>CM076582.1:82308556-82888905 GCA_034641835.2 Pinus albicaulis
AAACAGATGGATAGATGCACAGTAAGTGTTGAGGAGGTAAATCCCCTCTACGGACAGAGGTGATCCCTACTAGCCCAGCAGGGGTCTAGCAACAATCACGAAATGTTACGACGCAAGTTCCTAGTTACGAAATGAAAAGACCAAAGATGGAGGCCTACCTGGAATCCAATGCTATGATCTGAAGAAGAGAGCGTTCCCGTTCCTCAGCCTCGGCAGATCACGATCCTCTACGATCTCCGTGGATGGATACCTGCACGTGCAAGAAACAAACAGATACAAGCATAAAATCTGGCATACGTAACTCAATATCAGTCAGAAAGGATATTACTCATATTAACATCATTTAAAACATAGTGGAACCATAATCGTAATCATTCATTAAATAACGATCGAAAGAGATTACAACCAAAGTTCTAACGTCGTGGTCTCCTTCGGATGGGTCTCCAGTCGTTCACGTCTCGCAAAGCTCGCCAAGGAAAGGGCAAACCTCTCCTGAGTCTCTCGACAATAGTATCCTTACTTGAGTCGGCCTTAAGGGAGGAAAGAGGGCTCTTACAGCACAAAGGCTCTTGGGAATTTGGAGATTCAAAGCTTAGGCACTTCAAGACTAGCTTGCCATGGAATTGAGCAAGCTTTTATAGATGGGGAAGGAGGGAGTTGGGATCCCTATTATTGTGGGATTGGCCCTATCAACAAGGAAGGTTCCATGGGAGGTGGAAAAACCACTTCGCTTCCATAGAACTCCCGCAGCCAAACCTCCCAACTCAAGATGGGCAATGGTTTCTGAGTTTGTTGAAACACAACTTCCGCCATCTTTATTTTAGAAAAACACTCCTTAAATTGGCTGGCGTGACTACTGCTCTGGGACAGAGCGCCAGTTGGCGCGGCCTCTTTGTAGGATTTTCCTCATTGGCGCGAGTGGTGAACTGTCTTCCCGCGCCAATGCAAAAGGAGATGTTTTTATGATTTTTTGCAAGGAGATGTCTTTAGGGCAATTGAAACTCATGCTTAGAGGAATGCATTGATGATGTTTTCAAGGCATGACAATGTTCACAGGTCACAAAATGGGTCCTCCATTGTGCGGGACGGGGAATGGTAGGGACGGTGACAAATTACTGTGTAACAGATGCCCCTAAAGTATGAGGCCCGAGAGAGAGAGGGGTGAAATGCTTTACGAGAACATGTTCAACTGAAGGCCCGCCGTCGGAAAACCTGCGCAGAAAAATACAACTGACATCTCAAGTACATGATGTATGTGTGGTATGGGCGCAGCCATCCGAAACAGAGTACACTATAATCCGGATCCAGGGTATGGGCGCAGCCATCCAGCGAGGATCAAATAAATAGACTCAGGTATGGTCGTAGCCATCCAATCAATGAGTCATGTACATAATGATAATAATCCACAATCGCAGCCTGGATTACAACAGACACAATCTAGGGTCTTGCGCTCCATCTCAACCCAAATGAAGTACAAGTTCAAGCATGCGAATATGTGAGCTGAAGTCGAACATGCAGGAACATCGTCTGATTACCAGCCAATGATGAAAGCTGTTAACAGACGCGAGAGGAACCACCAATAATGACAATGGCCCTCAAGGTATTGCAGGTACAATCTACGGCGTGTGAATCAATGAGTTGGTGTTGAACACCCGCAGAATCACTCGATCGGAGGCCAACGATGAAAACCCCACGTCGAATGTGACAAACCTGCCATTGAGGCATGCAGGCTCCAAGGTACCATAAAGGAGTCTCTAGGTCAAGTTCCTGGATAATGAGCTGAAGTCGACAGGAAGTGACCTTGATCGAAGGTGGGCCATAATGTTTCCCACATCATCGACACGAGACAGAGGAACATGATGTTTTGTTGTGAATTAGGATCGTCTGAGAATCAGAGGGAGGTTTATATTTGTAGAGGTCAACTTCTCTTGAACATATAAATGACATGACAGTGGACTTGGCAGTATTTGACATCAACGGATCAGAGGTCATGACGACGAGGCAATGAGAAGAGGTGAGGTCAAAAGGGATTATCCAAACCCATGGAGGCAAAGTGAAGAAACGAGATGAGATGTCCCCAACCCGACATGAATGCAGACAAGTGCCATGTTCAAGAGCAACATACTGCCGACGACAACGACGATGGTTCCATTTTTCCCCACCATTTCTGGCAAGTACCCCAATTATTTTTTATAACAAGCTTGAAGGGGATAGCATATGCTTGTAATATAAGTCCACCCTTCGGGCGAATCCATCCTAGTGCATTTAACGAGTCCTAGGAAGGAGAAACTCGGAGAACATCATTTCGACTGGATCCGATGTCATCAGGGTTTAACGAGTCTGACAAAGGGAGAAATCGGCGTCTTTTCATGTTTAGAGAGTTTGAAAAGACAGCAGAAAAGTAAACTCCACAGGTCCCTTTTCGTAAATAGTTCCTTAGATCCGAAAAGGTAGAAAACAATATCCGAGAAAACCTCCTAGTCGCGATAGGCTAGGGTATTCCTTTTTCGTAATCAATCCATCCCAACCCGAAAAAGGGGTAAACGTATACTGGGTGGATGCCAATTCGTGTCCAATTTAACGAGATCGAAACGACAAGGGCCTTGGCAATCTTTTCATGTTTAGAGAGTCAGAAAAGAGCTGAAAGATGACTCCAAAGTGACTTTTTCGTGTATTTAACGAGTCCGAAAAAGTATAAAATACAACTCGTTTCCATTGTTAAAGTCGCAAAAACCTACTGCTGCACATACCAAGCAAGCGTAAAACCCATTTTAGACATAATATATAAAAATATTCGATAAAAATGACTTTTTACAACTCATTTTATGTCAAAAAGTTATAAATATGTCAAATTGGTAAAAATAAAATTACATTTACTATTTACCTTGGTAAAAAGCAACAGTGGTCCATTTGGAGCAGAAACTTCTGACGGTGATTGCGACAAATCCAGTTGACCATTCAGCTTCTCGTCTGCTACAGGTAAGAGGCGCTCCCTTGCTCTACATTTTCATTCATTTTTTGATAATTTTCCTTTGAAAATCAGTTCTCTAGGGCCACTTTTGAAATTTTAGGGCCGCGCTCATTGGCGCGGGTATCAGGCACGGACCCGCGCCAATGGGCTCTTTTATACAAAGGGCTCGCGCCATGTGGCGCCACTGTTCACAAAACAGCCGCGCCAGCGGCCGAACCTAAAAATCTGCCTAAAAATTCGATATTTAAACCAAATTTCATGGAATTTGAGGCCTATCAGAGATCTAACTAAGGGTTTATGACCATATGAATGCAGGTAATCAAGAAAAATGGCGATTGAATGGAAAGAATGAGAGCATGGAGAAGAGGATGAAAAAGCCATCCAAAGTGAAGCTTGCATGAATGCCCTCAGAAACTGTGGGCTGAAAAATTTCTTCCTCACACCCTGTCTATGAGCTGAGCCTGAGCTCCTCCAGTATTTGATCAGTATCTGGGATGAACATGAACAGGTGTTCATGTTACGGGATCAAATGTTAGCGCTGGAGGTTTCTGATGTTTATTTTATCACCGGATTGTCCCGCAGAGGTCCAATCCCTGTCTTGACTGGAGGCAGACCATCTGGGGAGAAGATGGAAGAAGTGATGGCACGAGTGTGCCGAGGAGCACAAATGGGATCAGGAAGTAAGAAGGTGGATATCCACATTATCCCTAATCTGGCATTGAGAGTTGCCCTACATACCATCACGCAGGCTGCAGGGTCGCAGGCACCGCACGAGGCCACAAAGGCCCAACTCCTGCTGGCCTCAGAATGCATGAGTCCCTTACTGTTTGACTGGGCAACAACAGTAACAATAAATATGAAAAGGCAGCTCACAAAATGCAAACAGGGTAAACTAAAACAGTTTGGTTATGGTTCCATCCTGGTATCATTCATTGTAGAACGCTTACCAATCTTCCAGGGCCAAGGGGATGCAGTAGCAGATCCGATACCACGAGAGCCAAGAATGGCTCGCTGGGCAGCATTAATGCCCAGAGCTGGAGGCGGCCAACAGATGTCCTGGAGGCCGGAGTTCTTTAGATGGTTACGGCGCCAGCTGATTGTCGTGGAAGACTGGCCCTATGCAGAAACTGACTTCATCGGAGACCCAGATCTCCCACTGCTAGAAGGAGATGACTGGGACGAGGAGTTGGGTAAGGACTCATGTTTTTGATTTTTTTATGTTTTATGTTTTTTTTGTTAATACACATTCGTCCTAACACATTTTATATATGTATGCAGATGTGGGACCTGAGAGACCAGCTGGGATGTCTCCAATCTCACGGAGGACACAACTCGCCCCTGATCCTCAGGGAGAGGGCATCGGAGGAGAGGAGTTGATCCAGAATCTTGAGGGCATCGCCTGAGGGATTCCGGACTATGCTCGGCTGGCGGACGTACCGATGGCATACCAGCGCCACACGATGGGAGTTCCGAGTCGGATCCACCGGATCCTGAGACGTTTAGTGCGTGCAGTCACATGCTATCATGAGCACCATGCGGATTAGCTCTTAGGATTTATACCACACCTATTTTTTGAGAGACATATCGTCTCCGGATGTACTTAAGACGATTATGTATATTTTGACTTTTATGTGACACACTCTATGTAAACATTTCGATATATATATATATATATATATATATATATATATATATATATATGCATATCTATTTATGGATGGATCTTTCTTTACATGTGATGATGATTTATAAATTGTGCAAATGTCTGTCTAATACCAAATTTGCTACTGCATCTGTTAATGTATTCAAATGTCTGGGTATATGATGATATGTAATGTAGTCAAAATTTCTTTCCAGTAATCGAATACGCAGATATAGACGTAAGATGGACGGGTTCCTTACCGAATAGTGTTCGTTCAGTTGTAATACTACAAGTTGCGAATCTAGATACACGAGCAATTCACGGATACCAAGGTTTACTGCCTCGGTTAATAATTCTAACACAGCACTATATTCCGCGATGTTGTTCGTGGTACGTCCTAGACACACTCCTTGCAGGTCAATCAACTCACCAGTAGGATCATAGATTACCCAGGCTACTGAAGACAGATTCCTGGTACTACGGGAGGCACCATCCGTGAAACCAACAAATGGATGAATAGACATCTGCACAACCAGGAAGACCCGATCAGCAGAAAGATGTTTACAAAGCACACCACACAATACATGCACACAAATTAAAATCACACACATATGTACACACACCACACCAAGAAATCACTTCAGGCATAGTACTTTTTTAGGTACAATCCATTTCTGGGCTGCGCCAGCGGAACTCCTTCATAATCTATAAGCTCGTAGGCCCTGTTTTTCAAAATGTGTTTTACTATATAGGGCCCATGCCACATAGGCTGGAACTTACCGGCTCCAAGCTTATCATGTGCTTGATCATATAGGAGGACGAGGTCCCCTTCAATAAAGGAACGAGGAGAAACAGATTGATCAAAATGAGTTTTGACCCTCTTCTTTTGTGCTTCGATAATCAAAGCAGCCAGACGACGGGTTTCATCCAACCGTTCCAGATATAGAAGACGTTCTTCCTCAGCAAAAGTATTAGGTAGAAGCTCCACAACTAATTTTAACGAATGAATCTCGCATTCAACCGGAAGAGTTGCTTCCAGGCCATACACCAATTGAAATGGTGTGAACCCAGTTGCACTCTTTGCAGATGTTTGGTATGCCCAGAGAGCTGAGAACAGTTGGAGATGCCAATTGGATTTGTGAATACCAACCGTTCGCTGAAGCATAGTGACCAAAACCTTGTTCACTGCTTCAACCTGACCATTCGCTTGAGGGTAATATGGTGTCGAGCTGTCGTGACACAAGCCCAACGTTGAAGTCAGCTCCACCATCATATAATCTCGGAAATGAGTACTGTGATCAGTGGCGATGGCTTGAGGAACCCCGAATCGTGCAATAACATGGTTGAATATAAATTGAGCAGCCATTTTCCCATCAGCAGCTAGTGTAGGCATCGCCTCGGCCCACTTGGTGAAGTAGTCGACGGCGACAATGATATACGCATGCCCCCCGGCCGAGTGAGGGTTACACGTCATAAAATCCACGCCCCATTTCGCAAAAGGGCCGACGGTAATAACGAGATGCAATGGTAAAGGCGGCGCGCGCATCTTGCGCTGAAATATCTGGCATGGATGACATTTACGGACTGCAGTGATACAGTCCTTGAATATGGAAGGCCAGAAATAACCTGCTCGCAGAATATTCTGGGCAGTAGCATACCCAGACATATGTCCACCACAGGTGCCACTGTGGCAGTCATTTAGGACCTTCTCAGCCTCTTCCAAGGTTAGGCATCGCCGGAGCACCGAATCTACTCCAACGCGATATAAGGTATCTCCTACTATACAGTAGGGTTAGGACTGGTGCCGAATCCGACGGTGGGCAGCTTTATCCAACTCAGACCGAAATTTCGAGGTCTGAAGATACACTATTATGTCACCGTACCAAGGGTCACGAGTACTGATGAGGAAAAGTGTTTCTTCCGGTATATGGTCTTTAGAGTGTGAGGGAACAGAGTCTGTAGGGAGAGAACATATCAAATCCGCGAAGACCAGTGATTTAGTTGACTTAGCAGTAGTGAACTCCAAGTCAAACTCCTGCAGGATCATAATCCATTTGGAGTACTTGCCCCCCAGTAATTGTCTAGAAAGAATATACGTCATAGGGTTGTAGTCTGAAACCACTGTTATCGTGCGCAAAAGGATGTAATGGTGAAAGCATTGTACAACGTGTACTGCTGCTAATGCCAATTTATCGACATGTGCATAACGCGTTTCCGGGTCGAGAAGGTTCCAAGACAGGTAATAAACAACATGTTCATCACCGTGATCGTCATCCTGCACCAAGACCATGGCTATGGTGCTAAATGCGGTGGCTAGATATAAAGTGAAGTCGCGGTGGTAGTCCGGAGGACGAAGCAACGGAGCATTGACAAGCAACGTCTTCAGCTTCTCAAAGGATTCCTGAGAAATTTCGTCCCAATGAAAGGGAACATTCTGCTTTAACAAACGAGTTAATCCTTTGGCCACCTCGGCATAATTCGAGATAAAGCACCGAAGAAAATTCACTTTCCCTTGCAGACTCTATAACTGATACAGGGAGGAGGGTGATGGGAGATTTACGATGGCCTCGACCTTTAAAGGGTCAAGGAAAATTCTGTCTTTTGAGACTATGAATCCTAAAAGACGGCCAGAATCAACGCAGAAGACGCATTTATGAGGATTGAGCCTGATATTGTAGCGCCTGCAACGAAGAAAGATCTGGCGGAGATGCTCAGGATGGTCCTCTCGCTTATCCGAATGGGATGGCAAGTCGTCCAGATAAGGCTGAACGATATGACGAATGTCATGAAAAGCGTAGGAAATCGCACGCTGAAAAGTGGCTCCAGCGTTTTTTAAGCCGAACGGGAGTTTTTTGTACGCGAAAGTACCCCACGGATAGATGAATGTGGTCTTGTGTTGATCCTCAGGTGCAATATTGATTTGGTTATATCCTGAGAAACCGTCCATTAAAGAATAGATCTCACTCCCAGCACATTCATTGATGATCTGGTCTATAAACGGAGTGGGATAATTATCCTTTGGACAGGCGCGATTGATGTCGCAATAATCCACACAGACTCTAATCGTACCCTGCTTTTTATCGACAGGGACAATGTTAGACACCCATTCTGTGAGGGGAATGGGATAAATGAAACCCGCGTTCAGAAGTTTTTCAACTTCTGCCTTGATGGCGGCGGCTTTTCGAGGATGCATGGGGCGTAAGCGTTGGCGCACGGGTTTCACACCTGGATAGGTTGGAATCTCGTGTACTACGATACTGGGATCAATCCCCGGCATTTCCTCGTAATACCACGCAAAAACATCTCTGAATTCTTTGAAAAGCTCAGTATAGACTTGAATCTCATCGGGAGAACAAGTCACACCCACGTGAATATTCTCAACGATCCCCGGTTTAACGGAGATGTTGATTGGAACAATTTGAGTAATGTTACTCAGGTTACCCTCCGAAAAAACCTCGTGTGTCAAGATGGGTGTTTGAAGAGGAGGGGAAGGAACCTGAATAGCATAATGCTCCAGACAATCAGTCATTGCCCCCAAGCTAGGCATAAACGAGGAGAGATGATGTCCATCGCCCCAAGGCAGCTCCTCAAGAGACATAGTTTCAATGATAGCCTCATCGGAAGGAAAAGTCTCTCTGAGAGGATCAGGTGAATCAGCCTGACCAAGCCAGGGGGATTGAGAGTAGACGTCGAGAGCCATGCTCAAAGGAGCATGCTGAGGAGGTGGAGGATCAGATGCAGCAACAATCTCATAGTAGTTGATCTCTTCTGGCGTTAAAGGCATTGATTCTCCAAACTCATACACCTGCTCAGGCGTAGGAATAAGCCAGGGGTCATCGGACCTGGACATCATGTTGACTTGAGCGGTGTGCGGTGGTGGTGCGGGAAAGATACCCATGAGGACTGGGTCTTTGAAGAGACCAGGTCCTACACTGTCCGGGGGATACGGAATTTGATCCACGTATGGCACGTTGTTCTCAGAGGAAGAGGTGAAAAATTACAACTGATCCACCGTGACAATCTTGCCCTCGTGAGGGAACTTAATGAATCGAAAGACGGTGGATGATACGCAGAGCATGGCATGGCTCCAGCTGCGGCCAAGAAGTATATTGTAGTTGAGTTTAGCGTCAACCACTTCCACTTCTACGTTGACAGTTTTTCCCTGTAATGTGATCGCTAGACTCTCGAGAACGCCCAAGGGTTTAGATTCCTGACCATCAAATGCCTCAAGGGCATTGGGAGATGACGACAAGGCTGGAGATGCGATGGCCTTCCAGCAAGCGGAGGACATAACGCAGGTAGATGCACCCTCATCCACAACGGCCCTATGAATGTTCAGACCGTTAATCCCGACTTGAATAACCAAAGCGATTTGATGTGGAAGCCGGGGAGTAAAATTCTCCAGATCGAAGGTGAGAAGGCTCGAGTCGGCGGGATCAATGCCACTGATTGCAGACAGTAAAGCCTTCCATTGTGAAGGACAACTTTGAAGAACCTCAAGTGCAGACATAGCACATGGCGCCTATGCCAGATCCTCAACAATACTGTAATGTTGAGCGGCACGAGCATTCGTATTATAAGAAGATCTTCAAAGGACACCTTTGGGATGTGGCTTCACAACGGGTTCAGGAGAAGGCTTCTCGATTTCCAACGAACCGGAGACAGGTGGGGGAGGCGGCCCATCCGTAACTGCCTTCCCGGGTGCCTACCGCGGTTCGTTGTAATCCTTCGACCGCGTAGCGACAGAGATAGGTGCAACACTCTTCACCATGAAAACCTGAGACCCAAACGGCGTAGATGGTGATAGCTGTTCGACCATCTGGGTCTGCTGAGATGGGAATGGCTCTTTCAAAACAGGCGAAGTCCCTTTAGGGCCTTTAAGAAGTTGACTAACCTCGGATCGTCGTGGACAATCCTTAGTATAATGGTCCTCTTCACAGATGAGGCAAGGGTACTTCGGTTTACGCTGGGAGCCATCCTCAGTACGAGACTTAGATTCTGGTTTCGGGGAATCAGATTTTGATTTTCCTTTGCCCTTCTTCTTCCCCTTGGAGGATTTGTCTACAGGATTGGCCTTAACGGCATTCACCTCCGCAGTTTTACCAGAATCAGATGGGGTGGGATTGGCAGAGGTATTGTTGGAAGAATTAGCCTTCTGCTTCCCATTCGAAGACTTTTTCGAATTTTGAGAGACAGAACCAATGACACCATCCACCGCAGGGGTAGGCAGAGCCTTAGTGGTTCCGGGCCGTGGAGCATCAGTCAAGATGTCATAAAGCATGCCAGACTGCGAATAGACAAGATCCAGGTACTGGGCACGCGCGATGGCTTGTTCCTCCGTCACACACGCTCCCATCGCGATATCCTGAGCGATTTTATTCACAAAGGAGGTGGTGAACCAGTGAGTCAAAATCTGATCAGGTATGTGAAACTTGATCAGTCTACGATGGCGCCCCCACTCATGAATGTGATCTGAGATGTGGGGAGGGCTTTATCCTTTGGCTTGTGAAGTCAGAGGTGCGTCCCGCCTCAGCACTAACCCCAGAATCGGAAATGCATGAGGGGAAAGCCATGGCTAAAGAGTTGAAATTTAAAATGCTAATGATAACTCATGTACCACTTTAGCGGCAGCCCAAACTAAAGTACGCTCGGGAAGAGGCAAAGGAATCGAATCAAGCCACCCAAGAGTTAGACGAACACCAAAGATGATACGTCATCACATGCGCCTGGGGGTCCTCCCCAGCTTTTCCCTCAAACTTGGGGCAATCACCTGGTATCTTGGTGGGAACCGGAGGCCAATACGGATTATGTAAAATCGGATCATTGGTCAACTTTGAAACATCCAGTAGCTCCAAGGTAGCCAGGAATGGCAATGGAGGATTAACTGCCATGTCAGGCCCAGGATGAGGTCCGGTACCCATACTCCACGATGGTTATGAATATCCTTGCCCCCACGGGTTCTGTCCTGCAGGATGCTGACCGTAGGGGGCGTAGGTCGTATAACCAAACTGATTTGGATCTTGGTAACCATAGTGTGGGGCTTGATAACCAGGG
Source organism: Pinus albicaulis (assembly GCA_034641835.2). Taxonomy (NCBI): domain Eukaryota; kingdom Viridiplantae; phylum Streptophyta; class Pinopsida; order Pinales; family Pinaceae; genus Pinus; species Pinus albicaulis. The sequence continues at coordinate 82,319,224 of CM076582.1, forward strand.
TGCGGACCCTGATTATACGTCGGCCCAGTATAAGCAGCGTTTGGATTTGGCTGCTGAGTGTAGGTAAAACCAAGTGGAGGAGGATAATACTGAGAGCCTCTGGGGTGGTTATAGTTCGGTTGAGACTGACCATGAGGATAATAACCACCCTGAGGATGAGTAGGCTGCTGAATAGTGGAACCCTACGGAGCCTGATAAGTAGGGCGCAGCTGTTGATTTGGCTGCGGCATTGAATGAATCGGCTGTTGTGCAGGGTTAACGGAATGAGCGGGCTGCCCTGAATGAACAGGTTGACCCGACTGAGAGGGCTGACCTGAGTGAACAGGTTGACCCGGATGTGAGGGCTGACCTGAATGACCACGTTGACCCGGATAGACAGGAGGTGCCAGTTGCGCAGGTTGACCTGGTTGTAAGTGAGCCCTAGGTTGTACCGGATGAGCCGGTTGGCCTGGAGGCGGGACACCGGGTTGTACCGGATGAATCGGTTGGCCCGGTGGTGGAACAGGACCAGGTGCTTGTTGGAAACCGATTTGACCTGAGGTAGAACCATAGGATGGTCCTGGTTGATATGCAACGTTAGAAACAACAGGATACTGCGGTTGCATCGGTAAAGAAGGCTGGATTTCCCCCCCAGGACCATAGACCGGTCCCAGTTGATACCCCGGCTGAGGCTGAATAGGTTGACCGGAAGGGCTATAATATTGTCCTTGCGGACCGTACAATGGCCCTTGTTGGCCGACAAGATAGCCTTGAATGGGCTGCCCCTGTGGATCATAAAGATAGCCAGGTTGGCCCATAGGTTGGCCTTGGAAAGGCTGTCCTTGCGGGTTATAAGCCTGGTTATACGGTAAACCTTGAGCATAAAGATAAGCCTCAGGAGCGGGTAGACGCAAAATCTCCCCGTGCTCGTCATATTGACCTGGGAAAGCGTACACGGGAGTACCATCCTGTGCATAATGCGAAAAGTAAGATCGGTAGGGATCTTGGGAGGACGGTCCAACCTCGGCGTTCGACTGTTGCAAGGACAACCGATACTCCTCCAGAGAGATGTTCTCTGGTATAGCAGTAGCTAGATACACATCTTCAGGAGTTGGCCCAGCCCTATTAGCAAATTCTGAGACAACAGGAGAAGAGGCGGCCACACAGATAGTGGGCCGGATGGGAATAGAAGTGACAGGTGTCTGAGGAGACACCCCGGGTGTAGTAGCAGCTGGCCTCAAAGAAGGAGATGATATTCCCATAGAGGCTGCAGCGGAAATGATCTGACCCAGAGATCTGTAACCCTGTGGTAAAGAAGGACTGGCTGTTGACATGGCAGCCAGCTTAGAGTTGTCTCCCTCAAATAATCTTTGTGGGAAGAACTGATAGTCTTCACCAGACGTTGGGATTTCCTCACCAGAATCACTCATGGTTGATCCTGCTGTTAAATCACGCAAAAGACAGCGAGGAATAGGAGGAAATACAGCAGCAACAAAAGGCGAACCCGAGGTAAGAGAAATGAAATCAGCTCCTAATCTCAATTCATACACAGGGTCCAAAAAGGGCCAATTGAACTCAACTGGTCCTCCAAAGGGTTGCTCAGTGAGAACCGGTCCCCCGTTAGGAAACTCAGAAACAACAGGCTGCTGTGGTTCGACAGAGGATTGGGAAGCCTCTGAAGAATCGTCCGTGTAAGGACTACCAGTAGACGAAACCGAAGGTTCTGCCACTGTGGCAAAAGATCAGATAAAAAGAAGCGAACACACACACGGGCTGAAAACGAGTTAAGACACACAATCAAATGGTCAACAAGCAATATCTAAGCAGGCGTGTAATCATGGGTGATTATTTTTACCACATTGAAAAGTAAGAAACTCTATCGTTTCATGTTTTAAGAGTTGAGAAACAATAGAAAGATGACTCTATCTCTTTCATATTTGACACAAGCGTGAAAGGACAAGCGCTTGACGGTCTTTTCAAATTTAGGGAGTCAGAAAAGACCAAATGACTGCTCAGGAAAAACTAGGCACAAAGGGTGTACCAAATATCCGTGAACTGCAATATACACCTTGGTTTCAATAATGAAACATAAATCGACCAAGGACTTTCCGTACGTGCAGGCAATCTCCCCGAATGCTGTGTTCGGTGTATCACGGGTATAGGGCGGCAGACTCGGCTTCCTGTGGATAAAGGATTGAAAACCTAGAGGGGTCTCCCTTTATATACGCGACGGTACGGGGAGCACAAGTCCGTAATAGCACTGTCTAAAGCCAAAAGGCGAACGACAGCTGCTAGGTTTAAAGACGCCGGAACACGTCTCTAGCCTAGACCTCTAAATATGTTTCGTTAGATTTCAATGCTGCCTTAGGTTAATTGGATAGATTTTAAAGTTGATCTTCAATTAAGTTTCAATTTTCAGGCCCTATCATATGTAATGTCTTAAAAGACTCTTAAATGCAAAGCTACATGCCACAGTCCAACATTTCGTTCGATGAAAACTAGTTACAGAAGAGTTGAGAGCTTTTACACAAACGAAATGATCGGAAGACAAACAATGAGATCTCTAATGCAACTAATGAAATTTAAAACTTTTCATTCAAATCACTAATCACTAGCAAAATCGAAAAGATTACAATTTGCACTAATTCAACCAAAACAAAAGAGATTTTTTTTGTAATTTTCAACGTTTGATAGCTAATATGCACTAAACAAACTGAAAACAAACGGAACAACTTGAGAAATGATATTGAGAGAGCGAAACAAACAAATTTCACTCAACAACACAAGCAATCAGATCCCAAATCGACCAAAGTCTCTCAAAACCAAGAAAAGACTCAAAGGCTCCAATGGACCGTGTGATCTAGGCCCAAAGCAAGACCAAACGAAATTTGAATGAAGGAATGAACAATCACCCAAAAATCGCAACAAAACAATGAACAACTACTAAGAGGATGCGGAGGAGCAATCAGAAAGTCGATCGGACAAACGAAACACCAAAACTCCCAAGGAGGGCTCGATACACTAAGCCACTAGATGCCCTAGGGCTTAAAACGTGAAATCGATAGATAAAAGCAAACAACCAAAGGACAGAGGTGAATTCCTAGTCAAACAGGACTCCAACACACTCAGGTAGTCGGAAAATCAAGAAGAAAATCACTGACCAGATCCAGAGAGCTCAAAACTAAGCAAACTTAAAAAACCCTACAGGAGTGGCGCGACTGTAAGGCTGCAACTGTCGCCAGAAAGAAATTGGCGCAGGCTAAACAAAAGCAACATGCGCCAATTGGCGCGAATGTCGGGCTAAAAAGCGCGCCAGTCGAGTTTCTCAGCCAAAATTAAAAAATAACTACTCCAGAAGCAGATCAATGTAAACTAAGCAAACCAAGAAGCAAAAAACAGCAAAAGAACCCAACCCAGAAGGCTAACCAAGCAAGGAAAATCATAAAACAATCAAACGAGACAATCCAAACGAGACAGTGAAGTCTAGACGATCCCCAGTGGAGTCGCCAAATTTTTGAGGAGGTAAATCCCCTCTGCGGACAGAGGCGATCCCTACTAGCCCAGCAGGGGTCTAGAAACAATCACGAAATGTTACGACGCAAGTTCCTAGTTACGAAATGAAAAGGCCAAAGATGGAGGCCTACCTGGAATCCAATGCTACGATCTGAAGAAGAGAGCGTTCCCGTTCCTCAGCCTCAGCAGATCACGATCCTCCACGATCTCCGCGAATGGATACCTGCACGTGCAAGAAACAAACAAATACAAGCATAAAATCCGGTATACGTAACTAAATATCAGTCAGAAAGGATACTACTCATATTAACATAATCGAAAACAAAGTGGAACCATAATCGTAATCATTCATTAAATAACGATCGAAAGAGATTACAACCAATGTTCTGACGTCGTGGTCTCCTTCGGATGGGTCTCCAGTCGTTCACGTCTCGCAGAGCTCGCCAGGGAAAGGGAAAACCTCTCCTGAGTCTCTCGACGATAGTCTCCTTACTTGAGTTGGCCTTAAGGGAAGAAAGAAGGCTCTTACAGCATAAAGGCTCTTGGGAATTTGAGATTCAAAGCTTAGGCACTTCAAGACTAGCTTGGCAGAATTGAGCGGTGCTTATAGATGGGGAAGGAGGGAGTTGGGATCCCTATTATTGTGGATCGCCCTATCAACAAGGAAGGTTCCAAAGTGGGAGGTGGCAAACCACTCCTTCTATAGAACTCCGCAATAAACCTCCCAACTCAAGATAGGCAATGGTTTCTGAGTTTGTTGAAACACAACTTCCGCCATCTTTATTTAAAAATTCTTAATCATTCGGCACCTACCATACCTTCGGACAGAGCGCCTGGGCTTAAGGCTACTTGTAGATTTTCCCAATTAACAGTGGTGAAAATCATCCGGGCCCGCGCCAATGCAAAAGGAGATGTTTTCATGATTTTTTGCAAGGAGATGTCTTTAGGGCAATTGAAACTCATGCTTAGAGGAATGCATTGATGATGTTTTCAAGGCATGACAATGTTCACAGGTCACAAAATGGGTCCTCCATTGTGCGGGACGGGGAATGGTAGGGACGGTGAAAAATTACTGGGTAACAGTAAGGAAAACAATGGAACCATTTAAAATAGAGAAATAACACATCACTATTTAACACAACTCAAGTATCCTGTAAACGGTCTTCGATTATTACGCCCGCATCCAAAATTACACCCTCTGAATATAGCAGTTCTTACAATGTGGGGTCTAACAACGTTCAACCCCCGATAATGACCATGTATTTAACTACAAGCTAATGCTTCTATCTACTTTTGAAAATTTTTATTAATTACAATCAAACCAAATTAGACAAGGGGCCACATAAGGCTAAACAACAAATTTACAAAACACCGTAGAATTAACATAGTGTTTTCTTTCACTGCAAATTAAGAAACTTCCAGCAATTTTTGCTAATCCAGAAAAGTAGGTTGAAGGTACTAGGATGGTCACTAAGAGTGTCGGGTAGGCTCGACATTTGGCTCTACTTTTGGAAGCCGTCACTGATCAGTATTGTCATGATGATGTTATACTTCCATCAATCAAATGGTTGTGATGATGTATCTATTCGTATTTTCCATTTCTATTGTATATCATAACAGTCATATGAACGCTCGTTCGACGGACTTTTTCTTCTATTTCCTTATCATCATTAATGCTCATCATTACTCGAATTTTTCTTCATTTTCGAGTCATACCTTGTAGTCCTTCTACCGTGTTAGTTTTTCTTCATAAAATCGTTAAAACCTTATACGCCGTATCCGAGTCCTTAGGCTTTAGTCAACTTATCGTACTGTACTCGTTGTTTATAAAGCTTTTTTAATTATTATTTTCCGACCGTTGCGAACTATGACAGATTATCCTACCCATATCGCAAATCATGCACATTGCAATTTTAATTTTTACTCATGTATTATAGACACATGCGAAAGACACCGCAAGGTTTACAGACTGCGATAGGCGTTAAAACTGCGAAGGACAAACACATAGTGGAGGGCAGGATGATAAACGCACACACCGTACACCACAAAGCGAGCCATAATATGGGAGTGAGAGCAAAGGCTAAACTTTCGTGAGAAGAGAGACAAAGCACAGTACAAGGTGATATGGCAAGACGAATATGGGTCGAAGCATACCTATATCGCAAAGTTTAGTTGTTACCAGGTGGAGTTAAAGGTTAAACCGCGAAGAACGATGTGCACAAGAACATGGTGATGTGGTGACGAGGCCTACAGATATCCCGCAAATCGCATTCTTCGCAGGTTTTGCAGGGACGAAACGTATACATGTATGAAGTTTGGATCTCAGGAAATTAACAACGATGAAAGCGTATGGGTTTCCACATGTTTACAAGGAAAGACATAATGGCATCATATGTTAAAATACAAGGACATGTATCAAAGGTCAAATGTAAATAGCGCAAAGAATGACATAAGTGGTAAGTTTTTAATGATACATGACACAACAAAGTGGTGGTGAGCCGCTATAAAACTTAAATTTTGATAGTTAAAAAGGGGTTTACGAAAGGAAGTGTTAGACTTAAGAAAAAGGAAAATTATGGTAAACAGTAAATGAGATGAATGAGGGCATAAATGAATTTTCACTATTACACCTTATCGCAATACTTCACTCTTTCAATTAAACCTATACCATTTATCTATTTGAAGTTCTAGACAAAACAAGATTTCCTCTTTTTCTGAAAAATAAATGACAGCCCATGGAATATTATTTTCAATATGAGAGATTTGAGAAATAATTCCATCACTTTGTGATATTTTAATCACAGAGTCTAACATTGGCTCCAATGATGTAGTTTTGTGAGGTGCTTAAGAAAGTTGTAGACTAGTGGCCCCATCCATTTGCTGATCCCGTTCTAACCATTCGACATAACTTTGTCAAAACATTCAAGCCAAAATCAACACTACAAACTCAAGTCTAGAACACACTTGATCTAAAAACACAAAAGAAATTTGAAACTGAAACTAACTTAGAGGTGATATATACACCTAATTTCAAACTAAATTTGAAACTAAAACTAACTAACTTCCAGGAGCTTATTTTCACACCTACCTACCCTAATCTAACTTAGAGGTGATATATACACCAATATAACCAATCAAGTAAATGACTACATGATTGATTCTTGTCTACCTTTTTTTTAGTACAAGAAAAAGGAAAAATAACCACTCTCTTGGTACCCCATTGAACATAAGTGTTCAAAATTTTCCTAAACTTTGTAGCAAAACATTCATGTCATAACATACTCTCTCTTTAGATGATTCTATAACAATAAAAGCGATCTTGGAACAATACCTAGTCCCGAGGATTCAAATAACGTGCTCATCTAGGACTACTCTTTTTCCAATTTTTTTATGGGTGTTGAGGATCATTCTCAAAGAGAATATCTATACATTCCTCATGGTCATATGATATGGCATCCTAATTTTATACCAATACGTTGTCCCCAAGAAAACCTCGATATGTCTTGATTGGAGATCGCTGAATTATATTTCAAGGCCACTATTTTTACTAACAAAGCACTTTTCACAATAAGCTCTTCGAGAATGTAAAAATATCAATATTCATTTGTTTCATATTTGTTTCTTCATGAAGAAATACTTCCGTACAAATCAACATTAAAACAAATATAATTAATCTCATGATTACACAAAAGTTGAGAGGTAACAAGCACATGCTTAGAATTTGACTAATTTCTCTTTTCCGCTGAAGGAGGAGTGCGTTTTTGTTCTCATTTTCAATTAAAATAACAATTTTTTTTTCTTCACCACGTGAAGTTTCGATCATGAGACCAATGTCTTCTTTAGCCCTCATACAAAATAATGAATTTTCATTTGTCCCCCACATAGAGATCTTGGTGGATCTGCTTCTCATTTCTTTATCAGTTTTCTCTTCAACTAACTTCTTCGGGTTATCATGATATGATTTGAGAATGAAATCCACAAATTGTCATGATATCCTCCTATGCATATTTCCTAGATCTTCATCAACAATATTTACAAGGTATTGTATGAGATTCGTATTGGACTACAAAAATTTTCAAACAATGAGACAGATGGAGAATATTCTTTATAATGCTCATAAAACACCCTTGTGGAAACATTTTAAAGAAAGAAAACTACTAGGGTTCAAACCTTCATACCATTCTCACTCTTCTAATGTTTCTATGAATATCTTCACGTTGGGAAATCATGCCATTCGACTTTCAACTTCCATGAATGTATATGAAATTTAATGAGATGTAACAAAGCATCATCAATATCTTCATCTTGAAAAATAGGAATATTGCTTTTATCAATTTAGTCGTAGTGGGCATTTTGTTTGGGAAGCCTAGAATGTAATCTCTATTCACATGATACACCATGTTTGGTATTATTGAATTAATTTTGAAAACAATCAGCCACATAGAATGGAGCTACTATAGGTTCTCTCTTCAATTTTGGATTCCTTTTCTGCTGGAGTTCTTTATATCAACAAAAATTGTGGAGTCGCCAGGATGATTTCAACCTCTTATGTCTATTTGTTTGTCCACCATCAACAACCATATACCAATCTTGTAAAATACTTAACCATACAATGTTTGACCTGGGATTCCCGAGTTCTCATTAAATTTCAAAATTTTCAATAGTTCCTCAAAGATGGTCGCGGCCATGTTGGGGGCCCTAATTTATATAAGTTATTAAAAATAGCTGAAACGATAGAGGACAAATATCAAACCACTGGGAATTCAGGACCTAGCCTTCCTAGACCCGTAGAGGCCTTCATTCCCAATTTATTTTTTTCCTTAATATTATGGATACCGATGTTAGGCTAGTTACAATGATGGTGTATAGGTTATTTTGAGTGATTTTTTGCTGATGAGTAGGTCCGAAAGGAATAAACCCACTGGCTATGGAGTCAAATGAACAGGCATCAACTTTTCAAGATACTGTTGGTACAAGTAACTGGGTTAAATGGATTCTTTAGAGCAAAGAGAATTATGAGGTGGAATAAATAGTAAGTTTCAATAGTGACTAAAGAGGAGTTAAGAATTATTTAATCCTAATTTGTGTTAAAACATTCGCATTGTAAATGCGTACCTGGTCGCTCGACTATAAATCTTAATCTAAAATATGTTTTACAACCGATGAACAGATGGCCACATGAAAACAATGGAAAATTTTAAAACAGAGAAATAGCACATCACCACTTAACACAACTCAAGTATGCTGTACCAAGCCTTCGATTATTGATGCCCAACTCAAAATTACAATGCTCCAAACAACACCCATAATGCAAGGTCTAACAACATCCAACCTCTTCGATAATGAAAATTCACGAATATTTAATCTAAGAACCATGCTCTGGCTTCTATCTACTTTGGTAAACCTTTCATTAATTACAATCAAACTAAATTAGGCAAGTGTGGCCATGCAAGGCCCGAACGAAAACTCGAAAATTGTGAGAGTTAATTTTAAGCGGTTATTCATGAGTTCATAACTTTGCAGCTGCGAATGCAAAAGTAGGTCGAAGGTGCACGAGATGGTCACGAAGACAACGTTGGGTGGCTCGACATTTGGCTCTACTTTTTGGGCTGCTTTGCTAGATCATTGAAGATGATGTGACGTTGGTACTTTTAATCAATCAAAGGTCGTGTTGATGCATTCATCGTATTTTCCATTTTCATGGCATATCATAACACCAGACACTTTTTCCACTCACCTTTTTCTATCTATCTCCTTAAGACCGTGACGTTCAACATTATTTCCGTTTTTTGCCCCTTGTCAAACCTACCTTAGTCCTTCCGCCATGTTATTCTTTTCTTCATAAACAACGTAAAATCCTTACAATAATTCGTACACAGGTCCTATAGGCTTTACATTGAACTTCGTTATCACATCACAGAACGCGTTGTTTTTTAACTTCTATAAATGTCACTCGACCTACGAATTGCGATATGCAATCGGGTCCTACCGATATCGCAACCGAAGTACATCACAACCTTACTTTTTACTACGCATTGCGAATATTGTTGTTTACCACACCTAAGGTTCTGGGATTCGTGAAAGAGATAAGTGCCAAAACCTACGAAGTGTGATGTGTGATAAATAAGGCAGAGATGTACAGATGGAGGTGGGCCCATTAATACCGTACACTCACAAAGTGCTTTTGCTACAGGGAGAGGGAGCACAATAAAATTACAAGAGCGATATACGATGATAAAAAGGGTGATGTGGTTATTAAGAGATGGGGCCCATTAATACCCGTACATCGTAAAGTTTAAGATTTTGTTACAAGGAGCCAAGTTAAAGGCTAAATTTCGTGAAGGACACAGCACGCAGAACAAGGTGATGCAAGGTGATTTTGTCCCGCCTATTATCCCTCAAATCACATTTCTTGTAGGTTTTTTTGGGACATTATTTACCATGTATGAAGTTTTGGACCGGCGAAACGCGATAGCGATGAAAGGTAAGGTTTACATATGTTTGAGTGCTAGTTAACATATAACATATCACATATGAAACATATGATATGTACTGTACAATAATGGGGGGGCTTATCGAGGTAAATGAACATGTTACGTTTAAGGATATAAGGACACGTTTATGCGGGTGGCAAGTCACATAAAACTTAAATTTCGATAGTTAAAATGGGTTTTGAAAGAAAAGGAAGTGTTGACCTAGAAAATGAAAATGAAGGAAAAGATGGCAAATGAGATGAATGAGGCGAAATGAAGTTTTCTCACCATTACACCTTATCAAAGAATACTTCCCCTTTCAAGGAACTGCAGGCTGCGATTGATCTTCAGTTCTGGGATGTACTGCAGATTTATTTTCTTTTTCAAACAATAAAATGACATCTTAAGTGGAATATTATTTTCATGAGAGATCCTAGTAATCAGCTACCTTGAGGCTGTAACAAGGATTCTAACCACCTTCTTTTCTAGATCTTCGTTTGACTTGAGAACTATTATACTTAAATCACATTTTTCAATTTTTAATATTTTCATTAATTTTTCAAATAACTCAATACAGTTTAGCTTTTTAATTTCTTTGATTTTTATGACTTCTCAAAATTTAGGCTTGAACCACTACATTTTCATATTTGAAGAACATATCAATAATGTGCGCCTTTAACATGATATCGATAGCATAGTTATTTTTTTATCTCCATCCGTAACAAGACACATTTTCTAACACCTTATCATCGATGACACTTAATCAGACACATGAGAATTAAATGTAAAATGAGTTTAAATATTTAATAAATAGTTAAATTAAAAAATAGAGTTTGAAGGAAATTTGAAAAATTAATAAACATGTATAATTTCAATAATACACATGTATATACATACATACCTAGTGATTCAATTTCTTCACTTAAATTTCCTTTCATTATTATCTCATCACTAATGTTATGAGTGAATATCTCTGTTTACATTGCAATTTTTTTTTTCAAATTAATTCATCAAATAAAATTAAGTTTCAAGGCATCAGTTAAATTTTTAAATATCATTTATTATATTTACATTTACATACCCACGCCAACTTCTACTTGAGGTTGATTTTCCCTTTCAATATTTAAGATATCTTCTCATTTTTTGTGATATTCTATCGTATTTCATTTTAGCCTTCAATGCTTCTTGTTCAATCATATTTTCTCGTAATTTCTTTCGAGCTTCAATGATAATTTAGTATGTGCCTTAAACATTTCTTTCAAAACTCATGAAACAACTTCGCATTGCAAATTTAGACAAAAAATCACTTTATAAATTTATCACAAAAGATTTAAAAAAAAAAAAAAATCACTTTAAAATTTAGCACAAAAAGGCTTACTTCACCTCAAAACACTTAAAAAAAATCAATTTAAAAATTACACAAAAATGTCTTAAAATGAAACTTAAAAATTTCCTTTTAAAATCTTGCAAAAAAACTCACTTAAAATTTAGAAAAAAACTCACTTCAAAAATCATCACAAAAGATTTAATTTAAAAAAAAAAAAAAACTCACTTTAAATTTTTTTTTCAGAAGACTTATCACTCTCAAAACACTTACTTCAAAAATTTCTTTCAAAAATTTTGTCAAAAAATGTCTTTTAAAATGAAGTTTCAAAAATTTCTTCCAAGTCTTTGCAAAAACTACTTGAAAATTTTTTTAAGATACAAAATCTCACTTTAAAAATCATCATAAAAGATTTACTTTATACAAAATACTTACTTAAAAAATCCACTTTAAAAGTCCGCCAAAAGAATGTCCTTTGAAAATTGAGCTCAAAATATTTTCTCAAAATCTGAAACTTAAAATATCGCTGAAAATTCATTACAAAATATTTCCTTTGAAAATTTAACCCAAAACTTTCCTTTGAAAAATTTAGCCCAAAATATTTCCTTTGAAAATTAAGTCGAAAATGAAGAAATGTGCTAAAATAATGTTTTGATTTTCCTCTATTTATAGAGTTTCGAAAAAAAAAATTTTTTGGAGGTCAATAAATTTTTCTACCGAATTTTAATGTCCAATCAAAAGTTCGTCCACATATTTTTTATCATAAAAATTAATGGAAAGAGACAACGATATAATTCCGTCCCAACTACTACAAAAGTTCGACCGATTAAAACGTCCTGCACCAAACCGCAACTCGTTCTAAACTCCACATATTCAACTTTGGAATGGTTAAACTCATCAAATTTGATGAATTAAATTTCCGATTCAAGACTAGCATTTCAATTGAACCACTTTGAGTAGATATAAATTTTATGGAATTCCTTATATAGTTACTAATTTAATTAATTTTATAATAAAATGGAAAAAAAATCATGGCTGTCAAGATCTAAAGAAATAAAAAATTATGTATCTTCCAAAATATGACCGTAAAAAATTGAAAAATTTATGGTGCATTACATTGGTTCGTTGCCTCAATGGGTATTTTTAGATTTTTAGCTTATAACTAATACGTTGAGAAGCTTGATGCTAAACTAAACATATTCAAAATCCTCGAGTTGTTTCATATTGGTTCGTTCAAGAAATTCTATAATACAGATATCCACCGCTAGTTTTGGTAAATATAACGACACCGAAGCAGAGTCCGCTCAGATTGTCGCAACACATTTTTTCTCAAAAACACCAAGTTAACAAAGAATACACTAGCCGAACAACATGACTTTACAGAATCGCTTTGATTTTAAAGAACACACACTCAAAGAACTGCTAAGTTGATATCAAAATGTGAATACAAAAATTCCAAAAAAACAATTAATAGAAAGCTAATAAAATTTCTCACAAGTTTTTTTTATCATAATATGAAATTCTAAAAAGAGAAATTGCTTTGACTTCACATAAAGATGAAGAACTTCTAAAATGATATTTTTTTTCAAAAAGGAAAATGTGCAACCCAACTTCACATTTTCAAACAAGTATGCAAAGAGGTGTAATGGTTTCCACAACTTATATGACGTATGGCGAAGTATGGAAATGGGAGCCTGTTCAAGGGGTGATTTATTGAACGGAAATGCTGGTACAGAAATCATGGTTAGATGTTCATGGTTTATCCAAGGTGACAAAGAAATCAACAGTTAATGAGGGAAATTGGTATCGATATTGAAAAGTGAGAAGTCCAATGATAAGGTAAATTGATTTTTCCGTTTATCGTATGTTGCATGTAGAAGAATGATCAAGGAAAATAGATGATCAAAGAACTATTGCATTCAGTGCTCATTTGTTAGTGAAATTAATGGTAAAATTACAATGTTTGATGAAGACACAAGACGGTGGTATCAGCACCGAAGAACAAAGCAAACAGGAAGAGATAGAAGGCAGAAGCTGGGGCAACCTAAGATCTATATTGAAGGAGAAACTAGCAAAGCATAGGTAAATTCACCTGAATCCCATCACAGATCCTATGAAATGCTGCAACTTAAGAAAATTAATAATTAAGAAAAAAATCAATGGCTATTAAGATAGATCTATTTTGAGTATATTTTAAGAGTTAGGAAAATTAGAGAGATTTTATGATCTGCTAGCAATGTGTTGGAAGGATAGGCTGACAGACTAGTGCAATATATGATTGCTAAGTGGGAATAGTATGCGCGGAAATGATGGATTTGTTGACCCGGAGACAGGCAAAGAAATTTTTGTGTAGCCACATGGATGAGAGAATATACTTAGATTCATTGCATGACTTGTGATAGAGACAATATGTTAGGTACAAATTATGAACACTATAAACTTTAAATGTTTAGTCCAACAAACCTAGCTACAATCAAGATGGCCCGACAAGCACACAGACACATACATTTACGTACACATCTTGTGTAGTGCAACAGTTCACAATGTAATACCTCTAATCCATGCAGAGGATGGAGGACCGAAGTTGTGAAAATGAACCACTTGAATAGACAACGGAAGTTGGAAAGAAGGGATTTTTTTAGCTAATATTCGCATGTGGGCTAATTTTCTCCATGCTTTCTCCAAAACAATATTTGCCAATTGGTATTTTTTTAAATTTATTTTGCTAAATTTTAGTATATGATTATTTTACCTTAAAATCGCTAAAATTTTTATATATACTAATACAACAACTAGAAACCCAAATATTTTTTACAATAATATCATCAAAATTTTACAACTTACATATTAGGACTAGCAATATTCACCAAGGTTTCCCAAACTTTAAGACAAACTTCATCCTTAAAACTTTCCCTGGCTGAAAGTGTGTAGCCACATGCTAGCATGAGGTTAGTTTGTTGTGAGAATTTTATTCTAGCATACATGGTGTACCGTGACAATTTAGGGAGGATGTATGATGGGGTCAGATAATGGAACACTTTATAATATACAAGATATGCTAGCATGAGGTTAGTTTGTTGTGAGACTTTATTCTCACACATGTTGTGTATTGTGATGTCTAGGGGAGTATGTGCGATTAGCTGTATACCTGAACACTATAAGATACAAGGGTGGGTGGTGTGTGCATCTAAATGCTAGCTTGAGAGGGAAATGTGACATTAATAATGAGATGCACTTAATAAACTAGTACTTTATTCATGGTATGTTGCTACCCACATATTCCTATGGGTAGCAATTATTTATATGACTTCAACAGTAAAATTGAGACAAAGTTACTTTTCACAAGCCAAGTTTAAAGGAAAATTGTTAAGATAGTTAGGACAAATTTTACCTAAGTCATAGAGTCAATTTGATATGGTTACTATAGTTATCATTGATGGTTTAATGACTTCACAATCTTAGAACAAGTGGCTTTTTCCTATAACACTAAAAAATATTGTTAATAGTACAATAAAATGACTACAAAACCATTCTTATTTTATTAAGTAATCCTATATTGGTGAACTTCTATCTTTAATAAGTGAATCCTATATTGGGCGTAGTTCCTTAATTTTAGATACTTAAAGCTATTATATTTTTAATCTTCCCTTTATTATAAAACGATGAAAGCGAGATTTATAGATATAAACTTCTAGCAGGACAATACTTTGAAAATGTTTTTTGTTTTACAGTTATAATAAAAAACAAATTTAAAAATATTTATTATTTTTTTACATGGAGGTGGTTAATTTTTATGTAGAGTATAAATTTTCTTTTAAGCGTAAAAGCTCAAATTGATCACGAGAATTATGGAATGAAATAATAGAAGATCGATGATATATATATATATATATATATATAATTAACTATTTTGATATTTCTTTCCGTTATGAATTGTCGTTCAAACGACTGCAACAAAAAGTCGTTGAATAAACTTCTAGGTCTTAAATGATTAATGATGACTATTGAAAAGCTGTTTGAAGTTTCAAATCGGTTCCTTGAGTACTTTTTATATGATTTAGGTCATTTGCATTTTAGACGGGTTCTTCCTTTTACTAAGCCATGTTGCTTCATTCTCACTGATTCGTTTAACATATGGAGCTCTTGATACTTGTGTAACCTATTGTGGAACAGAATAGTATAACGTAACATAATTTCTCCGTCCGTTTAATTTTCATTTTGATTCATGAATTTTACAGGACAAACTATTTTTTAAAACTAATTGCCATTAAAATGTTCGGCAGTAATATTTACCGTGTTGATCTCTTTGTCAACTGGTAATGTTAGAACTTATTTTCTTTTCACTAGAATAGAGTGGTCAGTTACACTGTAATTCTAGTGATAAATAACATGATATCAGCAAGGCTAAACCGATATAAATGAAATCTGAAACTCTGAACAAAACAAATCTAAAGTGCTGAACAACAATTAAATGACATAGGCAAATGACATCAAGAAGGGAAACGGCATAAAGCAAATTGGGAATGATGTAAAGCAGATCTGAATTGTTGAAGGATGACATAAAGCAAATCTGAAGGGTTGAACGATAATGAAATGAAAGGAGAGAACGAGGTTGAAGGAAGTCGAATAACAATGAAATGGAAGGAAGAGATGATGTCAGATAAAGTTGCTCAAATGAACTTTAAGACTATCTCTCCGATGTCCCCATGTGAACATCGAACGTAACATCTTCTACTTTCAGAGACGACAAGAAAAAGATAGCCACACATCGTTACCTCTATACAGTAGGACACTTGGAACCATCAATAGTTATTAAGTAAAAAAGAATGAAGACCAGCTAATTGATTTGTATAGAGTTTAATTTTCATCAAATTATTTCAAAGAGTTATTATAAAAGATGTTTAATTACGATAACAGATTAATTACTTGATGTGCGTAGAGTTTAGCTTTCTTAGAGTTTTAACTTTTAGGTTTAATACTTTTAGAGCAAGTCATGACTTATATTGTGTCAAGGAATATTTAGATTACAGCCCAACATAATATTGAAAGGAGTACTTTCCTATTATAATTATTAAATTATTATGTCAAATGTTGGGCATACCGTGTAGATTATTTTTCAATTTCATTTGCAAACCAACTCAAATCTAATCATATTTTTTTTTTCTTCAATTTTTTCATATTTATAAAGTTATAGTAAAATATGTGGATACTTCAATCTTTTATATTTATAAAGTTATAGTAAAATATGCGGATAAGAAGACTTAATAGTTTATAAACAAAAAGATGGAATAGATTATAACACATGAGTAATATGCAAGATGGATTAAGGGATTAGTTAAATTTGTGAAATAAGTTAAATGAGAAAAGATGATTTTATTAATATGACTTAGATTTTTTTTATTTTTTGGTTATTTAGTGGATTTAACCATTGATTTTTTTAATAAAAGATATTTTAACAATTTACCCGTTCAATATGTATCCACAAAGACTTCAATTAAAGAATTAAGTGCTTCATACAAAACCAAATTGCAACCTCTATAATCAAAGTTTAAACTATTAAGAACATGGGGCCAAACTCAGGACACAAAGATCCGCCCACAACCATGACACAAGAGAACCCACATAAAAGAATAAAATGAGGGGGAGGAGGTCCAAGAAGATAGACTTGTTACGCAGCACCATTAGTAGGGTAGTCATTTTTAGCCATGCACTATAACTCATCGTCAGGACAAGAAGGCTAACAAGTTACACACACACACAGTGTGTGGAGTGCAAGAAGACCAAAGATCATAAGGGTGGTGGAGATTGGGAAGTGGTGGATCAACAAAGGAGGCCATGGAGCCAAGAAATGTACAAATAGCATACAAAAGTATGAAAGAGAGGTTGTAAAGTAACAACCTAAATCTCTACCGAGACGAGAAATAACAACCACAATTTGAACAACGATTGTAAACACAAAATCGAACCATGTTCTAGCGTTGAGAGCTACAAGCCTGCTTATGTCTACATCCTCTATTGGAAATGACAACAAATCGAGTTCTACTGAATAAGAATGTGAATATCTCCTTGTAGACATTTGTTGTGTAATGTACCCTAAGAGCACAGACTGCGACACAGTGAAATAAGGAGACAAATCACTGTGACAAATGAGGATGCACTGCTTCAATCCTTCTTCCGCATCACATTGCCGTTTTCTCCTTCTTAATTATGCCGTAAAATGATATTGCTTTTTCCACAGCCTCTCGTTTGTTGCACTTTAATGCACTCTGCTGTTTTCCAAACCGTTCACAGGTTAGTTATTTCACCATAATCGTTTTATAGTCGTTATAAATATGTGTGTGATGACACAAAGCCGATCGCTCGTCGTCATTATCCCTTGTGACCGTGTACACGCCACCGAGTGCCGATGTTCACGCCTCCTTCTCCCCCGTGGCACCCCCGACCGTGGATCCCAAGAACTCTCAATGTCTCTATTAACGATCGTCCGAAGAGGCCGAGTTTTCGGCCCCGAGCCATGTCTTTCAGTTAATATCCAAATGTCGTCCTGCATGAGTACATCTCAATTTTCTAGTAGTCACTACTTCATTCTCGTCCGTTGTATTACGTTATGGAATGAGGTAACCCATACGAGATGATCACATCGATTTCATGGATTAGCAGCCGTCCCTTCAACTTTGGCTTATTTTTCCCATCCTATCCTTCACAGTGTGTCAGAGAACCCCCCGTCACCACAGTCAACCCCTTCTACCATGACGGTGTCATCTTTCCTTTACTAATATTAACAACCTTTTGCTCGACCGGCCATTAGTTTCGCTCATTGTTAGTGGCAACCTTGTGTCCATCATACATATTCTACAAAACAACTCGCAAATTTTCCGAACATACCACTCACTCCTGCCTTTACTTGGGTTACCTTTTGCAGGCCCCATCACAGTTGAGTTCTTCGTAAACCCTTGTTATGGAGCCTCGAAACTTGGTTCCGTGGGTTCACCGTTGTTTTTTTCCACAACAACCGAGTCAACATTTGGAGGTTTTTGGTTAAGCATAATTAGTTTAATATACAATTTCCTTGTTTTAGTCTTTCATTCCATTTATTAGCTAGGATAGTCTCTTTAATATTTTCAAGATCAATCGCCGTATTTCTTCTTTTCCGCCTACTCTCATCCCTAAATATTTTGCGATTCTTTCTTTCCAAATAGCCCATATAAGAAACCCTACAGATAGCCTCCAAGCTCGTTAAGGACTCTACCAGAATATCCTTTCTTTTCTCCAAGTTTTGGTTAGGTCCGCTGATGCTCGATTGCCTCGCGTTTGTTGGAAGACAAGGGAGATGTGTTCACTCTAGCGCAGTTTCTTGCCGCATCAACAGTATTCAACAAGTGTCAATACTTTCCTCGTGCTTTCACACATTATGCATAACGAGGGGCCGTTAATCCCTTTTTTCACAAATCGATCCCAAGTAAGGATTTTACTTTGGGATTAGAATTTGGACCCAAGCCTAAAATTAGCTAAAATTTCAAAGTGCCTGCACTGTTTCGTACCCAAATGATCGGATAGATTTTTGTCGCCGGGATTCCAAACGAACTTGTTTCCTAACAAAACATGAGTACGCAGTGATCGAGTTATGTCCGTTGTTCACTTTTCGGTTGGTGTAAAAAAATGTAGAGCAGTACAGGGATGATGTGGTAGATACAATCGGCCCATGAGGAAAGTCCTCCAAAGAAGGGCCCAATGACATCACGCCATGACACTTTCATATTCAAGTTTGGTCTTACATGTGGTGATACATTTCCTGAATGGACCTAAGGTTAGACATTGTGTTTTATATTATTATTTATTTATGATTTAATATTATATATATATATATATATATATATATATATATATTTATTTATTTATTTATTTATTTATTTATTTATTTATATTATAGAATATAATATATTATATGTTTTATAAACATATTATATGTATATTATATATTTCATATATATTAAATATTTATTATAATTAAATTATAATTGAAACCATATCAAAATGTGTAAATGCAATACATTCAAGCTTTAATGCGATGGAATTAACAAAGGAAGGCTGGATTAAATTCGAAAATGTTATGTATTAAGTCAAAACCAATATTGTTAATGATGGGTTATTCAAACCCAAAGCCAACGTTTTAATTAATGGTACAATCATATGGCAATGTTAAAAGAACGACCAATGCCGTTAACCATATCATCCAAAGTTCGTTATATAAAAAATTATATTATGGGTTGAAGTTCGGGATTTGAACCCGTGAACCTCCTCCTTCAGCACCAAGATTCTTCAGTACCCAACAGGCCCAACACTTAACAGTGGGCATATGCATTTGACTTTTCACAAAAGCATCCAACTTAGGTTATGAGGGCCAACTTAAGCATCCTCCCCCACATGAGCATGCGCGGAGACCAAGGGCGGAGCGCAACGGTTAATGGCGTCATTAGTGCTGACCATCAGCGCACCATGGATTAAACTTTCTTAATTGAAGCTCCAGCTTATGTTGCCAGAATTTCAGGAGGGCGCGCCATTTTTGGCGGTTTTTCAAATTTGAAAAAGTTAACTGGTAGTTCCTCCAATTCTTAGAAGAGAAATTGAGGAAAAGTTGTTTTGGTCATAATCTACCCTAATTTTCAACCAAATTGAGCTCCGTAAAAGTCATTCTGGGCTAATTACATACTGGGAACTCAATGGAGTGTGTTGCAGAGGCAGAAATGTCATCTTCAGGTTTTTAGCATTCAATATTTTTGTCATTAGGGCCATTGTATGTTGGGGCCATTGCTGTTAGCATCTGGTAGTCCACCCAGCAAAATGAATAGCTGGCTTTTTACTATCTTGGACATTATAAAGCCAATGGTGCAAGTTTCAGAGGTATTTGGAGACTTCTAAGTGTGATTTTTTCCATACAGAGAAGTTTCACAGCACCCAGAGGCATTTTATGTTGGTTTGAGTGAACACATGAGGACTTCTAAGGGTGTTTTTTCCACAAGATAGCCTTAGGGAAGCTTCAGCCACCAATGTCAAGAGTTCATGCCCAAGGGATCTTATGGTATTCACTTGTTGGGATTGGAAAAGTCGAATTCAGGGTTATTTTGTGTTCTAGCCTATCATAACAAATTAAAAACGAATGTGAGTTTAGTGTATCGTTTGTAAAATAATTTAACCAGCATTCATCCCGCAGAGCCTAGTTCATCAAGGGAGGCCCGATGAGACGTAGCTCAAGTGTTAAGGGTGAAATCTTTATTATTTTAATATAGTGGGGTACATCGTTATTAAGCAATTTATAAGCTTTTTTCTATGTATTTAATCAATTAAAATAATTGATAATCGTTTCTACACATAAAGTGGAAAAAATACAAGAACTTGACACAAGAATTTAATCAAGACAAATGGATTTTACGTATACCATACTTTGTTATTTAAACAGATGAGACGTTCTTTATTAACAAAACAAGTCACCCACCAATTTCGATTTGTTGGTAATTGCAGCTAGATTAGGATCATTTAGCGACAGCAGCTAGGTTAATGTTAGTTGTTGTAACATGCAAAAGAGAACTCATTGTACTTTGTTTATGTGGAATAGAAGTTGGATTGAGATATTGGTTCTCAAATCACAATAAAGGTTTCATAGTTTTCATTCATTACAATTGTGATGCAACTTCATTAAGGATGATTCTAAACCATCCTTCAGAAGACTCTTCGATAAAGAGATGAATCAGGATTTTCACATCATGAAAGACATGGAAGAAAGACATGAAGATGTAAGTGAGAACACCAAACTTCAAGAGAAATTGGTTACAGTGAAGAAAGAGAAGCAAGAACTTAGTGTATTAGCATGAGATGTGGAGATTCAAAACGATGATGCTAAAGAGCTCAGCCACAAGGTCAAGAAGGGGTAAATAATTCAAATTTGTCTTCGCTTCTCTCAAGACAAATATGTGGTGTTCTTTGAAACACACTAGAGGAATATGGGCTCAAACAGCGATGATCAAAATGGGCTATGAAGGTAAAGGATTACAATAAAACATGCACAAGGCATAGTCGAGCCAATTATATGAGGGAAAGACCCAAGTATTTAAGCCCTGATATGGACAATTTTATGGAGAATGTAGTTTGCAAAGGCACGTGAAATAGTTCCAAGAAGGGACTTCTGCCAAAGTTCAACCTAAAATATAAAGTTTATATTCAAGATGAATGCAAAATTGCTTGAACTTCATGTTGGTAGCAAGATGATTTAGTGCATGCAACAGAAAACAAGAGAGTCAGGATAAATGCATAGACATGTGAACATTGTTGGTCTTCAAAAGACATTGAAGCTCTTCAAGTTCATTTCTTAAGAAGGTGACAAATATGAACATTCAAAGCAAACATTCAAGGTATATTCCTCTATAATCATGTGTTTTATGATTATACACATGAAAAAATGCATGCATGAATGGGAGAAAAAGTTACAGTTCATACCTGCTTCAGTATAACCATCAAGTTTCAAGATGATCAAGAGAATGATAGGATACATGACATTAAAGAAAAAGGGGACTTAACAAAAGATGTAAAATATTTCAGTATGCATCGCTAGAACAAGGATATCTCAATGTCCAATGTTGACATTGCATCCAACCACCATCTAAAGCATTTCGGAAGCAAGTTTATAGTGAACACGGCGAGAATGGAACAGAGATTCCATCATGGATGGGAACTGAAGATGGATTCATGAAGATATGTTTAGGCAGAAATGGCCATCAAGGGACTGCAAGAAATGGCTCGATTTCTTTGCCACAAGACATGCATTTCTTTGCACACAGATGCAAATTTGTGCTCGCATGCATGAATTTCTCATGAAAGTATGACGAGTCACAGATATTATCACAACTTGTATGATGCAAGATTGCATGTGAATGTTGTCTTACCAAGGGCATTTCGATTTATTTGAAAATTCTCCAAGATGGTAAAATATGGTACACACCATTTATGTTGCAAAAATTTACTGTCCAACAAATTTCAGATCACTCATATGTTTTGGGGTTTATATACTTATTTGGTACTTTAAAGAGAGTTGAAAAGTGTATATATGCATGTGAGATTTTGTATATGTAAATAGAGAACCTGGTGATAGGCTCCATTGTAAATCACATGCATGAGTGTTGTAAATACGTATCATGGAATATCGTACTTGTGTCAGCATTGTGTTTGCTGCTATCTTCATATCACTTATGTTGATTGTGTTGGTATTTGCGGTCGAATGTGTTGTTGATGCTCAAGGCCGTTTTTCAACTATGTTTGTCCATTATGTTGATCAACTTATGTTTTAATCGATGGTGTTTTGGTTTTATCAGAGTCGATATTGACACACCAATGAAACAAGACTATCATGTACTTGATGTTGCTAGTGGAGGTTATATATCTATCTTTAAAGGACAAAAAAAAAAAGGTGGTCATTTCAATTCTTACATAATGTTTTCTTTCAAGATTGATCGTGGTGTCTTTGTGAGAAGATGTCGTAGGAAGTTTGAGGTCCATTCAAGGAGAAGTGGCCGAGATGCAAAGTTTTTTGTGTAGCGATTACGTAACAAGCTACTGGTGTCGACACCAAGAGTTCCATTATATTGCAAACTTAATTTGACAAGAGGATTTCCACACAGCTTGAATGCATTTGTCACAAGAGTGACTCGATTCTTAGTGGGGAGGTCGAAAATTTGCCAAGCATATGAGATCGTATTTGGTACAATAGGGTATGTATCAATCAACAACAATCAACAATGTCAAGTGGTCAAAGAACAATCAAAGAGGCAAGGTTGTTGAGAGTAGGCGCTGTTATGTGCAAGGCATGTCAATGTATTGCCAAAGAATATTTGCCGTGTTGTATCCTGCTTGATATAATCCTGGAAATCATGTAGAGTCTTCAAGTTTTAAGCGTAATTATTATCTTTTGTGGGTCCAAAAGCTCGTCAATGGAAGGAATGATCAAAATTAGACTTGTGGCCCAAATTATCTAAAATTTAAAAGTGTTAAAAATTGTTTCAAACCCGAATGACCTGGACAGATTTGGTCGCCAAGATTTCGTTACAACTCGTTACATCAAAACCGAGTTTCGATGACCGATTTATGGTCTTTTGTTCGCTTTTTTAAACAGAAAAAAACGGGTAGAGAAGGTGCGAAGAGATGATGTGGTAGGTACATTCTACCATGAGGAACCAATTCCAACAATAACCAATGACATTTACTGGTGTGGCACCCTCGTATTCACCAACACCTTATATGTAAAGTAAATTTCTAACAGATCTAAAGGACATTTGTTTATTATTATTATTTATTTTTGATTTAATATTATATATATATATATATATATATATTTATATACATTATAAAATATAATACATTATATGTTTTATAAACATATTATATATATTATATAATATAACATATATTTTATATATCTTAAATATTTATTATAATAAAATTATAATTAAAACTATATTAAACGTAAATCCATAAAGCTTTAATGCGATGGGATTAACAAAGATTCACAAGATTAAATTCTAATGTTATGTATTAAGTCAAAGGTCCAATACAATAGTCGACGGGTTAGTTGGATATTGTGTTTTTTATTATTATTTATTTATGATTTAATATTTTATATATATTATAAAATATAATATATATTAAATATTTATTATAATTAAATTATATCAAAATGTAAACCGCATATCGAAGCAAAGTACGTTATAAGAAATCATGATATGGGATTGAAGTTTTGATTTTAACCCGTGACCTTCTCTACTTTCAATGGAATGCCTTTCACCAATGAGCCAGTGACCCAACCCTTACCAACTTTTTGTGCGCACGTGTATTTGAATGTTTATAAACACGCTAACAAAGGGAGAGGGGCCAACCTCATCCTTCCCATACGACCAAGCGCAAAGACCATATGAGCACAATGGTTATTGGTGCCAATAGTACTAACCACCAATGCTAATTATTAATTAAACTTTAATTAACTTGTCATGTTGTTAAGAATTTTAGGAGGAAGCGCCATTTTTTATGCTTTTTCTAAATTTGGAAAGCTAACTTCAGCTCCTCCTACTTTAGAGGAGAAATTGAAGAAAGATGGCTTTGGTCATAACTCACTCAATTTGGCACTAAATTGAGCTTCAAGAAAAGTCATTCTGGACTAATTGGTATGCTCAGTTAAGGAGGCATAAAATGTCACCTTTAGGTGTTTTAGTGCATTTGAAGATTTCTGAAGGTATGGCCATTAGGGTGAAGGAGGCCATTGCCACATCTGTGAGTCCACCCCCAGAAATGAATAGTCATTTTTGACCACAGCCATTATAGTCAATGGTGTGGGTTTCAGAGGTATTTGGAGACTTCTAAGTGCGACTTCTTCCATACAGAGAAGGGATGTTGTAGCCTTACTGCTCACATTTTTCACTCTCTGCCAGTATACAAAATGCATCCCAATTTTAAATCCAAATAAATCTCAACCAATCAGTAACCCACGTTCGTTCGAATGGACATTTAAACCAATGCCCTACATAAAATTCAAAGTCCGGCAAATTCAACATATCTCGCTTCTTTAATATCTAACCGAGATTGAGATATTAAATTAAACCTTCATGGTCATAAGTGTAACCCACCATGCCTCGAAAGTGGATGCACCTAACTATAACTTATCCGACAATTTAATCTCGTACAACTTTTCTATATTTCAAATAATCCCCACCGACTAACCTTAAGGTCAAAGCTATAGTCTTGTCCATCTTCCACGAACCCACAACATGGTGTTCACATTTGTTTCTTATCTACTCTTTTTCATGAGATTGATCAAAGGTTCAAAAAATTAAACCTCCAACGCCTATCTTATGATTTGGTTAATCATTCATTTTAACCAAAATAGCTCACATATAAGCTCCTCTTGCTTTGTGAATTTTTGAATGCCTTTAAAACTCAACTCACATAAAAAGCGCCCATCTAAGTATATGCCTGTATTGTCAATTCGTTGACAATATTTTAACATGTATTATGTCCTCCGTAATATTGTAGTTGAACATTATTAACCTTTTATACTAAATACCTGTCTTAACACATGATAATTAAACCATCCTCGAGACCTAAATTAAACCCCACAACCACCTAAGAAATACTCAAATCAACACCTATTCCTTTTTGCATAACCACTTAATTCATGTTGGCGCACACATTTACATATTCCGATTATTTAATAAACAATAATCAAACGTTCATACCTTGTTTGGACACCAGAATTTCTATTCATGATCCAACGGTGATCATTCATCGTTTACAATCGAATTTGACATACATCCGATGGACATCGTGTTCCGAAAGTGCCGAGATTTACTTCTTCAAAATTACGCAATGTAAATGGTCAAATACCACCTTGCCATGTGGTCGATGAAGACCCATATCGCGTTCGAAAAGGAAAATCCACTTACCGCCTGGGATAGCCACGTGATAACGCTCTCGTTTACTCTCAAATCGTCACATCACATTCATCGTTCCATCGCGTAGTTCCATCTTTTTATCAAATAAGCATAATTCCACTTCTCTCCATTTTATATTACTCATTTACTCCACCGTGCCTACTATCAAATACACCATCTTCCTTCTAAATTCAACTCTATCTTCGCTATCGGTCCATCGCTTCTCGATGCTTGGACTCATCTTCACTTCATCATGCTGAATTAAGGTCAGTCCACAACCAAGCTTCTTCACGAGGGATTTTCTCGATTCCACCGATGTTTTGAATTTTTACCTTCGTGTAATGAGAACCTACCCTGCTCAAAACCCGTATCCACATTTCTTCATTGAACCGACATTCTCTCGATGCACAACAAAATACCAATTCGAAGGAATCGTTCTCTAAGTCAAAGCAGGCATCCGATATCTCAATGGTGGTTACAAACTCTCAAAAATTCTTACTCAACGAATGGTGTTCCGCTATATCTGAAGTTGTGTTGATCGTATGCATTTGGTGAACCTTCACGCGCCTTTGGAAACTTTCCCTCCCGCAGACAAGAGCTATTATCTCCATGAACTCATTAAAATCAATCCAATGCCGACCCACCATGATTTATCCAAGTTTGTCGATAAGTGAAATTCACACAGACTCAATTAAGATCTCATTACAATAACTAGTCATACATAGTTCAAAAGATTCGAAGCATTTTCATGCTTAATTTAAAGAAAATAATAATTGGCATAGTTCTGGGAATAGCCCTTTTATATACAAATGAAACCTACTTAAGGTAATTAATTAAAAGATCTTCGAAGTCACCGGCCTCTTCTCACTAATCATTTCCGCATCTTCAGCTCCTCCCTATCTACTCGGGCTTACGATACAAATTAACAATGAATTGATTCAGCTCTTTAACGCTCAACAAAACTTTTGAAATTTTCAAAGTCCTAATTTCCAGATCAAACCGAAACCGACTATCTCTTCATATTCCTACTAACTAATCCTCTCATGTTTCTCCAATGATTTGGAGAAATTTGCGTTTCTTTCATATTTAATTTAAAACCAATTAAGCATAAATAATTACATGAGAAAGAAAAAATATGTAGACTTCATGTCTATTTACATACAAAGTATTTTCTAGAGCTCAATGCCTCGCACGTATTCCCCTGTGTTAAATGATTCAGTGATCTCCGATCATGTGTCTTTAGTTCTTTGTCTTCCCCCGGATCCCACACGTTCGAGAACTGATCATTCCATTTAATCTTCTTCGCACCTCCGTGCTTCCATACTTTATGTTGCACCCTTCCACTTGGTTATGCCTGTTGTGTCCGTGATCGTTTTCTTCTGTTGTCGATGTTTTCCTGCTGTCGTCCTTCGTATACCGACCATCGCCTTTCACAAATTCAATTTCTGCCTACTATGCCCTCTCGATTGATACTACTTTCCTTGATTTCCAATCCTCATAATCGTTTCTTCATCGAAATATTGCTTAATTTCTGCTTTCTAGCTTTTTGCTATTTGTTCACTATCACTCACTTGCTTCCTTTCTGATTTAGCCGTATCTCGTAGCTCTTTCATCGCCACCCAATCATCCATACCTCTTGTCCGTTACATAAAAATTCTTCAGTGATTGTCAAAATGTGACAATTTCTTTTCTTCCGTATTTCAAAGAATTCTTCAGACCGTGTTTAAATTTCCAAATTACTATCATCATCTTTTCTTATTTCTAGACTAAATATCTTGTCCTTCCATCACATTCTAAATCACAAGACAAATATCAAAGTTATAAAATCTTTGTAACTTCTCCTTCCCTCCTTCGAAAACACTTCGCATTGCTCTAACATTTCCTCCAAGAATATCACGTCGTTATTTCTATTATTTCTTTCCAAAGAACACTATTCGTCGTCCGTCATCAAGACATCAAGATGTCGATTCCAATCCTTCAAACAATTTCCTTAGACTGGCCACTAGTTTTCCGCATCATCCTCTTCAAGGATGTTTTCGCATCGGTTCATAAAATGAACTCTTTCCCGTTCATTCAATTTCGCCTTTAAAATCAACATTTATTCTCTATGCTTCTATCCTCTACTTTAGAACACTTAACTCATGCCACAATTCTATCATTTCACCGAGAGAATTTACAATCTTT
Organism: Pinus albicaulis; assembly: GCA_034641835.2. NCBI lineage: Eukaryota > Viridiplantae > Streptophyta > Pinopsida > Pinales > Pinaceae > Pinus > Pinus albicaulis. Next base: position 82,347,165 of record CM076582.1, read on the forward strand.
CACCACCTTTCACAAGTCAAGTTTCTACCACAAGATCTCCTCATCTTCCATCGTAAAAGAATTCCGATCTTCGACTCCCTACAATAAATTCAACTATCTCATTCACTTTTTACTCGCTGCCGACAAAATCAGCTTGTCATTATCAAAGATTGGACAATAAATTGTCTTTATAGTCACTACATTCCAATGAAACAATTTATTTAAAAACAAGGAATTCTGAATCTTTTCACCGTAATAGTTCAATCGATTCTTCTCGAAATACAATCATTATACTTTGCTTGAAACATTCACCATCGAATACATTTTCATTACATGAATGGTTTTTCTAATACTCGTATCTGTTAACAACTTGTCACTTTTAAAACCATAAGACCCCATGGTCTCATTTGATGATTCAATCATCAAATCTTTTCCTACTGCTCCAAGTCTTCTATACATTTTAAATTCTTCAATGGTTCCTTCAATATCTTCAAGCTTTCCAATTGATTTTCAATTTCCTAACATCCTGCCATCATCACACTTAAATCTCTTTTTTGCTTCCAATGTATTGAAAAGCAAATCCTTTCCAACTGTATGGATATTCATAAAATATCCGGCTGTTTCACTTTTTCCTCCTAGGTGACAACATCGATAGTTTGTTCTTTCTACATGTTCTTCCCCAAACATACAAAATTTTACAGATGTGGTAAAGTCCTTGACCCTTGGTCTCCCTTGAAGTTCCAACAAGTCCTTTTGAAATACTCAAACATCTTACCCCTTCTTTCTCGTTGAGCATTGATCAACTGTTTTCTCTTCACCCTAACCTTGCCACTTCACTCTCTTCTTCATGAGCCAACCAACTCTTTGGCTTTCTCTTCTTTATCATCTCTATCATCATCTTTAGTTTGTCAAACTGTTTCTCTAATTCCTCAAACTTACCCTTTTCCAACATTTTCATCGTTGAGTTTCTTCTCATGCCAATTGCTTTGCACCTTCCTCACTGCCAGGCTTTCAGAAGCTCAGACCTTGCCAGGCTACCGCAGCTATTTTCCTCCATGACCGTACCACAAGTCGCACCAAGCTCTCTACAACAAAAAGCTCTTTGTCAGAATTAGCCTTACCAATCCTTCCTTCCTGGATCCGCCTGGCAAGTACTAGTCCCCTTTGTCCGGAACCTTCCTTTTCGAGACTCCTTCTGCTTCCCCTAGGATTCACCGTAACTTCACTCAAGAACACATTTGTTTTCTTTCACCCCATGTTAAATCTCTGCACTCGAAGCATACTTATTCTTCACTTCGTAATCTCATTTGACTCTTCTATCACTTTCTGTGTCAGACCGCCATTGTGATTACCTTCGTAATCGTATTCTCAGCAACGATATCTTCAAATCCAGAGAGTCAGCTATGCTCATCAACCACTTCCCAAGATCTCAATGATATTGATGTCCCCTTCACCAGAATGACCGACAAACAAATTCTTCAAACATAATAAAAATACCTCACTCTCAAGGTTTGTCTACCATTCAATTGCAATTGTTTTCAGTAATTCCTCCTGAATGCTCTTCGCACCGCACAATCGTTCGTCGTATTTAGATCTCGATCACTTTTTCATCACTTCACACCGTGTTCACATATCCTCGCAATCTTCTTCAAAACTCTTTGCCCAAATCCCCGATTTGAATATGAATTATCACTCTCATCGTACAGCTGCTCAACCTTGGGTACCGTCAAATAGATTTAAAACTTTTTCACTTTCATCAAATATGGTTCCAAAAATTAATTTTCAAGCTCGATACCAATAATGATGTTTAAATTTTACTTGCTCACATTTTCACTCGGTGTACAAAAATGCATCTTAACTAAATCCAAATAAATCTCAAACAACTGGCAATTTGGTTTACCTTTCGATCGAAATTTAAATCAATGCCCCAAATAAAATTCAAAGTCCTGGAACTTCAATGAGTGAGGAGTCTGCTTTCGATACCTCAAATTCGAGATTGAGATATTAAATTAAACTTCATATTACATGTTAACTTCACCAGCGCTCAAAGTGACGCACTCAACTACAATCTCTTATCCGACAACTTAATCATAAAACTTTATATTTTAAATAATCCTCTAATTGAACAATTTAAGGTCAAATATATAGTTCGGTCCATCTCATATGCACTGCATCTACAATATGTATCTACATTTGTTTCTTATCTACCTGCTTCATGAAATTGGACTGCATGGTTCAGTCTTAAAATTAACCCAACACCCATCTTATGATTTGTTAATCATCTACTTCCGAAATTCAAAAATAGATCATATATAAGCTCCCTCTTGCTTTTTGAATTTTTGAATGCCTTTTAAAACTCAACTCACATAAAATGCGCCCATCTAAGTATATTCTCATTATTTGTCAATTCACACAGACGAACATGTATTATGTCCTCTGCAATATTGTAGTTGAAACGACGTTCAACCCTTTTATACTAAATACCCAAGTTCAACGATGACAATTAAAATTGTCCGTAGGACCTAAATTAAACTCGAACTACTTAAGCAATACTCAAATCAACGCCTATTCCTTTTGGCATAACCACTTAACCTACTTACCGGCTCATTAACATTTATATTCCGATTATTTAAAATAATCAAATGCCTGCTCACACTTGTTTGTCATCATAACTTATCTATGATCTCAATTTATCTATTGTTTCTTACAACCTAATTTGATATATATTTGATAAATATCACTCGAAAGTGTCCAGACTTACCTTCAAAAGAATTGTTAACAAATGGTATTCAAATACCACCTCACATTATCGTAGAAGACCCATATCGTCGAAAGGCAAATCCACTTAATAATGGATAGCCACGTTATTAACGCTCAAGCTGGCTCAAAAGGCCGTTATTGTTTACCCCACCGTTCCATTATGAGTCTGTCTTTTTCTCAAATAAGAACGACTTCTCCATTTTATGTATTACTCATTTATCTTGACTATGCAATGGTTTATTAAATACACATCTCCTTTCTAAATCTAACTTATTCCCTCTCACTACCGATCCATCGCTCCGATGCTTCGGACCCATCTTCACTTCACCGTATTGAATTGGTTGTTTGGGTCCACAACAGCTTCTTCACGGTGATCCTTTCTTGATTCCACCATGTTTTAATTTCACATCGTTGCATGAACTCACCGCTCAAAACAGACCTGTTATTTCATTTAAATCGATATTCTCCTCTTGATACATGTATTGTGCCTACCAATTCAAGGAATCATTTCAAGTCAAGCTATGCATTCGATATTCCGTTGTGGTTAAGTAAACCTAAACATTTACTCAACTAATGGTGAACCCGCTATATACAAGTGTTGGTTGACGATGTATCAGGAATCCTTCACGCACCTTTTGAAATTCCTCCAATGGATGAGTTATTATTCCTGCTAACTTCATTAAACTTCAATCTAACACCGACCCACCATGATTTATCCAAGTTTCCTCTTCAATATGAAAATCACACAGTCCTTAATTAAGATCCCTATTATGTTGTCTAGTCACACATAGTTCATGGAGATTCAATATTTTTCACACAAAGAATTGAAAGCAAATAATACCATAGTTCTCGTAACAATTTTCTTATATACAAATGTAAAACCTACTTACGAAGTTCCTAACTGGCCGCATCTTCAAGTCAAATGGCTTCTCTCACTACTCGTCTCTCAAGATCTTCAACTCTCCCTATCTAATGCCTTTGGGGCTTATTTATACAAATTAACAATGAATTGATCTGGCCTCCCTTAATGCTCAACAAACTTTGAAATTCCCAAAGTCCTAATTTTAGATCAAATCCAACCTATTATCTTCTTCACATTCCCTAGTCAATTAACTCTCTCATGTTCTCCAATGACGCAATATTTATGTTTTCTTCCATATTTAATTTAAAACCACTCAAATATAAATAATTGCTACTTCAGGAAAACAAAACACAGAGACCCCCCCCTATGTCTATTTACATACAAAGTATTTTCTATAGCCTAATGCCTCGCATTTCAAGAAGTTTCACATACAGACATTAGGTGTCGAGCCTACAGCCATGGGAGCCAATGGTCATTATGAGTGAATGCACAATGTATTTTACATGTTTTGACATGTTATAGAAACAATGAGATAGGTTTCAAGAGTAATGACATCAGGCGGTGTTTCATATGATACCAGGAAGCTCAAGGCCACTGTACCGAAGAGGTCATGCCCAAGGGAGCCATGGTCCATTTCGGATTGAACAACAAATCTAGGATATTTTTTGCCTCCTTGCCTAATACATTCTGAAAACCAATGGAGTGAGAACTAACCATGGTAAAATAACCTAGCCATATTAATCCCAGAGCCTAGTCCATCGATGGAGGCTCAAGGAGACGTAGCTCAAGTGTTGATAGTGAAATCCTTTATTATTTTTCTACTGTGTGTTGTTGGTTATTTTTCCCACTTATGTTTCTTTATCTGTATTTAATTAGCTAAAAAAATGATAATTTTCTATATGAATACAAAACATATCAACCTGACACAAGAATTCAACTGCACAAAAACACATGAGCACAATCCTTATGTTATTTAAATGGAATAGAAGGTTCTGCATAGAAAAAAAAAGTCAGCCCACCCACCAGATCATCATGACTAACAAGTCAGATAAATGTTCGATTTTCTGCACAATGTTTAGATGTCCAAATTTTTCACAAAAGAGGAACTCGTTAACCTCTAGGTGTCACAGGAATTTCAAATTTTCTATTCGTTCCACAGTTCAAGTGGTTCTGGTATTTGGCCATACATTTCCAATTTCTATCGTAACAATTCTTCCAATCCAACCACCATACATGAGAACGTGATGGCTATTGTTGTATCGATTGTTGCAGATGCTCTACCTCGCATGTTGTGGGCTAGTCACTATTTTTTACAAATAGTTATCGATTTTTTGTTGCGACATGTTGTGTTTTCATAAAATTCTGACAGTGTTACTCAACCACAGTAAGGGTGACTTGCTATAACACTATGAGGTATTCGTGGTTGGTACTATTCTCACAAATATGGTTAAATGACAGACAACCAAGAAGGAGGCTAAAGAGAAGGGGAAAAAAAAAACCCGTTTTCCATCGTGGGGCCTAGAAAGAGAGGAAGAAATTGCTGCAAAGAGCTAATGCAGAGCTCTTCGATGTCTATTCTCGCTGGTGGCTCTTCCACAAAATCAAACCTTATCGCTAGATGGGAGAGAGAATGTTACCAAAAGAGGAAGGATAAATTGAGAGAAAATGACTTTCCCTGGTGACCCTGCACACAAGAAGTAGAATCTGTCACTATTCCACCGCCCATCCATACATACTAGATGCTTAAATGCGTTCTGCGAAGGCAATCGTGAGCATATAGCACTTGGAGACCCAAAAGTTGCTTCTACAAGACATAAGAAGAGAGATTCAAGAAATCCGCGTGTCTTAGCAACATGTGTCCGTTTGCCTGGCCCGTACGATCGTTAGCTTCAAACTAGGCACCAGTCGACATGCCCGCTCTAGGTGTAAAGGACCCGACACCTATCGAATCTTCCGATGATCGACAATATTTTCTGTTTTTTGTTGGTGTATTTTGTGGATAGCATTTACTATTTCGAAGAATAGAACATGTAAGAGATAGCAATTCAGACATATAGTCTATAGCAGACACAAGCTTTTTCGTATTGGTTACTATAACTCTTTAAGGTGGTCAATCGACCTCGCTTTCTTCTGGTGTCGAGGCTATCAAATTTTGATATGATGTAATCATTGCTTTTTTATTAATACAAAATAGAAAATCACTTCTAAAACTTACAAAAAAAGAAATTGCCTGCTACCATTATTAATGAAAAAACCATGAGATATATGAATTATAATTTTTTTCATCAAAAAAATGTATGACTTTTTGTAGGAACATACACAATACATGCACTTATAATGATTAAAAAATTATATTTGAAATTATATAAAACTAACTTATTTTATATATCTTCTTATTGAATTCTCTCTCTCTATATATATATATATTAAAATGTAATTAAAAAAAAATGATCTTCGAGTGAATATCCTTAACCCTAAGCATGTAGCCACGCAGTGAGTGAGTAATTTGAACATATAACCTTGCATTTTATTTACTTTAAGTTTTAGTGCTTTCCTTTAGCAGCTAAAACTTAATAATACATATAAATACCTACATATGTACACATAGGTAGGTGTTTGTGTATATATATATATATATATATATATATATATATATATATATATATATATATATATATGTCTATAATACTATGATTCTTAATAAGTGAGTTATCATATTAAATTTCTTTCAATATGATATCTATATGTTAATTTTTTTAAAGGAATATTTTATAATTTTATTAAGAAAAACAAAATCAATAGAAAATTGAATTTAACAAATTTATTATTTCTTTTCTTTTTATATTATTTTTTTATTTAACCACAACATTTCATATTATTTTTTCTTTATTGTTTTTTACAATATTTAATTAAAATAATATTAAATTTTTATATTTTTTAAAACTCAAGTTGATAATATTTCACCATACTACAACAGGAGAACTTATCTTAGTTTTTTCGCCTCCTCAAAATAATTCATGGCAACTAAAGCCAACGTATGATTGAAAGCCAATCACAAGATTATAATTCATCGATCCAATCCTCAACGAATATCCTTCTCCACCATGATGCTTTTCACCACCCTTTGATGGATTCCACTATCCTTGGCCATAATAGAGAACCCGTATCCGTGATATCATCAAATCCTTACTACAACCACCCATGCCACCTCTTCCTTCTCCACCTATTCAACCATCCACATCTACTCCCAAGCCTAATCTCTCCTAAGCATCCCACTCTAACCAAAATAATGGTAAGATAGTTCAACCAACCTAAGATTCCGGTGCTTTTCACTAGTCCTTTACTCCATCTCTTCCTCTTGATCAGCTACTACATCCACCTTAGATCAAGGAAACATTTTGGAGTAAAGTAACTCCCATTGGTACAAATCAAAGATTATAATGACAAATTTCCAAATGAACGAACAAGTTCAATATCTCTAAGGCCTCAAGAAAAAATCAATTTTCCTAGAAACTCCCATGTTCCTCCTTACACCAAGAAAGATTGTTTTATAGTAATGGTTACCTACATATTCCCATGTGATACAATTACTATATGACCAACAGAGATACGAATAAGTTATTACAGAAAATCATTTAAGGAGAAATTGTTAGAGTACTAGGCTAAACTTGCCCGTTATAAAGTCAAATTGATATGGTTATTAAAATGTTTACCGTTGGTGGTTTAATGACTTTTACAATTTTAGAAAACCCATGACTTTGCCTATAATGCTGAAAAATTTCCCGATGACATAATAAAAAGATTACAAACCATTTTTATTTTTAGCTAGAGAATTCACATATTGAGTGAACTCTTAAATTTAAATGCTTGTGTTCAATTATATTTTTAACTTTCTCCTTTATTATAAAAATGTGCGAAAAAAATATTTTACTAATATAACCTCACCAACAATTCTTTTAAATTTTATCACAACAATACCCTGAAAATAATTTTATTTTATAATTAATAAAATTTAAATTTAAGTGTTTTATTTTTCTTTTCACTATAGGCAATTAATCCATATGTTGCTTTCATCCTGTTCATGTTGAATACATACACCATTTTTTATACACATACTAACTAGAAGGTTTTTGTAGAGCATAATATTGTTTGTTTTTTTTTTTCTTAAAGCTTATGAGCCTTCAAAGTGACTGTCAGATTATGGAATGAAAAATTATAAAAATTGATGAATGAAAACATATTTATATGTATATAAAATATTTCAAAAAATTATGTTTAAATTGCATAAATCTTTTGATAATTTTTCCCAAGTTATGAATGGTTGTTCCTCATGGCTGCAAGAAAAGTCGTTGAATAACCTAGGTTTTAAATGGATTACTGAAAGCTGTTTGTGCTTTTCCCAAATTATTCAAGTAATTTTTTATATTTATCATTTGGTATCTTAGATGGGGTTTTCTTTGTTGCTTTCGTTGTTGCTTCATTCCTTACACTCATTCGTTTAACAGGTGATGTTCGATACTTGTGGGCAATATTGTGGAATAGCATAATGCAACGTACCCTCGTCCGTCTGCTTAATTCTATTTGATCATAAATTTTAAAATTGGCGCATTAAAATATTCGACAGGACTATTTACAGTGTTGATTTCTTGTCATTGCAATGTTAGAACTTATTTTCTTCGCTAGAATACAGTGCTATTGGTCAAAGTTATGCGGGTAATCTTAGTGACAACAGCGGCGAGATCGGCAAGGCTAAAACGATATAAAGCAAATCTGAAACTCTGAACAAAACAAAACCAAAGTGTTGAACAAGAATTAAATGATATAGGCCAAACGATATAAAGACGGAAACGGTACAAAGCAATCAAATTGCTGAAAGGGAAATGATATAAAGCAGATCTGAATTGTTAATGACATAAAGAAAATCTGCTGGTTGAACAATGAGATGAAAGGAGATCGAGGTTAGAGGGTTGCACAATAATGAAATGAAAGGGATGTTTCCGACATTGCGATGCTGAAATCAACTTTTGGTGACTGTCGCAATTACGCCATGAATATCGAACGTAATATCTTCACGTTCGAGACGACAAAAAGAGAAACATGGCATATTTCTTACACAGACAGGCAATTCATCAATAGTTATTACAAAGAATGTAGACTCAGCTAATTAGTTTGTATAGAGTTTAGCTTTCATTCAATTATTTTACATAGTTATATATATATATTTTTTTTTTCAGAAGAAAAAAAGTATTAGTATTGATATTTAAAACAATACATAAGACAGACATTACATTCTTAACAGAAAGCACCTAGTGTACCCTGATAACAACATAGCCACACTATGATAGAGACTAAGGAAGATGAGAGCCCAATAATAATTATGGCATGAATTATCAAGTGTACAAAGTCACACTATACAAATTTCTGGCTATTTTTATCTAGCTTCCAAGATCCTTTAGCTTGTCTTAAACCCACAAATAGCAGAAATAACTGTACAAGCAAAGCTAAGGATGAAAAAACGCCTTAAAATGAGATATATGGCACCAGAAAATAATGCTTTGTTCATATTAATGATGCATGTCTCGACATGTGCATTGAAACAAAACCTGGTGCACCCTTGTAATAAACAACATTGTGCGTACATGAAAAATGTAGAATTAGCTTGTTTGTTAAGTAATACAAATTATTGGAGAAAGAAAAGAACAAATGTTTTAATAAATAGAATTTAATAACTTGGCCATCTTTTATATGCAAAAAAGATACAGTTTCGCTGAAAGAAATACATCCGCACAAAGAAAAAGATTCTTCAAATGCTGTGGAGTATTGTAAATGTGAAGAGAAAACTGCCTGGCCAAGAGATAATAGATAAAAAAAAGAAAATGATTGTTACTTCAAACAAGATCCCCATCTCTATAGTGTTGTATTGCAAAACCAAAGTTAGCAATGGATAACCTGGCCACTTTCTTAAAGGTTTACGATAGATATGACAATAGGAGTATTTAACTGTACCGCTATAATGATGTAATTCTTTGTATCCATCTCTGTAATTCCTAAGAATTGAAAGATTGATATGGTTACAATACAATCAACAACTAACTTGGAATCAATTTAAAATTAACAATTGCTAGCGTATCACCCTACAAAGAACACCGCTTGCTAGACCTAGAGCTCTCGTTCAAAATATGTGAATTCTCTCATGAGACACTTAATCCAAGCACCACATCCAATCTTGCCCTCCATTCATGCCCCATCAAAAGAGCACGAAGGAAATCCCATGAGGTCCGCACCGACGAGCAATCAATCACTTTCACCTTAGAAGTATGTATGGAGATCAATCCATCTCATTACAGCGCACAAATGAAAGGAACATGGAAAGGCTTGTTATCAAATACAAGTCAAGTTACGCAATAGCTAATACCTCCCAAATGAGGAAAATGGAAGAGATCCGACCATCACAAGAATCTCTGTCCCATTCCACAATAATGGATATAAAATCCTTTGGAGTCCAAGAGGACCAAGGATGTGAGAGCTTCTAAGAGAGCTCGAAGTAAAAAACAATAGGTGGGCATTGAAAATAATGAGTAATCGATTCCACTGTAAGTAAGATATAAAGACATTTTCTGAAGGTCAGAAAACCCTTCCCAGAAGACTATCCCATGTCAATACATTACCACGCCAAACTAACCAACCAAAGAGAGTTATTTTATATGGTATAAGCTTCAATCCTGCACGGACAGAAGGTCTTGATGTACCGTCTCCGTATATAGAAAAAATTGATATGCATATAAACATCCTTCATAATCAAGCAGCATTGCCGCAAGAGGACCATCTCATGTGATCCGATCACCACCTCTATTATAGTATAAACCAACCTCCTTACATAATTAGAATGATTCTTATTCACTCCAACATCACCTTCTAATCCCACCCTCAAAACCCAATCAAAGATCGTAGCTGAAAAGACCAATGACATAGTGTTGGAGATAAAGAAAATTTCACACCGAGCAAAGCATGGAGGAGCATGTGAGAGGGCCTCGTATGAGCCGAATAGCCAAGTAATGTCGATCCGCAGGGATGCGAAGGCTACATCACCAAAAACCATGTCAATCGATCGGCACCACATAACCGAATCATTTTAAACTCCTCCAAATTGTAGATATATCCCTGCAAGGGGAGACTATGGCGTATTAGATGATGAAGAGACCCTCTCAACTACTTACATTTGATAATATCATTCCAAATTTCATTTCCTTAATAGCTCTCAAAAAATATTTAATCAACAAGGCCGAATTGAAAATCTCCGCAAGTTCAAGATTCTCACCTATCATGTGACTTGGGTTGACAAAGCACCTTCCAATCGAACAAGATGGGAATTTCTTAGCCAAATTGGAAAACCACCTACAAAAAACCTAGCCATGATTTTGGTAATCGACGACATACTGCTTTCATGAAAATAGTATAAGATGACACCAAAACACAAAAAGTTGGGATAACACTGCTCGAATCATGACAAAACGTCCACCCATGGACAACTATCGATGAGTCCATTTGTTGATTTTTGTTTTATCTTATCTACCAACTAACATCCAATCCTTGATTCTATATCTACAGTGGTTTAAAGTAAAACCAAGATATTTAAAACCATCAAGCCCTCGACACTAACAACAGAAGAAAGCACGAAACGTGATTTCATCCATATCACCATATTCATAAATGAGAAAGACTTGTTGGAATTCATGCGTGTACTCATGGTATTACCAAATCTAATCAATACATAGTGGATGTGAAACCAATGGTTCCGCTTTAAGAGACCTGAAAATAAGTATATCATCCACAAAAAGAGAATGAGAGGATGGATACCCACTCTAAAAATAAAACTCTCTAACAGCAACCATTAAGTACCTCCCCGTGCATCACTCACTAAATCTATCCATAATCAAGATGAAGATACAAAGAGCAACTTCTATTTAAGCCCTCGGGCGGCTTTAAAAGGGATATATGTATCATTAATGAGCATCATATCTAACAGATGAGACATAAATATATAATCCATTGGATGGGCATTTATAGGTACCAATCTTTCACAACAATACAATTCGAATATAAGACCAATCTAAAAGAATCACATGCTTAAAGATCAATTCTGCGTCAAATGTACTCTTTTTCCCATGCATTGTGTGTAACAATTTAGCAATAGAAATGAATCATGAATGGACCACCTTTATTAACCACGTTCAAATAGATATGGCATTATACTTCTCTTAATCGTATTTTCTATGATCTTCGAAGAAATTTTTGCAAATTTATCATACAAGAGAGACCCGCTTGAAACTTCACAAAGATGATGATGGATTATAAATTTTAGAGATAAGAGCCATAAAAGTTGAATTAAGGTTTGTTATAGCATATAACCATGAACCCTAAACAATTCCACCACCCTTAATTTTAGAGCCCATGATATCTAAGAAGAACAAAAAGAATTTTGAAAGCAATTCATCAAGCTCTCGACATTTGCTTTGTTGTGAAATACTTGAGCATCGCTAATACTTCGTCCTTCGATATCACTTTGTCAATGGCCCGAACATCATCCTTGAACAAAATTTTGTGAATATGACCATACAACCATGATTGAGTTTGGTTACTTCATACTGCATCCTTCTGATAAAAATGCTTGAAATGAAGGAAAGTCACTTTGAATTTGTGAGTAGTTTTTTTAGCTGCCCCACCATCCACTTTTTTTTTTAATGCTCCATATTGCATTTCTAATATTTATGTCATTTTCACATTTGCGGAAGAATTTTGTGTTTGAATCTCTCTTCTTTAGCCACGTAATCCTCGCTCTTTAAGCTTCATGTAATCTCACTAATTTTATGAATTTATTTATTTTATCCCCCCGCTTTTTTGAGAATTTCATATGTTTGTTCATTAGGCACTTGAGAAGAGAAACTAGCATATTGTCGATCTTTTTCACAGGATCTTAAGCTCCACTCTTAAGAGTCACTTTCTTATTTTTTCATTTTAGATGCATATTTAGTTTTGTAATTTGCAGAAGACATTCTATCCCGATAGAGACCCTCGTCATTCAACGTTCCGTTCACGCCTTTAATGAGATTAACATATCAATCATCTCCCATCCGTGCCTTGTTAAATTTATAAGGTCTCGCTGCACAATATCCTCAATATTCCGTTAAGAGAATCGACACACATGGCCGAGATATCGTATAGCAAAGACCCAAGATCTAGGAACTCTAAAGAGTCCAACAGTAGTGTCTTTAACTATAACACGATCCAATATTTTACTAACATATATGTTCCCCGCTCGTTTATTTTTCCATGAGAAATAATGGACATGGCTGAATGTCAATAATATGATAATGATTGAACATATCGTTCAAGAAATTTGAGATAGAATATCCTACTTAAGAACCCACATTTCATCACCATGGTGGGGTGTATTAAAATCACTCTTAATCATCATATTTTTTCACAAAGAATCCCGATGTCACAATATGGTTCCTAAATAAACCCGATCTTTAAAAGGAGCGTATATATCGATGTTGAAGATGCCATCATCACTCCCCGATATGACCAAATTAACATAATACCAAGAAAAAAACTCTTGTAGATGCTTTAAAATTGTCAAGTCCTAGTTCCAACAAGCAACAGTTCCACCCGAATGACCGAAGCATCGACAACACCGTATTCCAACCTCGATTAATACTTAAAAGAGAATTAATAGCCTTCATCCACAAAATATTACGAGTTTCTCGTCCAAAAATAGAATAGGCCATCATATAGCAAAATATCCCTTAGGGAATGAATTTTAGAGGCATCATCTAACCCGAATATTCGTAGAGAGTATCGGAGTCACAGGAAACCTCTTCGTGTTGCTTCGTTTAAGCCTCTTGCCTGATTCGTCAATACAAGCGACCACAGCAATGGGAACATCTGCAGACTGCGTTCCTCAATGTAAAAAAATAGAGCGATGGATTTCATCTACCCTTTAACCGTCTTCGTATCCCTTTTTTGTCTTCTTCAAACCCAGGATGTTGGATAAAGGGGATTGTGAACAACATCGTAGAGTGTCATAGTTTATAAAACCGTGAGAGCGGTCAGAAATAATATTGGGATTGTCCATATGATCTAACCGCTTCCCAACAATGTTTCTAGATGATTCAGGACAATTTGTCGGGATCAAATTGAGTATGGCCATTTAAGGTTCAAAGGAGGTTTCTGGGGCGTAAACATGCCGGGACGAGGATGGCTTCAACAATCATATAATTGGTGGATGAACATAGGAGGGTCATTAGAAATTATAGAAGCAAGAGACACAGCCTTTGATAACTCGAAAACAGACAAGGCTTCAAGAGTGGCCGATTGTCACTAATTCAAATTTGACTGGTTCAAGTACCCGAACTGGGGAGAAGGTGTGGCTTAAGGACACCAGACCGTATTATCAAAGATGTTAACGAATGATTCTGTCACTATGCCCAGATGCAGACACAAATTCATCAATATCATAAGAGGACACAATAGAATACCTCGAATCAGTGCTCGCTAAAGGATTACATGCCGAGATGTGTTTTTGCCCGTCAATCTACACCTCAAAGAGCACCAATTACCAAGCCAACAAAACTAGCAAGTGCTTCCCCGAGACCAGCTTATATGAAAATAAGACATACATGTTGACATCAAAGATGATGAGTTTAGTGGAAGGGAGTCGCTACCATAAACAATAAACAGTGCCATTTTTAAGCAGTCTATTTTTTTAGACATATGGATCATGTTCTCATGAGTTGCAGATGTTGCTTGTGGATGGTTGACAAGTTTAAAATATGATTTTGGTTTTTGTTGGTTATTATGAATTCTGCTTTTTAGATCACAGTCTAAAAACAGATATGTTTAATATTATTATTTCCAAGGTTGCAGACTTAAACATTATCTTTATCTTTCGGAGCACTTCTGCTTGCTGCACAGATGTGCATGTGGGAGTCAGAAGGCATGAATTACGTTCATTCCTAAGGGTTAAGTGGAGCTACTATGTATTGACATTTTAAATAGAACTCACGGATGAGTTTTGGGTGAGCCGATTTATAAGTTAGGTGAGTTGTATCTATTTTAACTAATCTAAACATAGTTGAGCTATTTGTATTTTACTTTAACTAATTGACATAAATTATGGAGGCAGAATTAATTATTAATTAATTCATCAATTATAAACTCAGTGAATTCCAAATTCAAAGTAACGTACTCGCTAATCTTGGCATGGACAAGCTAATGATATCTAAAGGCAAGAATAAAGAAAGAGTTATGTTAACTATCAAGCCAGACTATACTGTCATTATTTGGTAACACACAAATAAAGAGTAAATTCCACAGGGGATTATGAAGCTCAAGCCAAGTGGTTTATCTATTTAATGAAGCCATCCCATAGCATTAATTATGCAATAGAGGTTAAGTTAACATGGCAAAAGATCGAGCATGTTTTTTGCTAGATCTAGCTTCGATAGTGTAGCAATTGGAGGTGTGCATGAGAGCTGCAGAGAGATTTTTTGCATTATGATTGTTACATGATCTCCATGACACATAATATATAGATAGTTGTGTTTTCAGCTTAATCTTTCCCCATTAAATACCGTGTTCATATGTGATTGCTTATGGTTTTAATGTATGCAAGCAATGATTTTATTTTACGTGATGATCAATGGTAGAAGACATTTTGCATTATGCATGAAGCCAAATAGTATGATTGTGAGAATCTCGGCTAATAATATCTCATTTGTTCAAATTTCTACACCGAAAGTTATCCCCGTAAATCAATCCTTTTCGTATTTATGACCCAAAACAAACCATCCCTAAAGACCACCTCAAGAAAGTTTACTTTAACCAACAACCATGAAATTCTCTTATCACTAGCTCCAACTATGCTGGGCCAATGTATTTTGTTGAGTCAATAGAATTTGACTCCCCCGCATCTTTCAAGGTCCGTAATCTGGTGTTGCACTGAAGCTTTACGAGACCGTCGCTCATCGGGGACGGAAGCCCAATATCAAGTTGAACTTTACACTGCAAGGTACCGCCTGTGGCGTAATCACAAGCCCCCTCACCCACATGATGTATAATTCATAAATATCTTTAAGCATCCATAAAATGCATGTTCCACCATCCATTAAGCAGCAATGATTCGTAGGAGGCATCCAATGATGTGATTCCGTATTGTTTAATCCGTACCGCCCAATGTTTAAACTCTATCTATCCTAAAACATCCATCGCTTCATGAGCACCTGCCTTGAGTGTCCGCCACCCTCCTTAAAGGTCATAACCGTATGAATTCTCCTTAATGTCCATGCTGTGTTTTTTAAATGTTCAACTCTCCACCCATTTACCATTCCCACCTTCGTGGCGTATTACCAATATATGCCTCTATATCTACCGTCTTCAGCAGACCTTAAAATGGCCTATTTTACATAGTTAACAAAGATGTTTAATTATAAGAGGCAATTAATCGTAAATTATGTATCATATGTTGCAAAGAAAATTAAAGCAAGAATAATAAAGAAAGAGTAGTTATTTATTTTAATTAAATATTTGACTTATAACTATGAATTATTTTATTTAAAAGAAATTATAGGCTCTGGAGAATCAATAAAGAAACTGGTTTTGTACAATATAGAAATAGTATTATATGATTTTCAATGAATATTAATTTTATAAAAATTCATGAATTATTTTATTAAAAAACAGAATGAATTGTTTTATTACAGAAATTATTACAAAATATATATAAGAGAGTTCTAGGTAAGATAATATGTGATTTAACAATATTAATTTATAAATTCAATAATCATTTATTTGCAGTGTACCTATAATAAACAGAACTGCTGGGCAGTGGTGGCTTGAGCACGACCAGTTTCTACATGGGCAGATGCTCACCATGCACTGAAGTGCCAGTTAGAAATATCAAAACATGGTGATTTCAATTGTATCAAAACAGTTAAAGAATATACATAGAAATTAAAATATCTAAAATTGTATTAATTTCCGTTGAATTAAGTTTAATTTACATCAAAAATCAACAATTGAATATTTAATTTAAAGCTATAAATTATTTTATTTAAAAAAAATTATAGGTATGGATAATTGTTTGGACAAAGAAAATGGTTTTTTTATAAACTCATAACGACCCACTTTTCCTTTCAATGAGTGGCAATTAGGGCTCTTTTTCCTTTCACAACAATGTCTAATTATGCACTTAAACAGGTTAAAGAACATATATATTAAAAACATGTTTAAATTTAATTCATCTAAGAATTTGGTAAATCTAGAAATTGGTATTCATTTAAAATAAAAATATTTAAAAACATAAATTAAATAGATTTATCTAAACAACAAATTAAAAATACAAATATTTATTTATGAGGTTGTGATCCAAGAGTTAAGTGGTAGAGATTTGTCCTAAACAAATCTCATATTCTACCCATATAACAGACACCTAATAGTTGCTCAAAAACAATATATTCAATTGAAACTTATTTAAATAAAATTAACTAAAAAAAGTAAATAAATAATAAATATACTTAATAATGAAAATAAAATAAAATAAAAATATTAAGAAACAAAACAAACACTCTTACTAGCACTATGGCATACCTAATAATTAGTTTCGAAACAAATTTCAATTACAATTATTTAAATAAATTAACTACAATAAATAAAATAAATATCGATACAATTAAAACAAAACAAAATATATAAGAATTTAAATATCAAATATTCAAAAGCAACCGAATAAAAGAATAATATAAAATATTTTTTAATCATCATAACTTCTCATTACACACTGAATGTTATCCCTTAATTAAAAAAATAACTGAAAAATATCTATTTATATACTTTCACACATAACAAACAAACACAAAATTGTAAGAAAACAAAATAAGGTCCATGTCCCATTCACTACCAGAATTCAAAAAATCAACCTTGAAATGACAAATTTATACAAACTCCCACCTCCATCACTAAAATGTTATATTAATACTAACAGAGAAAAGATCTAAAAGAAGGGACAACCCCAACGTTTAATAAATAAAAGAGAAGTCAAAAAAATGCTCATAGTTGACAAACTAAACAGTTTTTTTATAAACAAAATTTAATAAAATCTGAGTCTACAAGAAACGGGCCACCATGGTTGGACCACCTTAAAATTAGCTCTCAGTCAAATCGAAACAAAGATGCACAGAGGGGAACTGTGTCAGAATGTTCATCAGTCAAGACACCGACTCCACCATCGTTGGTCACCTTCAATCACTTCATGGCACCAATACCCATAAATCTAAAAACAGACACAAGAAGAAATCAAGAGTTTCCAAAATAGAAAGATTTGTCACTACAATGAAACTAAAAACATCAAAGAAAAGCTCAAAGGCTACAAAATGGACAAATGTCTCTAGTTTTTTCATCAATCTATAAACCTACAAACCCATATAACACTACAAGCAAAGTAGACAGAGAAGACCTATATCATATTAAGAACATTTATAAACCTATCACACCGGGGTGAAAACAAGAGAAGAATTTTCATCACCTATACTAAGAACATCCTGCCCATTTTACGTTTCATCTTTTTTCAAAATACATTTATTTTATGCCTCAAACCCATGTAAGGTAATGATCCTAATGAAGCAGAAATCGCGCACCATATTTTTCTTTAGTTTTTTATCCTTTACTTTAAAGGTAAAAGCTCTCAAATCCATTTTTCTTCTTTATGCCTCCTTAGGAATAAATCATCATGAAATCTCACATTATGAAATTACAAACAATGGAACAAAAATCGCAAAAGATGTATGAACACCGATAACAGGAATTTGGGATATTCAAGAGAATTTATAAACTAAAGTGAGAAAGGATGGAATATGGTGGATTTTGGTCAAAGAAGCAAGGTGGCATGCTTAAAATGAATTATTGATTTTTAAGGCAAAGTACAAATGCTAGCTTCCGTAAATTTCAAAAATCTTCTTGCTATTATCTGGAATATGTGTAACCCATTATAAATATAAATTTGCAACCCATTAATAATGATATTTAATCCCATGTTGATATGATTTCAATCGCTCAATATCAAAATCAACGACATATAATGATACAAGCGGTACTGAGAAGAGTTATTTTCAAATAGTGACGCTAATAACGTAATTAATTAATTTGTGTAGAGTTTAATTTTCTTAGAGTTTTAGTTTTCGTTTAATACTTTTTATAGCAAGTTAATTTCATGACTTATATTGTGCCCAAGAATATTTAGATAATAAATAAACATAATATTGGTAGAAAATTTTTATTATAATTATTATACAAAATGTTGGGTATATTGGTAGATTATTTTTCAATCTAATTTTAAAACTAATTAAACAATTATAATTTCTTTTCTTCAATCTTTATATTTATAAACTTGATAGTAAAATACATAAAGCAGAAAGACTTAATAGTTTATAAACAATATGAACAGATTATAACATGGATGAGTAAAATAAGAGGATATGTAAGATGGAAGATGGATTAGTTAAAATTGTGAAATAATTCTTAAATGAGAAAAGATGATTTAGATTTTTTATCTTTTGTCCGTTTAATTAAATCACTCATTTATTATTAATTTTGGTTTTAAAACTTAGGGGTTAGCCTTAGGGATAAAATCGAGCCCTCCTTAAAGAAAGAAGGAGAACTCAAAATGCCACAAGTTAGGCAAAGACCCGTCCGGTGTCCTAAAGGTGCCCTCGAAGTCGCCCAAATTTAAAGTTTGAGATGCCCTCGAAGGTAGGTAACCCCTCCAATATAGCATATGTTCGACAGACCAATAGCTAACCGTTGAGTAACTCGATCCGTACCTCAAGGATGTTAACCCTCAGCAGGCACCATCAATTAACTCCGTCAAGGTATCCCTTTTGTTCTCCTGTGTCGTAGGGTTCCCATTCAAAATGTGATAATCACCACTAATTCTAATGTCAGTGCCTCCATACTAAAACTCCTTTCGTGGCTCACCAAAACTTAAAAAGTACCAAAATGTTAAACACACACAAACCCCAGATGAATACCATTATTCACAGTGCCAAGGATGGCCCTAAACATGCAGCGTATTGTCTCCAAACATTGCTTCTATTTCTCTATTGTGTCTTACTCTACTTTTTATTATTTCATCGTTTATGCTAGTAAATTATTATTCCTTGCTTTTTTGATAATGGTATTTTCTTTCTAATGGCTATGATACAAGAAGATACTTTACGGAAGCAAGAGATATGAAAAGTGAGAGTACTATGAGATGATTCAAGTAAGGAAAATAAGGAACAAACTTGGTTTATTTTGTAGTAATACTTTCTGTACAAGACAGATGATTCTATACTTCAGTTTGAAATAGTATAATGTTACTCTCTATCACAATGAAGTTATCAAAGTTGTTGATTAACTAAATAAATGAAATATAATGGTGAATATTTTAGCAAGGAAGAGTTGTTTAATACAAAGAAACACAAGATTCTACTTATGCATTTCGATTAAAAGTATGTGTTTAAAAGTTCAGCTTCTGCTAAACTTTAATTGGTCAAGATAATATTATCGCTAAGAAATACTCATAACAGAAGATGTGTGGTCTATTCGACAAGGATTTAACTTATATTAATGTGTTAGGTAAATATATTTGGACGCCATTTATTATTCATGCATTAGCCGTTGTTCAATTCAAAGGTATAGGATTTACTCCATCGTTAGGTCTCTACTTTGATCCAGACGATTTCATCAAAGTAGTTCAAGCAAAGAATATTAGAATTAATAAAGCAAGGGGGAAGGATAATGTTAAGTTATTTTTCGAACAAAGATAACAAACTCAAAGTTACTAGGAGTAATTATGCTAATGGTTAGTCAGTAGTTTCTGTTGAAAGAAAATTATTTTTGAAAAACAAAAGTGTTAACATATTAAATTAAGCTAAAGAAGAAGGTTATATAACCTCAAAACTGCTACGCAATGTTCAATTTTACCTAACAGATTGTCGATTATACTAAATTTTCCATATTTACTAGCCGTTACCTTGAAATCTAAGGTAGATGTACCTTCAACTCAGCTTGATATCAAGGGTTACTACAACACTTACTAGAGAACTCTATAATAGGATCTGTGGTATTAATTTCCTCGCAACTATATACCTCTTATATCAAGTTGCATTCTCCAAAGCGTATATGCGACGCCTGAACAAACCTAAATACAAGACTTCTTTAGATCAAAAAATAAAGTCCCGTTGTTCATTAAGGAAAATCGTTCAACCATGAGATAATATGAAACTATTTTTTTTTCATCAACAAATTTTTCTATTAAAATTTGCGAGGCTTTCTAGAAAATATATTTTTAATTTTATATTAAAAAAGTTTATAATATTTAAAAAAACTTTATATTTGAAATTATATAAAAATAAATTATTTTATATATCTTCTCACTGAATTCTTAAATTATTATATGTATTAAAGCTACTGTACACAAAAAATGTTCTTTGAGTGAATATCTCAACTCAAGCATGTAGTCACCTGTAAGTGTGAGGTAATTTAACAAATCACCAGACTATATTTACTTATGCTTATTCTAAAAGAAACCAAAATCATAATACGTATAACCTACACTCTGTTAACAAGCAAGGTGTGTGTTTACACACACACACACACACTATGCTATTTTTATATGTAGGTTATATATCACAGCTTACACGGTACCGCTGCATTTACTGGAGAGCACGTACCCCAAGCTCTCATGCCCACCCCCAAGCTCCCCCCCTTGGGAGCTTGGGAGCTAGTAGGAACATCCAAAACCGTCGAGAGCTCAATGGTGTTTGGAGCTTTTCGGGAGCTTCAATGGGTACTTGGAGCTTTTCTGGAGCTCTTCACCGCAATCGTTTTTTGGACGTTTTTGGGAGTTTAACGTAATGAATATGGATCCGGATATGAGTCTCGGAATTGCTTAAACAACCTATTTATGAAAAGCTCTTTCTATCCAAATGAAGATGAGCTAAGATTGTGATGAACACATAAATTATTGTATTTTTATTTATATATTATTGCTTCCCAACTGACATTTTTATAAATTAAAATTTTAGCCATGCCAAATACTGCTTTCCGTACTAAAGTACCTCCACATACCGAAATCAGGTATGAGAGTGTATATCTATATATATATATATATATATATATATGTTCTTAATATATGAATTATCGTTATATTAAATTTCTTTCAATGTAATATATATGTTTTAATTTTTTTAAAGGAATATTTACAATTTTTTAATGAAAACAAAATTACAATATAATAAATTGAATTACTACATTTATACTTTCTTCTTTCTTTTTATATTATCTTTTTTATTAACCAAATATTTTCATATCATTTTTTTATTAGTATTTTTAACCAAACTAATATTGAATTTTATATTTTCAAATTATATGGTTTTTTTAAAGTTGAGTTATAATATTTCACCATAGTGCATTATAGTAGTGCTAAAACTATATAAAGGATATATAAAACTTCGAAAAAAACAAATCTAAAGTTATTGAATAACAATTAAATGATATGTCAAAAACGATATGAAGAAGAAACGGCACAAAGCAAATCTCAACCAAGCAGTGGAAATGAAGGGTAAAGCAGATCTGAAATTGTTGAAGGATGATATAAAGCAAATTCAAGGGCGAATGATAATGAGATGAAAGGAGATCGAAAGGCGGTTAAAAGGTCATTTGAAGTGAAAGGGATAGATGAGGTTGTGATAAAGTTTCTGACATTGCGATGCTCAAATCAACTTCTTGGTAATTCTTCCGACAAGCCCATGTGAACATCGATGAAGAGATGACAAGAAAAAGGGATAGCCATACAAGTAGGCAATCCATCAATAGTTATTACAAAGAATGTAGATCAATTGTTATAGAGTTTAGTTTTATTAAATTATTTTGCATAGTTATTGCAAGATGGTAGATTGGAGGTTTCTTTGTGGTGTAGTTTTTCAGGTGTAAATAACCTATCAACTACAAATGCGCATGCTTCGTCTACGTTGTCGCTTAAAGATGTTTAATTTTGAGGAGGCAATTTAATGTTAATTGTGTAACGTTTAGCTTTCTAGAATTTTAGATTTGTGCCAAGGAATATTTAGATAATAAATCCAACCTAATATTGGTGAGAACAATTTTCATTATAATTATTATAAATGTTGAGCATACGTTTGTATGATTTTATAAATCTAATTTTTAAAACTAACTCAAATCTAATCAATTTTTTTTAACTATTGCTTATTATTTATGTGTTATAGTAAAATATGTGGATACAAATTTAACAGTATATAAACAACATGGAATATATTATAACATGAATGAGTAAAAGAAGAGGATATGCAAGATGGACGATGAATTAAATAAAGTTGTGGAATTTAATTTTAAAATGAGAAAATATGGTTTTATTAATATGACTTGAGATTATTTTTATCTTTTAATGGCTCAGGATTCAACTAATTTTTTTCACAAAAGTACTTTAGCAATTTATCTCTTCATTATCAATTCAAAAACCATGAGATAATATGAACTAGTTTTTTAAATTCTCTATTAAAATTTGTAAAGAGTTTATGCTCTACTTCCCCAGATTAAAACCTATAATTTAATTAAAAATTAATAATTAATAAAAAAATAGTTTTGATATTTTCATTATAAATTATGACAAATTAAGAATAAATTATTATTTAATTTATGTATTATAAAATCATAAAAATACTTAAAAATTTCCATGGTTAGTAAAAGAAATATTTTTTTAACATATTATTTAAAAAAATTATAATATTTAAGAAAAAACCTTTTATTTGAAATTATGTACATATATATATTAAAAACTAATTAAAAGAATTATATCTCTTGTCTAACGTGAATATTCTTAATCTCAAGTTTAGCCGCTATAAATGTGTGAGGAATTTGAACAAATAACCTTATACTCACATTTACTTTAAGTTTTAATGCTTTCCAAGTGAGCTAAAACTCATAATTATGTAACTACATACACATGTACAATAGGCATAGTGTGGTTTTGTGTGTGTGTATATAAACCAAAATTAAATTTAAAATTTAAAGAACTATGGTTTTTAATATCAATTATCATTATTGTTTTAATTTTTTTAAAGAGCATTTTATAATAGTATTATTAAAAACAAAATTACAATACAACAAATTGAATTTCTGTCAAATTTATTCTTTTTTCTTTTTTTCTTTTATCTTTTATTTTATTTAACCACAACATTTTCTCATATTACTTTTTATTTATTATTTATTATTATATTTTTAACTAAATAATATTGTATTTTTTATTGTCAATTTTTTTATTTTTTAAAGGTTGAGTTATATTATTTCGCGATCGTATTATAAAGAAATTATCCTTAGCTTTTTTCATTTTCAAAACAATTCATGGCAACTAAAGACTCACAGTATGATTCAAGCCCAATCAAAGTATTATAATTAATATTGACCTAATCCTTGAATGAACACCTTTCACTCACGTATGCTTTCTTCTCATTTTCGATGGATTCCACTAACCTTGGCTGCGTTGATAACCATCCTTTGGAGATCAACAACAAGCCTACTAAAACCACCCATGCCACTTCTTCCTTCTCCGCCTATAAAACCATCCACATATACTCCTAAGCCTCAACTTTCCTACACATCCCATTCCCAACTGAAATAATGGTAAGATAGTTCAACCAACGTAAGTCGCTAGGATTTACTTTGTCTTACTTACTCCATCTTCTCATTGTCATGACATCCATCTTAGATATGAACACTGGAGTAAAGTAACTCTTATCAGACAAATCAAAGATTATAATGAAAATTTTCAAATGAAGAACCAAAATAGGTTCAATATCCTAATACTCTCACAGTCATCAATCTTCCTATAACCCCATGTTCTTTCAATAATTTTAAAGATTGGATTCAGAGAAACTCATCACAAAAGCCCTAATTTGATTTCTTGGATGAACTCAAGGTTGTGTGATCACATGAATATTTTTTCCAAGAAATTAAACACAAGTTCTTATTAACTCAAAATCGGTAAGGTAATTATGTAAGAATACCTACAGAAGAAGGAAAAGACCCCAAATCATACATCATGGGGAACTATTAGGCCTTGTATGGGGGTATACCTTGGTTATGAAGTATCCATATCCCAACAAACCATTTAGTTAATGTAAAAATTAACCACATTGTTGTTTCCATACATTAATTGAACTTGGTGCCACCATTAATGACGATCATAATGGAATCCTAGTACTTTGTACCTATGAAAATTCCCATAATATTACAACTGCTAACCAATCTACCACATAAACCTGGAAGGAAATCCTTACAATTCTATTTTCAGAAAATTTGTTTGCATACAATTAAACTACAAAGTAACATAAAAAGAATTTATTGTTAAATTATGTTATTAATAAATTTTTGCAATTATACAAGTAAAATGCCTTGTGAATACGTAACAACCATGTCAATATTGAACAACCAACAAACCTATCAACAATGCATAGAAACTAAATTGATATTTCTATTGGAAGATTTTGATGTTACTACATTAAGTAGTTAGAAAAAGAGTACAGTAGTGGAAGATTTATCTATAGGCTTAGTAAATTTGGAGTGAGAATGAACAATTTATTAATATCTATTTTCTAAAGAACATATATTTGTAGTATAATAACTCACCATATTTTAAATATATTTTTAATTACTTTCATTATAGGAGACCCAAATTAATTGCTCTGAAAAAGACCTAAAAACATCATCAAGCAGAGTTGGATATTTTCACATATCAATGGATTTCCTTTCTCTATAAAATGAAATGCTATCTAGTGATGTGATGAAGCGAGAGAATGAGACATGGTAAAATAAGTGGTCACTTTTGCACACAAGAGGACCAAATATAAAGTATTCAATGAAGTTTACTACTGCCTGCATCTTCAGAGATGAAAGAAAATGTAAAGAGATGGACACCTTTAATGGGAATTTAAAGATAACCGTATGAGACAATACAACCATAACTAGTAATAAAATCCTTTGATAAATTGGCTACAATAGAGAAATAATTATCACTTCTTCTTAACAGTAGAAATATTTACCAATTTCTTAGATACCACAGGAGATCGTAACTTATGGTGTGAAAATAATTTAATTTATTGACTATTGAGAACCTCATGATGACACAAAATCAAACATAACATAAAAATTTAATATAATCCACAATCTAATTGATAGGTAGTAAGAAAAACAATATCCTTAGGAAAATTATAATAAAATTATTCGACTACACCAAGGAGGAAGACCTGTCAAGACTATGTGGGCCTACCAGCTAATATGCTATGAAAAACACCACCACACACCATATGAGATGTTTTAAGGAAGATCATTAATTTTCTAGTCAATATAGAAACAAAAACCCTAAGTAAAATAACACAACTTTATGTGAAATTATCTGAAAACACAACAACACAGACTTATCTTGATCAAGAATGGATGAAATTTTGTTGCCTTGTTTCGCTTAACATGTGTTCGCACCATATCGTACACCAACAAAATCCCTCGACTTCCATCAATCCCTACAATGACCCAAGAAAATCGTAGTCTCATATCCTTTATAAGTCATTATGGGCGGTTATGTTAACCAAGTTTTTGTAACCTTGAGGACCCATGATGCATTTTATTGTGTTGTTATTATAATTTTAACTTAAATAAAATAACCGCGTCTTATAAAACCATTCACTTACTTCACCACATTCAATAGAAAAAAATTACACAACATCATAAACTACACTATGATAACATGCAACTATAACAACTACTTTAAGAACAACTTATATTAAGATAATAGTATGAAATTATATGAACAAATAATATCATCTCAAGACTTCTTTCTTTATGATGGAAATTTTACACATTCAACCTTTGACCAGAATAACCCAGATGGCCCCACACTACTATAGACTCTTCAAGGTCTCTTCTATAATCAGAGTACTTTGCCACAAGATAGATGAAAAACTATCCTATAACCAAAAACTCAAAATCGATACTGGACAATATATTTCGATATAATATTAGATCTCCTTTGTATAGTATTACATGGACACATATCATGGTCAAAATAGCATGATAAGAAAAATAAAATCAAACCTGCTACAAAAGTGAGAGGATTTCGACACACTCGAAGCTCGTAAGATATCGCACATGTATATATCCACGATGATTTCTATGCAATATACTTCGTGACCCTCTCAAAATGCAAAAAATTAGCTAAAATCGAGGCCAATTTTGGGATGCTCAATAGTCCCCAACACTCACATGGTGACTTCTCCCCAGTCACTCAGCTGATTTTCCTTTATATTTGTTATGTTGTTGTAGACATTGTTGTTAAATTTGGACAACTAGGCTCAAACTCATGTTGTGATGTCGATTAAGTGGCTAGTATTTTTGCTGATCTTCTTTTGGAGAGGTGTAAAACCATATAAAATATATCTTAACCGATGAGCAAGAATATTTATTTTGAATTTATTATTTATAATAAATTATATGTGCAGTCGTGCCTTTATGTTTCACACCCTCACAGATGTTACACACCCCAATGATGGGATATAACACAGTGGTGTTGGAGACATTTCAACACAACTCAACACATGACCCTTTCTCTTTCCCCCCCACTCCGATTTAGCACGAGCTCCTCAGAGGCCACAAGTTCAGGCCCACACATGTGAAGAAGAAGGAGGACGAACTCATCACGAAATCAAGGACGAATTTCTTATACTAGGTTTTGCTTTAAGTTTGACTTGTTGTTGACTTTGGTCAACGTACGTCCTGAAGGGCTGAATTGTTGAAAGTTCGATTTTGAGAGGTCAAGACACTTCGTGTTATTGCAACCGAGCTGCTGCTGACCAAATTGTCACAGTGCTGATTAGCTTTCCGCCCGTTGACTTTTCCGGACAACGTTGACTTTTTTGGAGCGACTTGGGTTGACCTTGTTGACTGGAGGACTATTGTGACATTCCGGTTACCCACCAAGGAGACTTTGCTAGTTGAAGCATCCTATCGACCGCCGAAACGCACCATCACATTTTTCTCATTTCGGTTTGGTTCTATAAGATCCACTTTACATGTCGACGCATTTTACTTAACTACTTGTGTGATTTCCGTAAGAAAAGTAAAGCGAAGTCAAGCATACAACATCTACAAAAATTTACATGGCATTTGTTTTCAGGTGAAGACAAGCTCTACTCCTAGCAATCACCATCGAAGAAATGGGTTCTACAAGTTTTGAATTCAAGGAGAATGACAAGCGATCGATGATGATCGGCGTTCAAGATGATATTAGATCTCAATTGAAGACCATGATCTTCGGACTGCGGTGTCGTGTGTATCCAAGAACCCTCCATCCACGTTACCGTCACTGTTAGAAACAAGTATAAAAGGGAGAGATCAAAGCAAAGTCGATGATCAGTGAATCCATACAGCAAGAGTCTCGGTTGCCCATATCTGAATCAGGCACATCCAAGGGAGATGGCCGACAATTGATCTTATGTTCATGAAAATGTGAATCTATGTTATTCCTCAAGAACAAGTCAAGAATATGAAGAAGGGCGATGAGTCCGTTCAAACTTACTTTCCCAATCGACCGAAACAAGGAAAACTGTTGGCTATTAAGAGATGAAGAAATGATCGTGAGACAAAATGGTTCTCACCGCACTTGTAGGAATCCTGCGAATGGCAAGTATTCACAACTACCATTTCAACAATAATAACATTCCCAATTGATGAGCTTCACGATGTATGCAAGAAACAAGTGATGAAGGAATTCGATAATGACAGAAGCCGCCTACGTAAAGCTATTCTCAAAGAAGAAATCGTGTTCTAAGGACAAAGGAAGAACAAGGGCTCAAGAAAAGAAGGGTATGTTTCACTAAGAGACCAACATTATACAGAATTTCTTCAAGAAGGATTCTTCCGATAGTGATGATAATAACAACAACCGATGAATGAACGAAGAAACGACAAATCCAAAGGAAAGAAGAAGTGCTCACTTTGGTGGAACAATCAACCTTCTAAAAGGTCTAGGAACACCAGGCATATAGAGTCTAATGCTGATAAAAGAAAATGAGTATATTCTTGTATCTCGTCTTCTCCTGCCACATCTCCGCCCGACACTATGGATGTTCTGCCACCGATAGTGGTGCCTCGTAAGACACATCAATGATTCAAGGAAGCACTGTTGGCGGTTGAAAGGGATACTAATCTAGAAATTATCCTTGGAGATAATGCCACATATCCCGTGAAAGGGACAGGACCGTGACCCTCCACTTATCCCAAGGACAAGTCCTACGCTATGACAGTACCTATGTACCTAAATTGAAGAAGAACCTTTAAACCGTATCACCATGGAAGAAAAAAGGTTTCAATGTAACATTCTATGAAGTGAAAGGTGCTCATGTGGAAGGAGAGCTTCATGAAGCTATCTAGACTGTTTTAGAGTTGGCACACCACTGTGTCGATAAAGGCCCAACGGGGACAATGATCAGGATACTATCCCACAAACCGAACTATGCAGTACCTAAGAAAGACGGAACACCTTTATTACAAGGCCCTTCCCGAGGGCAAGGAAGGTGGTGATGGTGAGTTCGACTTTGGAAACAATTGAAGGTGTATGTAAGGCCGTGCTAAATGAAAACACACAAGGGGACCTTCATGTCACAAAGACATCTTTCGATACTCTTGCAACTAGTCCATTCTGATCTATCTAGTATGTTGCCCGTGATATCCCCTGGGAGGATGTTCTTACCACATGACATTCACCCAAGGACCCTTCTCAATAAACTCGGATATACTTTTGAAGAAGAAGGATGACGTTTACTTCATTCGTACCTTCAAAGCCTCGTGGAAAATAAAAGAACGTAAAGAAGACCAAGATTTTGGAGAACCTATAATGGTACCGAATATGAGATTCAAATGAGTTCAAAGAATTCGTTAGTAGTTTACTAAGAGGATACTACCAACGTACATACTCCTATACAATGGTGTTGTTGAACGTAAGAATAAGACTATTTGTGAAGCTTTCCTTGCCATGCTATGGACCAGTGTCTACCGTGTTTCGGTGGGGAGAAGCTACAACACTGTTGTGTATATTCAAAATCGGCGGTTTCTTATTCCGCTGACCTAATACTCCCGAAGAGGTTTTCTCCGTAAGAAACCCGATGTCTCACATTTTAGAATTTTTGGATGTCCTGCTCATTTTCATGCCGAAAGAAAAGAGAAGCAAGTTTGATGATTTTGGAAGAAAGGAATGTTTGTGGGTTACGAAGAGACTTAAGGCCTATAGAGTCTATGTACCTGGTCAAAGGAAGTAGAGATATTCCATGATGTCACTTTTGACGAAGATGCTTCCGAAGAAAGTAGTAGATCTTCCAAGATATGAAGAAAATCATGAAGAAAGACCTGAAATCGAAGAAGAACCGCAGGATGAGACAACGCTGACATTGAAGGAGCAATGAAAATCCTATCGATCCATCTCCTTCACATCGTGAAAGAGACCATCATATCAGGACACCCTCGAATATGTCGTAGGTCAGCCGCCCAATGGGGGACATTTCAGAAAGCAATAGTCGTGATACCACATTTAGTCGCTATGAGTACTATTGTACAATTTGAACCTCCGGGATCTTTTGAGGAAGCCACAATAATCAAGTTTGGAAGGACGTTGCGACGAAGAATATGAGTCCATAATGAAGAATGATGTCTCCAGATGTGGTCCTAGACCGAAGGACAACCCATTGTCACCAAATGGCTCTACAAGATCAAACATGATCCGATGGAGAGTGTCAAAAGTTCAAGGCAATATTTGTTGCCCGCGACTTCTCTCAAAAGGTTAAATAAAATTGCGATGAAATATTTTCACCGTGGCACGACATACTACCATCCGATCAATTATAGCCCTTTATTGCCACGCAAGGATGGAGCTCTACCGATGGATGTCAAGACCGTTTTCCGCATGGCAACAAAGGAAGAGTGTATGGAGAACAACCGGGATTTGAAGTTCGGTGATCGAGACACTCATGTCCTAAGAAAGTTGAAGAAATCTCATAAGCAAAGCAAGCACCCGCAGCTTGGCACGAGGATGGGATAGTTACTTGATGTAAGCTGGCTTCACCAAGTAATGTTGATCCTAACCTTTACTTCAAGGTTGCAAGAAGCTTCTGCCTAGTGTCAGAGGACGTACCCTTCTATGTGCTGACCTCTCATTCATCAATGTGAAGAGGAGTGCCCGCTCACGAGTTCAAGCATATCCAGGACCGATGCACTACTTCAGGCTCGGGAGGTCCGCAGACCGGAGAGTTTTTTCTTTTCAAGGAAAACACATCAGAAGCTTCGAAGACTTGGAATGGTGGGACCGTAAGTCCGTGTTTAACATCGATGAACTCAACCTCAAGAAGTTGAGTGGCAGCGCTACCGGGCCTATCTTGGCCAATCCTACCCATCGTCAACTCATAGGAGCTTTGATGTTCTTAGTGAACACCGACTGATATGTTTTGCAAGGAACACTTTGAGTCAGCGTATGCTGAGCCATCATTTTCGAGTTGCTGCCAGAATCCTTCTAGACATTCTCAGGCACGATAACCATGGGCTGAGATACACCGTCAGGGAGTGACACTGTGATATACTGGCGCGATTGGCCGGGCAGCAGGTGATCGTAAGAGCACATCAGATGTCATTCGGTTCGTCTTATCTCATGGATGACAGGCGAAGCCTATGGTTTACACTTTTATAAGCGAATACATTGTCATGTTATGGCTCGTCAGGAAGGTTTTTGTTGCGTAAGTTTTTAGTGAGTCAGTTGGACAAAGTAGATATCACCGTGATACCGTAATAACCGAGGACGACACGTGAAAATCCTGTTCCACGACCGACTCCAAGCATATTGATATCGGTACCACTTAACCGGGATATACATACGAGGCGCCGTAAGGTTTTAACACACATAAAGAACCGATGAGTAGGCCGCGATATTCTCACTATGCCCCCGGTCGTAAGTTCCTAACCTTCCGTGAGTCTTGGTGCCGCGGAACGACCCCATGATGTGGGTCCCCGCGACGGCGGAGTCCGGGAGCCTCGGGGGCTTTGGGGACAGCTTCTAAGCTATAAGAACTCATAATGCTTTTCTCACCCTTGGGATTATTGAGTCGGTTCGTTTCTCATTTACCGGTGCCCTCATATGCATCCTACCCACGGAGTTCAGGCTCATGGAAGTAATTTCCTCTTATTTGGCCAATGAGGTGGGAAAAAGCCAGAGACTAGTAGCAAAGACTCTAGGACGACTGTGAGATTGCCGTACTCTCTATCTAGGATGGTACTATTCAACCACTTCGATTTGGGATCGGGTTTAGTGAGTGTTCCGGGACTTACCTCGTCGTACTCGTCGTGATGAACTAACTTCAAAGTTGGTTGGAGACTCTTTGTGAGTCTCGACATAGAGGTTTCGAACCTCTGGACCGCTATGTCAATGGGGATGATGTCTTTGTGACCTCCACCTCCACCGTTTCGAAATAAAGAGGCCAAAGAAAGCAAGCATGCGGGGATGAGCGACGATGTTTGATTGGTAACGATGATGGAGTTCTCCACAGTTGAGAGAGGCGAAATTGGGACAACGAGAACCAACTCCATGTTATATGCTTGTGATTAAGTGGCTAGTATTTTTGTTGGATTCCTCTTTCTTAGAGAGGTAAAACCATATAAAATATATCTTAATCCGATGAGCAAGAACATTTATTTTGAATTTATTATTTATAATAAATTATATGTGCAGTTTCTGCCTTAAGGTTTCGAATTTCTCAGCAGTATGTGTCACACACCCCAATGATGTGATATAAATACATGTAAAGTCGGGAGACATTTCAACAC
Organism: Pinus albicaulis; assembly: GCA_034641835.2. NCBI lineage: Eukaryota > Viridiplantae > Streptophyta > Pinopsida > Pinales > Pinaceae > Pinus > Pinus albicaulis. The sequence continues at coordinate 82,379,734 of CM076582.1, forward strand.
AACTCAACACACCCTTTCATCCCATTTAGTACGCAGCTCCTTGGAGGTCAAGTTCAGCCCACACGTGTGAAGAAGAAGGAGGACGAATCGTACTACCGAGTCAAGGACGTACCTTCGGCAGCTAGGTTTTGTCGAGTTTGACCAAACGTTAACTTCGTCAACGCATGGTCCGAAAGGGCTGAAACTTGTCGAAAGTTCGATTTTGAGATGTCGCACACTTTGTTATTGCAACTGAGGTCAAAGGTTGACCAAATGTTGTCACAAGTGATTTTTAGCTTTCACGTTTCGTTGTTGACTCTTTCCGGGACAACGTTGACTTTTTTTCGAGTTGACTGCTGACCTTTACCGATCGAGGACCGTTGTGGACATTCGGGTTGGTCGACCAAGGAGACTTTGTCGGTTGAATATCCTTGATCGCTTAAACGCACCATCACATTTTTTCTAAGCTCGGTTTGTCTTCTATAAGATCCACTTACATGTTCTATCAACATTTTACTTAACTGCTTGTGTGATTGCATAGCAAGTAAAGTTGTTTTCCAAGCATAGGACATTCATGTACCTTCAATTGTTGAACCTTTCACATCACCTTCACAACCTTATTCTCCAATCGTGTACTTTTCCAACAATACCCATGTCATTGGTCTTGGCCTTTCTTGAATGTTTCTGCTCCCTCTTGTTGAAGCTTCTCGAGCTTCCTATCCACTGGCCAGGGATAACTAATAGAGAGCCCTCATCCTTCCATGAAGGAGTTTCTCTGTCAAAATTTTTTCTTCCTTCCCCGGGTTCTTCGATTTGCTTATGGGAGTATCTTTTCCTTGACCGATCCTTACGAGCTTTCCGTGAAATCGGAAAGTTCTTTGCTTATTCCTTGATTTACTCCAACTCGTTTCTCGCTTTTGTTGATATCTTCTCTATCTTTGTACATTTGGATTCTTTTGCGAAGAAGTCCAAATGTGTGAAGGTCCTTCCAAAGAATGTTTTCGTACCTGAGTTACCATATCACGAATATGTTCCCACTGCTGTTGTACCAAAGCCCATCTCCCTCTCGATCCCGTACTTCGTAAGTGATGGTTTAAACTTCATTTTCAACCTGGCTGATCTTGAGTTCAGCACTTAAAAATGTAGTTAGTAGCCTTATTCGGGGATTCCCTAGACCTGGTTGAGCTCATGAACTTTTCTTCTACCTGTTCCTCCTCATGGACATCTATGTCCAGAACTTGTCTACAAGTCGCTTCGACCACTTTTCAACCTCATTGTTGTTGTTACGTTCGGTCCTTCACCAGCTTCGTTTAATTTGTTTTCGTTGAAACTATCGCTTGTTCCACATGAATATTTAATTTAGATGTGTACTTGTCTGGGCTCTTTGGGCCTATTTATAACACCGGATGTAGTGCTGGGTGCAAAGACTGCAGAATTGGTAGCACTGCACTTCTGCTGACCTTGTCCAGCTTTTTTCATCATCATGAGCTTGTACCGCTGAATCGTAGAGCCGATGGTATCCCATGATTCTCATACCAAATGTTATTTATATCAATCTTTTTGGTTGGCATGCTTTACGTATTGGCGTTGGTTTTTCAACCGTTAGTGCTAGAATATTTAGTTCTCGTACCCTATGTTCAACTCGTATGTTGTAGCAACTTTTATTCACCCCTATGATTCCTCCTCCGCCACTTCTTGGAAATTTTCCCCAATTTTGTCTATGTCTCCATCAATAAGGACCAATGAATTATGCGCTAGGGACTTACTTTACTTCGAAGCCTGCTTAATCAAAATTTTTCAAAATCACAAACAACTTAGCAAAATAAAATATGGGACAAGATCATTCATAGCTATGAAGGTGATGCAAAGGGTGTAAAGTGCTAAACTTCAAACTCTTGGAATTCGAACATGAAAATATTAGAATTGTTTACGATGAAAGTATCATAAGTTTATTTCTAAGAATATAATAGATTGTGAACTTTATGAGAAATGTGGGTGAAGACACAAAATATTCAACTTTAGTAGAGAAAATCTTTGCACCTAATTTCGAAATTCGAGTCAAAAAGTGTTCTCATTAAAGAAAATTAGGACACCGCAGACTTCATCAAGCTAAACTCACGCATCCTCGAATAATTTTGAAATGATAGCAAGCACGTCCTCGCGAGAGAGAAGTTGCATTTAAGGCTTTGTACAAAAGGAAAATAAAAGGAAGTCTCCTTAAGGAATCAAGTTTTATACCGTAAGGAAGAAGAGGCAAATTTTGTGAGGAAACTTCAAATCACCCATCGGGAAGGTTTAGAGGTAAGCTCGTTCAAGTTTTTTTCTTATGGTATAAAGTTGGTCATTGTTAAATGTCCATAACAACCATGATAAAGGGAACGGTTTGAAAATAGGAGAAATTACAAAAATGAAGATAGTGATGGTTTTTCAAATGAGAAAAGGGACAGTTGTCATCATGCCTACAAGTGCCTAGCATGAAAGATTATTGATGACAATACACTAAAGAGAAGAATCCGTTGCTGAAGAATTTCATAGGTCAAGGAAGAAAGGATGGTTTCATGGATGTTGTTTATATTCTAACACATTTGGGCATAAGACGGTGATCGTGAAAGTTAAGTATGTTGAACATAACATAGATTTTGATAAGTTCCAACAATAAAATAGAAATTCAAGAAATGAAAAAGAAGAAACATCAAAAAAACGTAGGGGAATGTTGACCCCACCGGGCAGTAATTATTTTAAAATTTTACTTCTCATAATCATCGTAGTGAGTGATGTGAGATACGTAATCGAACCGTAATGTATCACTGTTAGGGGAGCAATATATGGTGATTCGTTATGGTTGGTTTGCAATTCTAGTTGTTTATATTTATGACAAGGTATCCGATGTGACAATGGTAATATAGGTACAGTCGTACAAACTGTGGGGAGATGAGCCATGAAATTTTCGTATTTCACTTTCGCATATGAGTTGCATGAACTAAAGTCTGCAGATACACGCAGATACTTCTGGAGACATTTACGTATGTTTTTCTTTACAAGAAAAAAATAGTGAGATGGACTCAAGAATAGATTTCGACATATTTTCATAGTTATGATTTAATTTTCTTAGTCCGATGTTAATAACAGACCAATGACATGGTATTAAGTTATGACCATTCCGATCTTCGATTAATGAGTTGATGTGGCTTTACCTTGATAGTGAACAGTAGCACAGATTCAAGGGGACATTAGTATTACTAGTATAATGCACTTTTTTTTAGCATGATTTTTATAATGGTTTTAACGGTGTTTGATGACATCTCTAGCTGAGGTCCTTCGGCATTAGTAATAATATTCACATCTTCCACCTGATGTAAGGGTCATGTCAAGACCTATGATGTAAATTTTTTCATATTCTATTGTATGATTTTTTTTTTTTCAAAAATGTAAACCTACTTTGGTTTGGTAGTTGAGTCAAATATGTATCCCCACTTGTTGGGTTATTGATGTATACATGAGTCTTTATTCATACTATTTTTATTTATAGAGTCAGTTTACTTCATTTAAAATATGTCTCAAGATTCATCACGTACATAAAGAACATGTAATCAGAATATTCAAAAATAGGAAAAGTAGTAACATAGAACAAAAAGTGGAAATAAGCAAAGGAATAACATTACACCAAAATTCTGAGACAAGTACGGAGCCATTTTATTATGAAAATCAGCAAACAAATAGGGGTACAATAAATCGAGGCACAAATTATACAAGATATGAAAACAAGCCTCCAAAGAACAAACACTCCCAAATATGACATGTTTCTACCATGCAAAATGTTTGAAAGAACTTAAGAGAAGTAGCCTAGTGAGAATATACACACCGGGAAGTATAATAATATGGACCTCCTGAAATATGGCTCACAAACTTCCGGGAATAGAGATATATGCTCTCAAACACCTTTTCCAATACAACCCAGAAAGGATTTTTAAACACAAATAAAATACAAATGGTGATTCATGCACTTAACACCGAAGAATCACCGTAAATCGAATGTTCAGAAGGAGGTGGCCGAAATTGATATGTGAAATGTATGGAACTCATCCAATAGATTCCCAAGTTAAAGTTTGATCTCAACAAAAATCTAACCTTCCAATTACTGAAGCACTCTAATCTCTACTCTCATAAATTCTCTCGAAATAATGCATTTCTTGAAGAAAACTATGTTGTAGGAGTGGTGGTAGTCGGGACCCACAAATGATGAAATTGGCGTTCTGTGACCCTCTTGTCGTCTCCTAATGGAAAGGTTACCTTCCACCGAAAAAACACAAAATGGCCCTATCAACTTTCCAACGTCTCTATTTCGCAACAACACAACCCTAGAAGAAATCAAGGTCAGATGAAGACCTAAGTTGGCCTAATGCTGCATCGGTGGATATGTAGCTTCATAAATTTCCGGGTACACAGTCAAGTCCCTTAAGGACAAGAGGGTGACCTTCTGGGAACACTGGTACTAAATGAAGACAACAGCACCCCTCAAACTGGTCAAGTGTGTAAATGCAACAAGAACAAAAACACAACAATAATAATGATGCCTATGGCTGCTTCTTCTTATACTCCATTGTGAGCTTAACCTTGGGCTCATTAAACCTACTACTTCCTATGAATAATTTCTTCCCCATTATCATCATGTTGTTCCTCATTAACTATCTACTTTCCATAACATGCAGTTAATTTGGTCAAACTTGACCATCCACATTATCCCACTTATTCACACATGAGGGTGCTTTATCCAGCCTCTCGATACATCCCTATTCTAATTAGGAGTGATTTTATTCCTAATAAGGATATTTATGGGTCTCCCTACCTTCTTATTCCTTCATTTAATTGGAAATTAATATCTAACTGAACAAAGTCAATTTGGAATATTACAGTCTCCCTCCCAAATGTTACTTGTCTCACAAAATTTAAAGGTGAGTGTTGCTAAACTTCTTTCTTCTCGTGTGGCACCTTCATATGATAAACTCGCATGAGCCAAGTGTCCCCCAATCAATCCATCCCCGAAATTTCTCCCAAGTGATTAGTTAACCAAATGATCACTTCACAAGGAAACAAGAGATTCAATGGCAACCATATTCTGCCCATGTTATACTTGAAGCATGAGGCATAATAAGTGTAATATACCTAATAGGAAACTTCAGTCCATGTGCCACCCGTTCAATCATGCCAATAATAATGAAAAACATCATCAACATATGGGATCAAAATGTTGACACTAGCCGCCATATGAAATACCGAAGGAGGATAATATCTTCTAAATTGAACCATCATACCTGCCTTGGGGGCCGCCCGTAACAAGGTATGATGAGTGACCTCCAACCACTTGTTACCATCTCCCCACATGCCCAGAGAAAGTGACCGATGTGGTGTCAATGGAGTACACCGAGTAAGACATTGTCTCTCAAAATCTCCTAGGGAGCAGTTTTCCATCACCGATTGTAGCTCCAAGTAGACCAGGCAATGAAAGAAAGGAGTTCTCCTTTCTTTGGAGAATGGATCTAAAGGAATGATAAAGAACACAAGTACTTGGTTAGTTTATCATTATGAAAAAAAACAAACCCCTACTATGTACTTTGATCAAGATGAGGTTGTTTATAGATGAGCCTTCCCCTATCTCTATTGGTGCGAAGGTGGTCATGAGAACCCTACAAGGTAGTTGTGTTCCCTCCCCAATCTCCACACCTCTCAATCACTTCTGCCCACCTCTTCGAGGCCCTCTCAAGAGAATCCCTCCATGATGGTTTGCATGCCCTTGTGAAATCACAGGATTGGAGAAAAGCTCACATTCCGTATGTAGAAGCTTTTCCTTGAGCTTACAAGCTCTAGTCAAAAGGATATTATTCGATAAACATGAACCAACTATCACTTCCACATCTCCTATCCGGCAATCTCTCCATCACATTTCGCATGAAGAAATCCTGAGTATTCTACCAACAATCGGGATCTCCGTAAGGATTTATACCTCCTGAAGAATGATGTAATTTCCGCCTGTCCGTAATGGGACACCGTAAGATTGCCTAATGGTGACATTAGACATCTTAAGAATGTATTGTATGTGCCCGTGATTAGGAAAACATTATCTCGTATTCATGATAACATCGTGATCTCGTTATTGAATTATTCAAGACACGTTGTGTCATAAAGGATAGCAAGATGAAACAGCTGTATCCATATGAGTTTGGGGAGCTTGTACATACTAAATTTCAAAAGCATGCCACAACAAGCCATGGTCGCAACAAGATGGGCAAACTGGAAAACCCTCTCAGCACCAGAGATTCGGGTCACATTAATTTACAAGACCTCATGTTACCTCAAAGAAAAGGTATGGTCGATGTGATTCTTTTCATAGTGTTCGGGCCGATTGTGATGGATGTGCATTAGGGAAATGTATAGAGATAATTTCTTTGCATATTGATAGAAAGAGAAGAGACATTTCAGAGTCGTACACAGACTTACACTTGCGTGCACGGCTGCTAGGCGGCGATATTGTTTTCTTTCTGCCATCGATGATTGCACCAGACTTTTGGACATATTTTTTGACAAAAAGAGTTTAAATTTTAGTGTTTTAAGAATTTAAAATTTTGGTAGAAAAGCAGCACAGAAAATGCGATAAAATTCTTCGCTAGACTTATGTAGTGAATACAGCGGGTGAGTTCCATGAATTTTTAAGAAATTGTGATTGTTCAACAATTTACGTTGCCCTCATACACCATAGAAATGAGTGGCAAAACGAAAGAATAGAACTTTGGAGTGCGCAACAGTATGCTTCACAAGGGGTCTATCAAATTACTGGTCGAAGCCATCAACACCGTTGTTTATTTAAAGAATAGGGAGTCCACTAATGTCTTACTTCAAAACTCCTTTGAGTATTATATGGATTCAAACCGTCAGTGAGTCATTTGAGAATATTTGGGTCAAAATCCTTTTCTCATATACCCAAGGTGGATAGAAAGAAGTTAATTCTAAAGCCATGAAATGTATCTTTGTAGGATATGGCATTGAGTTTAAAGGATATTTAATCCCGCAGACTCATAAAATATTTGCAAGTCGAGATGTGATATTTCATGAACAATTTGAGGGAGGAAAGGATGATGAATAATGAATGGCACATTCCATTATTGTTGGAAGAAACAGTAGGCATAACTGTGAGAAGGAGCATGAAGAAGAAGAAAAAGGTGATGTAGTCAATAAGGCAAGCCTTCCATACAAGCTCAAAGCAGATGACGGAGGTAAGTCCTCACTAAGGAGACCTTAGGTATACAATTACTAAATCTTTTCGGTATTGAAAGATTTCACGCAACGTAGGTTATATTTTAAACATTAGATACTACAAAACATAAAGAAACAAGTCAATCCGATGAATGGAGGTTGCGATGAATGAAGAAATTGAATCAATTACTAAAAACCATACTTGGGATCCAGTTGAACCGCTCGAAGGAAAACACCCATAGTTTGTAAGTGGTTGTACAAACCTAAAGTGAATGTGCAGACGTTAGAGTATAGAAAAGTTTAAAGCTAGACCGTATAGCAAAGGGTTATTCACAACTAGGAGGGAACAGATTTTGATGAAACCTTGCCTCCGTAGTAAAACACACTATTAGAATGCTAATTTCTTTACAAAAAAATATAAGTGGAAGACACCCGGCTTAGATGTTAAGTTCATTTCCTAATGGTGAATTAAAAGAAGAGATTTAGTTTAGTTCTACCCCAAGGGTTTGTCAAAAAGGGGCAGAAGATCTAGTTTGTAGATTGAACAAGGCATTACATGGTTGCACCTATAATTTGGTGTCGGGTATGAGAAGATCGATTCATTCTTCTTACAACATGGTTTTCTATAGGAGGCTGAATGATTCAAATCGTATACCAAGTATAATAAACAAAGGCAAATTATTTTTATTTATTTGTATGTGGATGATATGATTATAATAGGTAATGCAAGACACTCCCATTAAGGAAATCAAATGTATAAAGATGTTGCATATATTTGAAATTAAATATCTTTGGAAATTTACTATTTTCAGGTTCAGAAGTCCTGGAGAGATTCTCGAGACATGATTTTCTTACTCAAGGAAGTTATTACTGAAAAGTTGTCCGGCCAATAAAGAGGGGATCTTCCCGCAGAAAGTCCCAATTAGACCTTAAACCGTTTGGAGTAGGGATCCCGTCCGGTGTGGGGTCCCACGGTTACTTAAGATGACTTTCCGCTCTCAAGAGAACCTCGTTTGAACTGCGTACATACACTTATTCACATAACATGTATTACAAGATTGATGTGTTAAACACGAATCAAACACTTCTTCATGCGTAGCAAGATTATAGACAAAGCACGTACACCTTCGCAGATGTCAATAAGAACACATCTTTGGTGGGGTAATGTTTGTAAGGTAGTTCCGATCACAAAGAAAATAGTTCTTTATGATAAGATACCTTTTTACTTCGAAAGATGAAACGAAATGTTAAAAAATAGTTCATTAACATTCATTACTATAGTCGTATGACAAAATGAACACTGATACAACACAGCCATGACGCACAACGATGACATGAATAGTGCAGCCTTCTTCATTAATCATAGGATATTCTCGAAACCCAGACAAAGGAATACACACAGCACCATACATCAAAACACACTCACAAACTATAAAAGTTTTAACAAGACTTCTCATTCATATGCTTAAATGTAGAATTTCAATACAATTGCATGTAGCTCTTGAGTTTTTCCAAAAGAAAAATCCTTCTACAATGTCCTTAGGAGTATTTATGTCGTCAAAACTCTGCTCCGTTGGGTTTCTCGATCGTTCGCCTTTCGATCAACACATTTTGCGACCTACCTTCGCGACGGTGGTGATGCGACTCGCGACCCAGGTGAGATGCGACCCGCGACCGTCTCGTTGGTGCGACTGCGACCGGCTTCTACTTCTGTCGCTTTCTGTGACTTGGTCGCCGGGACGCGGTCGTTAATGCTGTGATGTCAACTTGTTGCTTCTTGAGGAAATCCGCGGCGTTCGTTCTCACTATGGGGGACACTGTAGTATTTCTTCCTTCAACTTGCGTGTAACATTCCAGCGTTTGCATTAAGGTTCTTCGTCCCATCTGATTTGAAAGCAATGCAAGCTTGCATAAACTGCTACCGGAGTGGAGATGAATTGGACTAAGATGTTTTTGAGATGCCGAGGCTCGATCGTCCGGGCAGCTTGCTTGATAGGTTGTGTAACGATTGAACATTCCGGTCTACTTGTTCCGTGCTTTTCTTCTTCTAATGCCCTGTTGATGGAATGTGATGCAACGTATGCATTGAGTCGATACCACTAATCAGGTGGTTGTACGAGGACAATACGGTCTGTGTCTTTAGACAATTTGTCTTCATTGCACTGCCATGCGATGTTGAACCTTTGCATCCACAGGCAGGAATTCAGCTCCTCTAGGCAAATTTTCAGGTGCCCTAGGCATCGTATTGTCCAACCCATCATCTCCGTTCTGAAACTCGTGAAGCCTCTCTCAGGGCCGCTCTCTTGTCTTTCGTTCGAAGTCGCTCGTCGTGCTTCGCAGGAGCGATCGTTTGTTTGATGGTGAACATTTCACCATATACCGTCTTCTATAGTCATCGCCTAAATACCCTCACACGCCTTGAAAATGGCAAGCGAGACTTCTGCCTACGGGTAGAGCTTGTCAAGTTGCTGACCGCTGTACCTTGCTTGCTCGCTATTCGCGTTGCTCACTCGCGCGCCCCCCCCCCAGAGATACTATTTTCTACTCATTCGTGTTACATTCTCTTCCGTAGCCGCAACGAAGTGCGTACCGCCGACGCTATCACCGGATTAATTTGCACAAGGACGATTTTGCTCACATCGTTTGCGTACATGGGCTTCAGCTGCTGACTCTCTTTCCTTGCCGGATTTTAATTTAGAAAATCGATCAAATGTGAGCATGGTCAAGTCAAACACATCTTTCTTCCGTACATGAAGCGATTCGACATCAAGGGTTTTTGCATTGCCCGCAGTAGTCGAGGTGAGTCACCCAAGATCGGCTCAGCATGTCATCCTTCCCTTTCCTCTCGTGTTCTTTTCTTCTTCTTCCTTCCGCCCGCGTTTCCGCCCTCTCTCTCGCCCTCGCGTTTCTTTCTACTTCTTGCTTTCTCTTTCTTCTCGTTCGACCGCGCGACCGTTCGGCTTTATTTTGTCGTTCGCTCTCGCTTGTTCAGCTCGCTGGCGCCCGGCTCTCGCTCGCGGCCCGTGCTTCTCGCCCCGCCCCCCGGCCCCCGTCTTTCTTTCTTTTTGTGTCACCGCGCCCGGCGTGCTTCTCATCCTTTCTTTCTCTTTCTCCTTTTCGTTCGGGGTTTTTGCTCGCTCCCCCGCCCACGTACGGAACACCGTGTTGGTTCGCACTTCTGAGCAGATGAAGAGGAACCTTGAACAAGACTTCGTCTTTCTAAGCCTCGATCATTTGGGTCTTCCCCGACCACGCCGCTTGCGAGCACGTCTTTCAGCATTATACCAGCCTCTCTCGTCTCTCACGCCCGGCGCCTGGAGCAAAATATATGTCCACTTGAAATTGGCTCTCCGGCAGTTGTTCAGAACTATTTTCTTCCGGGGTCGTATGTTCGTGTGTTCAAGCGCCCGAGTCGAGGCAACTCCTCTCGCTCGTTTCTCGGTTTCCGCCGCGCTTCGAAGTCTTTAATCGTGAATGCACCTATGTGAGGGGTAACGGGGCTGGCGATTTTTTTCCTTTAGAGAGACGTCGGGAGAATCCGTGTGACATTCGAAAGCATACCTCTTGAACAAGAATTTTGTCCTGTCACGGCCAGGCATAGCATGTGGCGCCTTGTAATTTCTGAAGACCTCGATAGCGGCATTCAGTAGCGGGAACCAGCAGCGCCACTTTAACTAGAGTCTCTTGGCCCGCCACGACATGCAAGGGCGTTTCTTAAGCCAAATAAATGTCTCGACAGAGAGGACAAATACTTGGGAAATCTGATCCATATCTTGCTTGTATTTGACCCAAAAATACCTTGAGTTGTAGATGAATTGCGCGCGTCCCCCACGGTGAGTCTCAGCTTGTGCGCCTGTCCCTCAAAATTCATTTTTACGCAACCGCGTCTAGTAGAAGAGGTTGTGAGACCATGGCAGTATTCCGTCTTCCGGGGCTAATGTTGCCGTAGTTCAAATTGGTTCCATCGTCGTCATCAAAGATGTCGGCTCAATGAAACGGTGCCATGTGTTGTCACATACTCCATGATGGTAGTGCCCAACCGCCGCCGATGAGTAACCGGGCGCTGAAACTGGCAGAGCATGGTCGCTACTAACATGTAAACCCTTCCCAAAGCCACACCTGGTACCTCTGGTCTTTCTTGACCTGAACTTCTCAAGCCCCTTCCCACCATCACTAGTATCAACTATTGGGAACGCGAGGAGCACAAAATTTTCATTTCGGGAGAGAAATGCCTGAAGTAGGCAGCGAGTAACAAATGTGTATCCCAGTCACTAAAGGTAGCGAAAGCTCAGCTTGGTGATCCCTCACCAAACTTTGGTCTGCTTTATGATCCAGCCTATGATCTCTCGGACATGGAACAGCACGCACGCGCCCTATGTAGTTTGGACCTTCATCGCTAAGCATACTTCGTCAGAGACTCGAGCTCCTTCTTCTCGGTGTGGCGAACCCGATGACAAATTTGGCACCATCTCATGCCGTTCAAAAGACAGTATCTCGCAGATATTGGGGGTGGGGACACCACCTCCGCCATCAATCTTTCCACTACTTTGGTTCCTCCTAGATGCATCTGGGTGCCATGTCGCTAGAATCACAACACAGTATGCACCTATGTCTTCTGAATTTCACCTCGCCAAATTCATAAAGGAGTCCTACGGTAAGAATGACATGGTGATAAAAAACCGGCTATACCCTAGGTGATAAAATTTAACTCGCTACATGCGAAATCGGGCCATCGGGTCGCCGGGTCGCGATTGCGCAAAATGTGTCTCGGCGCGCACTGCGACCTCGCGACCAAAGTCACTGGCTGGCCGAGACCGTGAGAAGTGAAAATGCGATCGCAGCGATCTCGCGACTAGGCCGGGTCGGCAGTGGTCGCAAATCCAAAAATGGCGAGAGTGGGGGCGACTTTTGCGACCTTGCGACTAGGCCGCCGGTCGCGGGTGTCGCAAACCCGTTCAAGTGCCTTTTGCGTCGTCGTCTTTGAACCCTTTTCTTCCTTCTCTAGGAATTGCAAGATGTATTGGCCCAGGGAGAGCCGGGTATGATTTCAAAAGCAAGGATGGTGCTGAAGGTGAACCTCGAAGAAAATCGTAAAGCGATAATTATGCACAGAAGGTATTCATAAAACCCCAAAAACATAAAAGTTCACCAACAGCATAATTTAAGGGCCAAAGGAGATGGGTTTGGTAAGAAAAATCACTCTCAAATGGGAACAAGCAGGAAGAAATGGCAACTTACCTTAAAAACGCGCTGAGCTGCTGTGAGGCGGCTACAAATCGCCGAATGTGTAATGGCGACCGCGACCTCCTTTTTATAGAAAGTTCCATGCGATAACAAATGTGGTCGCCGGGTCGGCAAGCGATACGAGTTTTCACGAGCCTGGTGACCCAGCGACCCAGCGACCAGCTTCCGCCGGGCCGTGCGTCGGGCCGCGTTTTCATGAAAACCTAAAATTGGCACCGAACCTTTTGCGACCGTGACCTCGGGGGCCGCCGGTCGCAGGTCGGCAGGGTCGCATTTTCCGTTGCCTTGGGACGAACACCGACACTCGGCGACCGAGGTCGCTAGGTCGCTAGGCTGCTAATGCGGTTTTCATAAATTGTTTACCTTTGCGACTTGGTGACTTAGCAATTTCTTTAGTTTTATGGGGCTCCAAAATTGGAATGGTGATTCGGAAGGTGTTGTAGGGGCTTGGGCAATAAATGCATGGTATTCACCGGACTTAACCCAATCACCGATGTCTCGCGGGGAGTGGAGGGCTTGCGTCGAATGTTTTCTTTTACCTTGGTGGTTTACATCTCCTAACTTTAGGCACCTAGCCAAGGCGCCTAACCGCTAGTCCGTTGGGCGCTATTCAACCAAACTTATTTTCAGTGTTCCATCTGAAGGGCCCGAGAACTCGGTGCGGCCACAGTGTCCTGGTACGATTATTTTTTCCTCATTTGTTGCTCACTGCCAGTCGAACCTCTCATTCTTGCCGTAGCTGATCGCTATAACCGTGAACGCGTTCGCTCGGCAAGCAGCTCGGGCCGGCACCCGCGGAGTCACAACATCGTCTCTTCACATAGCTTTTCTCAATCCTTTACTTCTCAATAGTGTGCTATTGCACTTATTTTGAATGTGCCTAGCACTTGCTTAGATGTGCTCATGGCACTTATTTAAAATGGCAATTTTTCCGGGCAAGATGAGGATCCCGACTTATTTTGTCATAGCAGGAGGTTAACCTCGGTCTAGTATGAGGACTTTGATTTTTCCTGCATACTCCGTCGTAGCATAGAGCACTCCCTTTTTTCCCTCCCTTCGGTCCGGTTGCCATTTACACCGCATTTTATTTTTTGCGTACACCCTCTCGGGGATCGGCGCAGGTAAGCTTTCCTCGCTCGATGACCCGACACCTGGATGTGCCACCCGCGTGCGGAGAACAAGTAAGCTTTTGCCGCTTGAGTTTACTCCAGGTTGTCACATCGTCAGAGAGCTCGTTGCGTATGCCAATATGTGTGGCCCTGAAGCAACCCTCCTTAGGTTTTTTATTTTTTTTATTTTTTATTTTTTATTTTTATTTTTACAAAGAAGAGACAAGGAACTACAGAAGAAACTGCTGCACCCCCTCGACAACAAGTATGAAGACAGTTGTTTGAGGTCGGCGTTCGTCATCGGGAGGACCCTCACCTCCGTCCATCGTTGTGTTTGTAATCTGAATGTGTGTGATCCTATCTTTTCATTAATCGAACGTTCGGCTCCAAAGTGCTCGAACTGGCATGCTTCCTTCTCGTGGGCTTTCCCCGGTCTTTTGCCTTTTCTTCCTCCAAATTCTTCAGCAAGGTGTTTATTCGGTTCGCAAGGTGGGACATCGTGGCACGCTATAATTTTGGGACAGCTTGGAGAGTCGGGAGAGATAGATGATATTGCAGAACAACTCTTTCCATACGAGGAAAATGGGGAGGTGGCCTAGCAGGACTTGGGATACACGGCCAAAATTTGCCATGCATTGTGACAGTATTAAAGGCTTGTGACCGGGTGGGATAGCAAAGAAATTTTCAATACGATAAGGTTTCGTTAGTGACCCATTTAACTACTTCGGGGGTAGAAGCCATGTATCGTTTCGTAACGATACCATTTTCCAAACGCAAAATCATATAATTTAAACAATGAGAAATAAGTCGCATTATCAAAAAATTGAAGAAGTTGGAACGCCAAACTGTCATGATGGAACGTGAGGAAATCTATTACCGATCGTTTATTCTGCGATCCGTTGCTCGACTCCACCGGGGGTGGTTAAATCATGGTCGTAAGGATATACCGATGTTGCTTAAAGAGTGAGGTGTGATTTCCCCATCAGCATCCAAACCTAATATTGGAAAGGTTCCCGCCATCGCTAATTTATAGGGTATACTGCCGTGCTCGGTTACGAATCACATCGAATGCACGAATACACATGTCGAAAAGAGTAGGCCAATAGTATCTGCCGCATTATCTGCGGGCGTAGTATCTCTCGAAATGACCCAAATGTCCTTCATAATTTCGTTAAGATTTTCCGTGCTTCGTCGCTTCTGCCAGCGAACAGACCCCGTTGACAAGCTTGGAACAACTTACCTTGGACCGCCCAGAGATGTGGCTTTTAGTCTTATTGCGCGTTTCCACGCACGATGTAGGGTCCATGGTGCCTGGGTCAAATATCTCGAAATATCCTAATACCAAGAAGGTTGTTTCTATCACACATGTGGTCTCTTTGATACATGTAAATCTCTTTGTTCCCAATATCTTCTTCACTTTCACGCAGCGCCATTACCATTACTATCTCACATAAGCCTGGCTTTCAATTAAGATAAATGTTTGAACTTCAAATCAGATTTTGTAATGACGCCATCCAGCTGTTCTCTGCCTTTTCACTAGTTTCGTCAGATGAAGAGTGAGCGATCACTGCGCGGCTAAAAAACCGTGACGCAATTTTTTAAGACGTAGGCCCAAAACGTTTTTACGCCTAAAACCGCATAGCTTGTTGTCGACCGGATAGCTTAATTCAGCCCCCTGTGAGACCCATGTTTGCAAAATAGCCGGTCGTTTCATCGTTGTTATTATCTTTCTCACAGGAGGACAATGCGAAGCGAGAGTCCGGCTAAAGTGTATAGACAAACCTTTATCAAAATCGACTTTGAGGAAGGAGTTTCACTATAGCTCTTTTGATTTTATCGCAAGGCCCTTTTCGGGGATTCCATTGGAATACAAATATTCTTTTTAATCATTCTCGGTGCAGCGGGTTCCACTATCCACAATAAATCAAATGAATTTAATAATAAAATTAATTTTCCCCAGGAAGGATTGTATTTCTTTCTTGTTGCTTGTGGGTGGAATCGAACATGCTTAGCCCGCCCGAATCAACTACAATGCCTTGCTTAGTGATAATGTGGCCTATAGAAAGAGTCACACAGCGAAATGCTTTAGGATTAAGCGATATTCCGTACTCTCCCCGTACTCCTCGAAGATTTTCTTGAGGTGGCGTAATGATCGCCTCGCTTTTGAAAATATGCGTAACATCACCAAATAAACCACCACGCTTGCCCTATTAAACTACTAAGGCTATGTCCATGGCTCGTTGGTTGCTGCTCGCATTGACCGGGCCAAAGGGCATGCGTTCTAAAGCGTGTTGTTCCCCATTTTGTCCTAAGGTGGTTTTCGGCCTGTCTTGCTCACTACCAAAGACCGGTTACAGCTTTATAAGCCGTCCAACAGGGAGAACATTCCGCATCTGCACAATATCTTAATATCTGCTCCATGGGGGGCACCAAGTTATTCGTTTGAGGCCCGATTCAGACTACAAATTCACACAAGGCGGACCACCAGCATTTCGTACGTACGAGACGGACACCACGTGAGTGACGAACTTGAAAATAATGCGCGCATCCAAGAGCTTTAGAAATCATTGGCTCCAAAGTCGGGATGCACCGAGTTTCGGTTGGTTTAACGCTTCCTCATGGGTATTACATGCCGAATGACACGAGTATCGTATGCACGTAGATCTTCACATGTCCAAGCAAATACGTCCCGATACTTCCGAATAACTGGTGAAAGCCCGTGCCTTATATCACCGGTAATCTTTGCTAAGGCTTACTAACTTCTTGTTCATCCCATTTTCAAGTTTACTTGCCGTATGTGCTAATATGGAACTTGTACTTTGGTGTTTTGAGGCTCTGTTAATCGAAGCTCATAGATCAAACATCTTTTATAGTGATACTAAATTTCTTTGGGCATAATGTTCTTTTTATGTCTACTCATTTTTTCAGACCCATGCTCATGTTCTTCCTCATCTATCGCCGCGTCTCTGAACACTTCGTATTGGAAGACAAAGTCCTAAAACTGGCCGATCATCGTTAAAAACGCGTAACCAGAAATATTGTCCCGGCACAGCTCGTTATACACCTCAATAGAAAACCATTCCTCAAAGGTGAATCTAGCAACAGATTAGCCGGCATTCGCCGTCGCATCAGGCATCTCAAGGATGACGTAATTCCAAGCATCGAACCAGAAATCAAACGCCATACTCTTGTTGATACGCCTTTAAATGTGATATTAAACAAAGTGAATAGTGTTGCGACTGGCGGGGTGACATCCCGAATCTCCAACGCATCCGTAAACATTTTACCTTCAAATCCGGTTATTTTTTAAGTCCGAGGATTAACGCCTCGTACTCAAAGCAGTTGTTGGTGCACTGGAACTCTAGCCGGCATGAGATTAAGTATTTATTTCTTTGCGCGGGTCAAGCAATAGGCAACCAACACCGCCCATCATGGGTCTTGGAACGCCATAATACAAGGTCCACAAGCGCTCGTTCCTGGGCACTAGGTTGTGGAGGGCTCCCGTCAACAAAGTCAGACAACTTTCTTTCTCGTGACAAAGGCCACCCGTACTCCAATCCCTGGCCCATAGGAGACCGTTGTGTTGGTAGCATCCAAATATTGCTTCTAAAGCACATGCCGAGCTCTTCTTGTGCAAAGCTGATGGGTTCATTAACGGCATCCGCACTGTGTTGACGGTGTTTCATAAGGTTCACTTTCTTCACCGATTTTACTATTCCGCCTTTGTATGAAGCCACAAGTGTATTCGGCGCTACAAGTGATAACCTTGCAATCATTGTGACCAATCCCGACTAAGCAATAGGTCAGATGCTTCCGGATGTCGACAATCACAATGTCAATGTATCAAGGGACCCTAGAAACCGATGATGCAAGATATGACATTGTTCAATTCCTCTCGTCACAGGTACTTGTGATTCATTTAGTTGTAAGATTTTTTGCACCTACCTTTCCGGTGAATGTTAAGCCACAGACAGATAAAGCATGACGTCGAGAGACATAACGAGTCGACTAAATGGCCAGGAGCGCTGAAGTTAAAATCTCAAGGACAAAAGGAAAGAGTGTGATTCCTCTTGAGTTGGGTATTGATGGCGTTACCAGGACCGTACATCCGGTCTCGCTCGCGTACGTGTTGCCCGCGCCTTCGTGGGTCGGCGTACTACCATGGTGCCTTAAGAATGAGCTCCTTTTTGATTAGTAATGCGGCCAGCCCACAGAGAGAAATGTTTACTCTTGTTTTCTTCATATCTTCAACAATGTTATAAATTCGGGCTCCGGTTGAGGGCTAGGCTCCTACAGATTGCCTTAGAGGATTCGTTGAAGTTTGTTCGTTCGACTCGCCTTAGTGTTGTTAAAGTTTTTCTGGGAAGATTGGTTTTTTGTTTCCTGGGGAGTGATTTTCCTTAGGAAAGCCTTCTTCGTCTTCATAGACTGTTTTTAGAACAAGTCCTTTTGCTTCTCGAGGCCGAATTACGCACGTCGATCTTTGGGAGCATCTCAGCAAATACTGGGCTGGTGTAAAGGTTTTTCTCCACCTCATTAAGGTCAAAAGCAAGACAGAGGATCCCGACTCTCTGGCCCGAGGCGCGATTCTTCGTCGTGATCCCGAAACCTCATCCTCGCTCACATCCTCCGGCCTAATTATCTAAAAGCCGATTAACCATCACCGCCGCGGCCGGCCAATCCAACGAGGGCACGTTTAGAGCAGAAGTATCTTGGTGGAAAGAACAAGAATTATCTTTCCCTATCTTCTTCCACATTGAGAGCAAAAGATGGTGTTGTATTTTATGTCCTGCTAGTATTGGGATTACTTTTTTCCGAAAAAGGTTTGGGTGGTTTAATACCAGTTGTGGCTTCCGTGCCTTTCTTCTCCTTGCACAAGGATTTCATTTGTTAAATGCTTGTTAGCTTTGGCCATGCTTTTCAAAACTGGGCACATCTCTATCCTTACCAAGAGTCTTAGGAGTAGAGGACTGACCTCTTTTTGTGTTAGGGCTTGTGATCATCTCTCTCTTCATGATCGATGTAGCCCATCGAAAGCATGTCTTTTCTTCACAACAGAGCAAATTTACACCTACCGTAAGGTTAGCGCGGTATTTTTGCTGATGGAAATCGCAATGTCTTCTAGTAGGCTTTGGTGTAGTCACCCGTACTTAGCTGTCCAAATGCTAGGCTCAGAGTGAAATGTAGGAAAGAGTTGCTGTTGTCAGAAGTCCTTCACTCCTTTCCTTTTTATGACACTTGATGGTGCTCAATTCAAAGGAGAAGGAAGAGTTTCGGGCTCCTCTAAAACTTACAGAACGTACATTTAATCAGTCCCTGAAGTGACAGAGGCAACGGGGGAGAGTGCCAGACCAAGGGTGGCTGCCTTTGTTTTCAGGGTATGGGGAACAACACATGCCACATCACTGGAATGACTTCATGACGAGACAAACAGAAATGGCCGACATGACCTTTCAGCTAGGGTGCCTTTTTTCGTGGTCGGCACTGGGAGATGTTCAGATGTCGGCAAATTGGAGCAAACAGAAGACGATGTACTGAGCCATCCAAGCCAGGGGTTGTACTCTCAGCTCACCGGGTGTTGTTCAAACTCATGTTCGATTTTGCTCTTAACCCTAGGACCGTATGCTTCCGACTCGGTGATTTTGTTTTCTATCTTGGTGTTCTCACTAAAATATCTAAGATATCCCAAGTTGCGTGCTGTGGGCCCCATTGCCTGGCTGACGATTGCGAGCTTGGGTTTTCGGACCTCGGCCTCTATCCCCCGCCCGCCCTCGACCTCTATTTCTCTTTCATTTCCGGCGAGTTTCATTCCTTTCTCCTTCATTTCTACGCAGCCCTATTCCCCCGTTCACATTTCCTCGTCTCCGCTCCCTCACCATCCCCGTGGGTGTACCGTCGTTGTTTTTGTTGTTTTGGTTTGGTATCCAGGCACCCGGTGTCGTGGTATGAGAAGATTCCATTCATTCTCTTTACAACATGGTTTTCATAGGAGCACACCAGATTCAAATCAGACATTTTGGCGGCATACAATAAACAAAGGCAAATTATTTTTATTTATTTTTATGTGGATGATATGATTACATAGGTACGTGCGTATACTTCCGATTACGAAACTAAATGGCGACAAGTTGCAAGTATTTGAACAAAAGATCTTGGAACCTATTATTTCTTAGGTTCAGGTTCGAGGAGATTCTCGGGACATGATTTTCTTACTTAAGGAAGTTGTTGCAGTGGAAAATTTGTCCGGCCAACAAGAGGGGATCTCCCTGCAGAAAGTCCCAATTAGACCTTAAACCGCTAAGTAGGGATCCCGTTCGGGTGTGGGGTCCGGCCACTACTTAAGATGACTTCTTCGGTCTCACAGAGAACTCGCTTTGAACTCTCATGGACACACACTTATTCACATAATACAGTAATACAAGATTGATGTGTTAAACACGAATCAAACACTAAAAGTGAAAGGATTATATACAATGTGACACCTCCACAGATGCTGCCGTTTGTAACACATCTTGGTGGGGTAATGTTTGTAAGGTAGTCCAGACCAACAAAAGAAATAGTTCTTTATGATAAGACACTCTTTATCGCGAAAGATGAAATCAAATGTTAACAAAATAGTTCATTAATATTCATTAATAGAATAAAGATGATAAAAATGAACACTATCGATATGAATACTGATAGCCATGACGACAAACGATGACATGAATAGTGCGCCTATTAATCACAGGATATTCTAAACCCACAAAGGAATACACATAAAGTCTACACAACAAAACACATCATAAACCATAGGGTGTTTTTAACAAGACTTCTATTCCATATGCTTAAATGTAGAATTCTCAACACAATTGCATGTAGCTCTTGGAGTTTTTCCAAAAGAAAATCCCTTTCTACAATGTCCCGTAGGAGTATTTATAATGCCAAACCCGTCCGCGTTTCCTTGACTATTCGCCTTTCTTGACCGCTACCTTGCCACCTACCCTTCGGCGACTCGGCAGGTGGTGATGCCACCCACCTAGGTAGGAGATGCGACCGCGACCGTCCCGTCGGTGCGACTTTCACACCGTTCGCTTGTCGCTCACAGACTTGCCGTCGCCGGGACGCGAAATGCCACGGTTGTGGATGTCAACTCGTTAGTTTTTGAGGAAATCACCATGCCCGTGCTCTCGCCACTATGGGGGATACCGAGGGTACCTCCTCTCAACCTATGCACACATTCTGTGCCGTTTGGCATCATACTTTTCCATCCGTATCCGATTTGAAAGCTGGCGTGTTTTGGTATAAACTGCGTCGGAGTGGCGATGAATTGACTAAGATGCTCTTGAGATGCCGAGGGCTCGACCGGCCCAGCCTCACGCATAGGCGAAAACGATCAACGTCCTCGGGCCCGATTGTTCAAAGCTTTTCCTTCTTCTAATGCCCCAAGCGATGGAATGTGATGCAACGTATGCATTGAGTCGATACCACTAATCAGGTGTTGTACGAGGACATTATTTCTTGTCTGTGTCTTTTTAGAAATTATTTCCGCATTGCATCGCCATGCGCAGTTGAACCTTTGGCATCTCCGTGGTGAACTACCCTCTTAGGAAAAATTTTCAGTGCTCGAGGGCACCGTATTGTCCAACCCATCATCCTTTGCCTAAAATCAAGCTTCTCCGAGTCGCTCTTTGTCTTTTTGCCCTCGCCCGTCTTGCCTCGCCGCAGAGCGACCGAGTTGTTTGATGGCAATATTTACCGTGACACCGTTCCCCCATAGTCACTTTCAAACACCTCAAAACTCCTCGAAAATGGCAAGCGAGACTTCACCGCCGTGTAGAGCTTGGTCAAGTTGCCGGACTTCTCGCTTGCAATTCGCCTTGCCATGCCATCTTTCGCTGCTCAACCGCGCAGTCCGTTTCTTTGTAGAGATACTATTTCTTCACTCATTCGGCCACTTTCCGTAGCCGGCAACTTAAAGCAAAGACCGCCGACGCTATCACTTACTAGTCCTGGTGCCGATGACTATATCTTTGCTCGCCGGCCACCGCTGATGCGGGCAGAGCAGAGCAAGTTGACCTCCTCTTCTTCTTGCCGGATTTTTGAATGAAAAACCTATCAAATGTGAGTCACGAAGTCAAACACATCTTTCTTCCGTACATGGAAGTATCCGACATCAAAGAGTTTTCAGACGCGCTTCTGCAGGCGTCGAGAGGAGTCACCGCATCGTCCTGGGCCATGTCATCCTCTTTCCCTCCGTGTTCTTTTCTTCCTTCCGCCGCGTTCGGGGCCCTTCATCGCGCCCGCTCGGCTTCTTCGTTCACCCACAGCACTGCTCGCTTTTGTCGTTCAGCCCCCTTCGTTGTTCAGCCTCGCTTATGCCTGCCCGTCGCGTCCGTGCTTCCTTGCCCTTTTTTTCCGGCCTTCTTTGGTCTTCCGTTTTTCGGCCACAGACTCCTTTTTGGCGTGCTTCCGTCCTCTTTTTTTCTTCTTTCTCGCGCTCGGCTTTTTCTCTCGCTCGTTCAATGGATGCAGCCTGTGCCCCGTGTCATTCGAGACTTCTTGGGAGAAGATGAAGAGAATTCCTAGTCGACGTACTTCATGCTCCTGGGCTCGACTCATCTCCGGGTCTTCTCGGGACTACGCTTTCGCTCACAGAAAGCAAGTCGTCTTTTCAAAGATTATACCGCGCGCCCTTCTCTCGTCTTCCGCTGTGCAAGGTGTCAAGAGTATGTCCACTTGAAATCGGGGCTTCCCACAGCGTTCAAAACTATTTTCCGGTCGTATGTCGGTTCAAGCGCCCGCAGCCGATAACTTCTATCGTTTTGTCACCGTTACTTCCCTAAAGTCTTTAATCGTGAATGCACCTATGGTGAGGCACGGGGCTACTACTTTTTTTCTTTAGAGAGGATGTCAAGAACTCGTGTGATATTTGAAAGCACACTTCCGGGCCATTTTGTCCGTTGGCTAAGCGCAGGTAGCAAAGGTGGCGCTCAAAGTCTTCCAAAGACCCAATTTGCTGTGTATCCAGGGAAAGGGAACCAAAGGCGCCACTTCTTAACCAGGAGTTCCCCGTCCGCTACCATACGGTAAGGGCGTCTTGGCCAAATAAATGTCTCTGCGTACAAGAGAGGGGATAAACACTTGGGGAAATCTGATCCATATCCTCGTTTGTATTTGGACCCAAAAATACCGGAGCGAGATGAATTGCGCACGTCCGTCGCAGTCCCGCTAGCACCCATCCTCAAAATTACCTTGCCAAACCGCGTTCAGCAGGTAAGAGGTTGCGTAAAATTCGGGCAGTATTCCGCCCTTCTCGGGCCAATGCCGTAGTTCAAATTGGTCCCATCGTACGCTACCAAAGATGCTGCCCGCTGAAATGGGTGCCATGTGTTGTCGTTATTACCCATGATGGTAGCCCAACTTCCGCCGAAGGTGGACAACTGGCGCCCGTAGGGCACCGCAGACAAGGTCGCTACCACTTGTAAAACTCTTCTCAGCCATAACGGGTACTCTTGGTATTTCTTGACCTTGAACTTCTTGCTCCTCCCACCATCGTCTAACAGTATCAACTATTAGAACATCGTGAGCGTTGTACCTCATTCTGGAGAGGCGTTCGTTCGAAGCAGTGGCATGAGTAATAAATGTGTGCATCCTAGTGCCTACCAAAGGTAGCGAAAGTTCGCTTGGTGATCCCCCATCACAAACTTCTCAAAATCGTCTTTGTATGATCCGCCCTTCATGATCTTCCGGACATGGAACAATGATGCGCCCTTCCGTATTTAGTTTGGACCCTTGCATCGCCAAGCATACCTTCCGCTCCTGGGGAGATCTTCCGGGAAATTCTTTCTTCTCGGTGTGGCGACCCATGATAAATTTGGTACCATCTCGCGTCGTCGTCTTTTCGGCATACATTCCCAAGATATTGGTGGGACATCACCCTCCACCATCAATCTCTTCCACTACTGTCCCCCTCCTAGAGTGAATGGTGCCATGTCGTTTGTAACCGATAACACGGTATAATTTATGCTCCTGAATTTCACTCTGCACAAATTCATAAAGTGAGTCCCACGACAAGAATGACATGGTGATAAAAACCAACATAAATTTAGGACAAAATGAATCACATGCGAAACTCCGGGCCATCGTACGTCGGGTCGGCGATTGCGAAACAGTCCGGCGCGACCATACCGCGACTCGGTGTCAGCCGGCCGGGTCGGCAGACTCGATGAAAATGCGCACTAGGCGAATGCGTCGACTAGGTCGCTAGGTCACAGGTCGCAAATCCTGTATCGAGGAGAGTGCGATTTTGCGACCGCGACTAGGTCGTTGGGTCGGTGCCCAACCGCTCGCTGTGGGGCTTTCTTGAGAAGGGTTTTAAACTCTTTTTCTTCTTTCTTCAGGGAATTGCAAGATGGTCGGGGTTTGTGGGGAGCCGGTATTGACTTCAAAAGCAAGGGATGGTACAAGAAGGTGAATCAAGAAAATCAGCGTTCGACAATTATGCATACGTATTCAAACCCTCAAAAACACAAAAGTTCATCACGTACAATTTAAGGCTAAAAGGGGAGATGGTTTGGTGGGAAGAAAATCACCAAAACGCAACAGCAGAAGAAATGCACCACCTTAAAACGCGTCAGCTGAGCTGCCGTACATATTTTCAAAATCGTCGAATGTGTAATGCGACCGCGACTCCCTTTTATAGAAAGTTTACCACACAATAAATGCGGCCGGGTCGCAAGCGATATTGAGCCTTTTTGCGACTATACCCAGCGACCGGGCCGGGTCGCAAGGTCGCCGGGTCGCGCCATGAAAACTACAAAACCGTACCGCGCCCTGCGCACCGCGACCCGGGGGGCTTGGGTCGCAGGTCACAGGCCCATTTTCTCGTTAATTAGATTTGTGGACTGCGACTCCGGCGACCCGAGAATGCTAGGTCGCTAGGGGTCGCCGGGTCGCGTTTTCATAAATTGCTTACCTTTGCGACGGGTGACTTGTAACTTCTCTTTCTTTAGTTTTATGGGGCCCTGTGCCCCATATGATTTTTTTAGTGGGGTGTCGTAGGCTACAACAAATCAATAAATGAGCAACATGGTTTTCATAGGAGCACAATGATTCAAATTCACATACCAAGTATAATAAAACAAAGGCAAATTATTTTTATTTATTTTTTTGTATGTGGATGATATGATTATAACAGTAATGCAGACACCGATTAAGCGTAAAATCAAATGCGTATGTTGCAAGTATTTGAAATTAAAGATCTTGGAAATTTCATTATTTCTTAGGTCTAGAAGTCGAGAGATTCCGGACATGATTTTCTTACTCAAGGGAAGTATGCTAACATCACAGAAACATTCAAGACCTAGGCATAAAGCCTATTAAATACCATTATGAAATAGAATTTAAAGCGCAAAATGATTTATGGCACTAAGGAGGTGATGCTACCATGGCGACAACTAAATTAAGTCCGATATATCTTAACAAACTAGAGACCGTACTTGGTGATGATTCGTTAATGTAAAACATCCAATTTGTTGAGAATGCGCAAGATGATGGAGCTTAGTGAAATGAAGTCGCTTCACTAAGTGGGGTTCATAGCAAAATTCTCACAAGAAAGTTTGTTTTTAGACTATGTCTATTTTTAGACACACGGAGCATAATTTGGGAATTTTAAATGGAGATTCTGGAAGTATGCGACATGTTGGTAAAATTAGTGACTCCTTGTTTTTAGACTCAGTTATTTTGCATCGTGTCTCCTAAAATATGGAAGTCAAACATGTTTACTCCTTAATAATATTTTTGACTATAAACAAAGAAGCATTTTGGAGCACTTGCGCCTGAGCTCATGGAGGTGACTCACAAATCAAGGTAAGGGGAAATCACGTGGTTCCTAGGCCTGATGGCATCTCACATGTTGACTTCTGTTTGACCTCAAATAAGCAGAAGTTTTGTAGGAGTTAAACTACGTATAGTGGAGTCATGTTCTCGTTTTTATTTCAGCTTGAACTAGTTGAGATTAGTTAATTAAAGGCCAATCAACTAGATATGATATAATTAAATATTATTTTGTCTTACCACTAGTAACCTGTTATTGTTCCAAGAACACTTGTCACTAAAGTTACAAGGATCACCAAAGGAGACCAAAGAAGAGGCATATGCAGGCAGCTAATGTGCTGGAGGATCAGCTTTGCATGGATTTACATTACACTGGGAGGAATTGGTTCATGACAATCGCGCTACCAAGTGGGATTCGAACTCTGGATCTTCGTGACATAAAAGTATCGTTAACAGAGGGCAAGGCACTGGCGAGTTTAAACCAAAGACTTGTTCAAAAATTGGTTAGATTGTGTGATTTTTATGAGAAAGTACCTAGCATTGTGGAGAGTACGTATTTGTTTAATAAATACTTTCCATTATATGATACACAATAGCTTACCAGACAGAAGCTCTTTACACATACCCAGTTAATGCAGGATTGATTTGATGTGATTTGTTTCTATTGTTTTTATGTGACAATTAATTGTAGGTACACAGGTACAGGCATGCACCTGCACTGATGTATGATCAAGTATATTTGCTGAATAAGTGATTTATTCAATGAATTTCCATGGTATTTACAAGATTAATTGCCTAGATCTATTATTGATTGCAAATTGCTTCAGCGTAGTTCCACGCTGTGAAGCCTTATCTGTCTTTCTTTCGAAAGTGAAAAGGTCCTGCAAAGCTCATTATACCAACTTGATTTGAAATAATTGAGCCAAGGTAGACTTAAGCATAGAGTTTAAGTTTAAATCTTAATTTCATGGCAAACAGTATTTGCTTTTCTAAAAGCTTAGTTAGGTGTCGTGTTCTTTCAACGTTCACCATGCTCTTTTCAAGGTAGTCAATTATGCTAATAAACATTTTATGGTATTAAAAAGGGAAGACAATGAAAGAAGGAGCTCATGGATAACATGTCTCAAAGCCTACCCAAGGGCAGCCATTTCCACATACAAAAGAAGACAGCGAAATGCTCATGACCTCATGGAGGCGCTGGCGTATCATATTGTATCCACCGCATGGAAAGGCCACCCATATTTAATGTGAAAGTTTACCAGATTCATTCTGCAGAAAAAGAGTGACCAAAGGAAGTCGGGCACCAAAGATGTTTTTAATACCAAGATGGAGAAGGGCGGCGTATCGTCAAATACTGTTGTTCACCAATGCAGAGATGAACTGCTGTGGGGGTTACCACGATGAAGAGGACATGATCACCTGGGCTTCTCGTCTTCCGGAAGGCTTGGTACCGTACATTGACATATTAATGGTTTTAGAAACGCGGGATGGAGCGCCTTGAAGTGGATCTTGCGTGTGAGGAGACATGAGGACTATTTTAGATGGATCACCAAAGGGAGTCAAGGAAGAAAACTGCCAGCTGCACACCAAAGCAAAGAAGGGCGGTAAGAAATTTCTCATTTCGGTGCTGTATGTACATACAGATACATGAAGGAAGGAAGAAAGCACCGCTAAGGATCACTATTATTATGCTATCAATTGTCCACAGAAGAAGAACAAGCAAGTAAGATCACAGATGAGAAGCTGTTTAAGGGGGCCCCATCTTACTTTTCCACCGATCGTACGCTATTTTTCCAAGTGTGATGACTCTGGTGGTTTTTGGACAGCCAAAAGTGCTGGTTTCATACAGACGGAGATCGGGAGTGTTGTTCTCGTATCCGGAGAACAAATATTTAAAAGCACGAGATGGAGACAGAGACATATGCATCGACCAGCACCGTATCCTATAGTCCGTAAAACTTGGTTTTGAAGGAGTTACAAGCTATGTGTCCCGTACTCGAAGAACCTACCCGCAGCGATGTTGGAGGACAAGGGTGATGTGGTCTTAGCGACAGAAAACTCTTCCTCACAAGAAAGAAGACTAACGGAGACCCTAAGAGAAACCGAACCCAACCCTGGCCGCCAGATGACCCAGCTATGGCATGCAAGGTCGAGACGGTGAGCCGGGATGATGAGGGCGAACTATAACATTGCTCATCTTCACCATGGAGCCTTGAAGATTCTCGCAACAGAGCCACCGGACTTTGAAGGGCACCTTGCCAGCCGTACTTAAAGGCAAGGGGTACTTTTAGGGCGTGCGTGAAAGCCATCACGAGAAGGATAGTCGTTACCACAACACCCCGAGAGTTCACACACAAGACGTGTGTGGTCCTTCGTTAGCTGTTTTGCTGTGCGAGGCTGTTGCGCACGGTGATCTTTGTCGATGATTTTCTTGGGCAGCCGGATCTTTCACGCCAAGATGGACATATCTGCGAAGTTCTCCGTGCTTAAAGCACCGGTCGAAGGAGCCGTGAAGAAGGTGATCGTTTCCATGAGGATATCGCAACTCATCTCTACCGACCCAAGGAGTTCTCACAGAGCAATATTTAAGGGATTCGTGAGAGAGTCACTTAATTCTACAACCTGTTGCATCTGGGTGGCCGAGCTATCAGAATACCCATGTGTCAGACATGCCAGATGATCAGTATTTCCCCACCCTTTCACTGTGGGGTCGAGGCATGTAACAGAGGGTGGCACTGTCCTCATGTTCTCGGGCATGAGCACACCGCAGGAGGCTTATTCTGCAAGAGGCCCGATATTTCCATTTGGCGGACGTGCCCTCTCGTCTGGCGTGACGAAGGACGTTAGAAGGGAAGCCTGATCCACCGCCGAGGTTGAATATTTGGGTAGCACACCGATACACCTCATACCATTTGCGTACAGTGTTTACGCTCACAAGATCGCTGTGCGCTCGTGATATAAAATTTTGTGTGAGGAGAGCCGGCGGCAGGTTCGTTGAGAGAGCTAACGTACGCAAGGAGAGCTCGTTAGTTCCAAGGGGAGGAGTTTCGTACGGTGGACCTCGGCCCACAAGAGGAGTGTCTGGTGAGGTGAAGAAACCACCCAGCAACAAGCAACTACCGCAGGCGATGCGCACCTGCGTGCTTCGGCGATCGTTCCGGACAGCAGGCGGGGTTGTAGGACCACTCTGCGCACGTTGTGTTGCGTACAGACAAATACCCTGGACGCAAGAGGATCGGATGGCGATGGCTCTTGTGAGTCGGGTCATGTTGTGGACGAGCCATCCCGTTTTTGAGGAAGCTGGGAGCAACTCGAAGATGAACATGCTATGATCGAAGAACATGATTCGACCATCGTAGTTTGGGCCATGGGAGATTGTCCCAAACATTTATTGGGAAATCACTGTAGGTTCGTTGGATCCATATGAAGAAAAATACGATGTGAGAAGTACAAGGCGAGATTTGTCGCTCAGCTTCGGGCAAGACGTAGGGGATCATTGCAGGAGGAGATTCTTTGAAATTGCCGCAAGGCATTTTCCACACGGACGATCTTTTTGTTTTCTCACAGACAGCATATTCATCGATGTGGATGTGAAGACCGCGTTCTTCTCAATGGAGCATGAGGAAGAGGTGTGTACACAGAGCATCAAGGCTTTGAGAGATTTCGCGCGAGTTTGACAGCCACTCAAGAGAGCACCGTATGGTTGACAAGCACCTCGTGTGGTTCAAGAACACTTGGAGACACTTACCACCGCTGATTTCCAAGAGGAGGCGTGTCCAAACTGTATCAGATTGTGGGTGGCGGTGGTTTGTTGATCATCGTACTATAGATGATATGATTGACCGGCGACGCAGCTGATACCGGGTGCAAGAGAGATTCGTACTTAGAGTTGAGACAATGACCCGGTATCCTTTCATTATTTCCCGGGATTGGAGACCTGCGCGCTACAGCGATAACTGCTTATTTTCTGCAAGTATGCCTTGGTGATTCTCGAGAGGTTCAAGGCGCAAGGTCGCAAGCTCGTTGGACACCCTCTTCTCGCAAGCGGAGGAAGACATACCAGCGAGGTAGGGATGCCACCGTTCATCGCTGGTGGGGGTATTATGGTCCGGCTAACACACCCACCCGATATATACAGGTGGAAGCTGAATCAGCCTTTCATGAAAGTATGTTGTTTCAATGTTTTTTTTGGCAGAAAGCATGTATTGCGCTATATCGCAGGTATGACTTGATATGGTCTATGGTACAGACAGGAGGATGTATAAGTCGTCTACTGGAGCAACATTGGGCAGTGGAGTTCAATGACCAAGAGCACTCGGGAGGTGTTTTCGGTGGATGACTCATAGCAGCTTCGGCACAAGAAAGTGCAGATCCGTGCACTTCGGGCCCGCAGGTTTAGCACATGAAAAGAAGTTTGGTCGCATGCGAGGTTATTTGGATGAGGAAGATCCTAAAGTTTAATTAAAGGTATTGAGCTGTTAATGACCCATCAGGATAACCGTAGCCGCATCAAGTCTTCGCCAATCCGTATTTCATGATAGGGTCCAAACATATCGACATCAGGTACCATCACATCAGAGATTGTGTTCAGCGGAGGATCATGATGCTTTCATATGTTCCCACGGAGGATCAGGATGCCGACATCCTGACGAAGGCGCTCACCAGGAGCAAGTTCGAATTCCACAGAGGCAGGATAGGGGTTGCAGATAATCCATATCTTGCCGAGAGGGAGTGTTGAGAATGCAGCAAGATGATGGAGCTTAGTGAAATGAAGTCGCCTTCACTAAGTGGGCCCGCAGGCAAATTCTGGCGCAAAGTCTATTTCTAGACTATGTCTATTTTTAGACATATGGAGCATAATTTGGGAATTCCAGTTGGAGATTCTTGAAGTATGCGACATGTTGGTAAAAATAGATGAGACCCTTATTTTTAGGACCCAGGCTATTTTTAGACTGTATCTCCTAAAAATATGGTCACAACAATATTTACCCTTACGAGATAACATTTGACGAGAAACAATGGGGCGTACTTTGGAGCGCTTCAAAGGTGTCATGGAGGTGACTGGTTGCAACTGGCGAAGGAATCACGTGGTTCAAAGGGTTTGATCCTCATGCTGACTTCCCGCTGACTTAGAAATTAAAGTTTTGGAGGAGCACTGGACAGACAGGAAAGCCGAGAATTGCTTATTTCAACAGAACTGAGATGGCTAACTAGCTAATCAACTAGATATGAGTGGAGTGAATTAAATAATATTTAATTCACTAATTATTAACTCATTAGTCAACTCAAGAACACTTCAGTTCACTACAGTGCATGATCAGTTCAGTGGAGACCAGTGGAAGAGGCAGATGAAAGGGTGAGTAAAGCTATCAGTTGGTAGATTGGTTTTGCATGAGATTTGCATTACACTTGGAGGAATTGTCCATGACAATTGCGCAGTCAAGCCAAGGGGATTCGAACCTTGGATCTCTTCATATACAGGCCATGATTGCGCAATAGAGGCAAGGCAATTGGAAGGGAGTTTTGAACCAGTGACTTGTTCAAAACTAAGCTAGATTGTGTGTGACTTTATGAGAAAGTACTGAGTACTTGTGAGGAGTATTGTACTTGTTTGGTTACATGATTTCTCCATTATAATATACACAATAGCTGCGGGGTTTTCAGCTATAGGCTTTCCCCATACATACTGAGTTAATGTGTGATTGATTTGATGTGAGATTGCTTCTATTATTTCCGCATGTGACAATTAATTGTAGAAGAAGGTTATGTGTTATGCATGCAATTCAAAATTGATGTATGATCGGGTTACTCTTCATTGAATAAGTGATTTATTCAGCTAATTTCTACACAATTCATGTCTAAACCTCTCGAAAGCCATTGGGTTGCAACAAAGAGTGTGCTGAGGTACCTTTGTGGTACTAGTGATTATGGTATTTTATACACTAACACATCTGATGTTACTCTAGTAGGTTTTTCAGATTTCAATTGGGAAACCAACCTGGATGATTGTAGATCTATCACAGGTTATGCATTCAGTATTGGATCCAGGGTCATAGCATGGAGCAGCAAAAAGCAAAGTACTGTAGCTTTATCTTCAGCTGAAGCTGAGTACCAAGCATTGTGTCCAACCACATGTGAAGCTATCTGGTTGAGAAGACTTCTCAATGATGCATGAGAAGAACAGAAAGAAGCAACTATCATTAAAAGTGACAACCAGAGTACCATCAAGCTAGCATACAATCTAGTATTTCACAAAAACACCAAACAAATCGATACTCAATTCCATTTTGTTCGAGAAAAACTTCAGTCAAAGGAAATATTTGTTGAATATTGTAAATCTTGTGACAACATGGCAAACATTTTTACTAAGCCTCTTGGGAGAATCAAGTTTGAATTGTTTAGAGGGATGTTAGGAATTCAGAGTAATCCTTTCTCCATTAAGGGGGAGAGTTGGAAATAATTAATATTATTTGTATATTAATGGAGAAATGGTTACATTGTTGTAACGTAGCTCCTTAAGTTAGGATTAGTTCCTAGGATATAGAAGTTTGTTTACAACTTCCTACTTCTTTGTGATGTACTTATAGTTGTATCATTTGATTAATGAATGTAGAGTTTACTCTCCATTGATGTGCAGTCTCCAGGTGTACAGGTGTAGCACTCACCTGTGAGCTGCAATTTCTAATCAATTCAGTTTTTATCTATAACTATGAATTATTTTATTTAAAAAAATTATAGGTTTGAAGAATTGTTTGGATAAAGAAAGTGGTTTTTTTATAACCTACGCAAGTTCTTTCTCTCATAGTGATGTCTACTTATGCACTTAAAACACAAGTTAAAGAATACATAAACATCAAAATATCTAATAGTGATGTCTAATTATGCACTTAAAAGACAAGTTAAAGAATACATAGACATCAAAATATCTAAAATTGTATTAAGTTCCATTGAATTAAGTTTAATTTACAGAACTAAGTTTAATTTACATCAAAAATCAACATTTGAATATTTAACTTAAAACTATAAATTATTTTATTTAAAAAAATAATAGGTATCGAGATTTGTTTGGATAAGGAAAATGGTTTTTTTATAACCTATGCAGGCACCGCTCTTCCTTTCATAATGATGTCTAATTAGGGCTCTTCCTTTCATAATAATGTCTAATTATGCACTTTAAACGGAGGTTAAAGAATACATAGACATCAAAAACATAAATTTAAATTTAATTCATCTAAGAATTTGGTAAATCTAGAATTAAGAATTATTCATTTAAAACAAAATATTTAAAAACATAAATTAAATAGATATATCTAAACACTTGGTAAATTAAAATATAACGATTTATTTATGAGGTTGTGATCCAAGAGTTAAGTGTAGATATTTGGTCTCGACAAATCTCATATTCTACTGCTAGCACTATATACACCTAATAGTTGCTCAAAAACAATATATTCAATTGAAACTTATTTAAATAAAATTAACTAAAAAAATAAGTAAATAAATATTGAATATATTTAATAATAAAATAAAATAAAATAAAATAAAATAAAAAACATTAAGAAACAAAACAAACACTCTTACTAGCACTATGTACACCTAATAATTTCTCAAAAACAATATCTTCAATTGAAAATTATTTAAATAAAATTAACTACAATAAAGAAATAAATGAATAAATAAATATTGATACAATTAAAACAAAACAAAATATATAAAAATTTAAGTATCAAATATTCAAAAGTGTCTCAATAAAAGAATAATATAAAATACTTTTTTAACCAATTATAACTTCATTAAATATCAATTATCCTTTAATTAAAAAAAAACAAATTTAGAAAATATATATTTATATACTTTCACATATAATAAATAAATAAAAATTGTAAAAAAACAAAACAGTGGTCCATGGTTCCATTCACTACCAGGAATTCATGCAAAATCAACCTTGAAATGACAACCCATACAATCCCACTCCACTGCTAAAACAATAAATTAATACTAACAGGAGCAAAGATCTAAAATATGACAACCCCCAACGCTAATAAATAAAAGAGAAGTTTGAAAAAAAATACCCAGATTTGACAAAATCTAGCCAGGTTTTTTTTTATAAACAAAATTTAATAAAACAGAGTCCATAAGAAACTAGCAGTCATGGTTGGACCAAACCTTAAAATTATCTTGCGGCAACCGAAACAAATATGGCAGTAGGAACCAGCTGAATGTTCACTAGTTGAAGATGCCGACTCCACCATCGTTGGTCACCTTCAATCACTTTACGGCACCAACACTCCATAAATCTAAAAAACAAACACAAGAAGCAATCATGAGTTTCAAAATAGAAAGATTTATCACCACAATGAAACTAAAAACATCAGAGAAAAGCTCAAAGGCTACAAAATGGACAAATGTCTTTATATTTTTTCATCAATCTATAAACCCATAAACCCATATCACACCGCATAGAGATAGAGAAGACTGTCATCACATTAAAAACATCTATAAACCCACATCACACCTCACGGAAATAGAGAAGACTGTCATCACTGACATTAAGAACATCTGTCCATTTTATTATTTCATCTTTTTCAAAATACATTTATTCTCAACCTCCACAACCGATGCAAGGAATGATCAACTGAAAGGTAAAACCGCAACGACATTTTTATTTCTTCAGGCCTGGATCCACTGAAAGGTACAACCCCAACCACATTTTTCTTTCTTTGGGCCTATGAGGAACAGCCACGTAAATCCCCAGCGTTAAGTAAAATTACAGACAATGGAACAAAAACCCTCCAAAAAGAAAGACGAATACCTGGATAATATGGGGAATTCACATATTCAAGAGGACTGCATAAATCCAGTGACAACGGATGGAATACACTGGATCATCTGTCAAAGAAGCGAGGCGGCATGCTTGCAATGAATTATTGATTTTCAAGGCAAGTGTGAAAGCTAGCTTCCAGAAATTTCAAAAATCTTCTTGCTATTATTCAAATATGTGTAACTGATTATAAATATAAATTTGTAACTGATTAATAACGATATTTAATCCTAAGGTTGATATGATTTCAATCGTCTAACATAAAAATCAACAATACAGAATGATACAAGTGGCAATTGAGAAGAGTTATTTTCAAATAGTGACACTTTACAGCGTAATTAATTAATTTGTGTAGAGTTTAATTTTCTTAGAATTTTAGATTTCAGGTTTAATACTTTTAATAGCAAGTTAATTTCATGACTTATATTGTGCCCGGGAATATTTAGATAACAGTCAAACATAATATTGGTGAGAACATTTTATTATAATTATTATACAAAATGTTGGGCATATTGTGTAGATTATTTTTCAATCTAATTTTAAAAGTAATTTAAGTCAAATTATAATTTTTTTTTCTTCAATCTTTTTATATTTATAAAATTATAGTAAAATATGTGGATAAGCAAGACTTAATAGTTTATAAACAACATGGAATAGATTATAACATGGATGAGTAAAATAAGAGGATATGCAAGATGGAAGATGGATTAATTAAAATTGTGAAATAATTTAAATGAGAAAAGATGATTTTATTAATATGATTTAGATTTTTTTATCTTTTGGTCTGTTTGTGGATTTAAATCATCACCCATTTATTATTAATTCATGGTTTTAAAAATCCTTAGGGGTTAGCCTTTAGGGATAAAAATCTTAGTCCGCTCCTTAAAGAAAGAAGGAGAACTCAAAATGCCACAAGTCAGGGTAAAAAAAGACCCGCTCTGGTGTCCCGAAGGTGCCCCTCAAGTCAGGTCAGCTCTCAAGTTTGAGATGCCCCTCAAGTCAAGTAACCTCTCCAATCTAGTATATGTTCGATAGACCCTCAAGCTGGGCCATCTGTCAAGAAACTCGATCCAGCCCTCAAGGAGGTCAACCCTTAGGTACACCGATCAACTAACTCCGTCAAGGTGTCCCTCTGTTCCCCTAAAGTCAGAGGGCTCCTTTCCAGTATGGATAATTCTGCCACTAATTCTAATGTCAGGTGCTCCTCCATACTAAACCCTTTTGTGGGTCTATACCCAAAACTTAAAAGTACAAAAATGTTAAACACAGACAAACCATGGTGAATACCATTATTCACAGGCCAGGGATGGCCCTAAACATGCAGCCAGACATGGCTCTAAACATTGCTTCTATTGCTCTATTGTGTCTTACTCTACTTTTTATTATTTCATAGTTTATGTTAGTAAATTCTTATTCTTGTGGTTCTGATAATAGTGGTTCTTCTAATGGTTATGATGGTAGAAAGATATGACATGGAAGCAGTAGATATGAAAGTGGAGATACTTCAAGTGGAGATGATTCAAGTAAGGAACACACTCTTGATTTATTCTGTAATACTTTCTACAACAAGATAGATGATTCTATATCTAGTTTGAAACAATCTAATGTTACTCTCTATCACAATGAAGTTATCAGGTTGTTGATTAACTCAAAATCAATGAAATCTAATGGTGAATCTTTTAGCGAGGAAGAGTTGTTTAATTTACAGAAATAAATACAAGATCTGACTATGCATTTCGATGAAAAGAGTGTGTTTAAAAGTTTTCCTAGCTTGGTTAAACTCTTAATTGGTCAAGATAATATTACTGCTAAGAAATATCCACAGCAGAAGATGTGTGGTCTATCCGACAAGGATTTAACTTATATTAATGTGTTAGGTAAATATAAGCTGGACGATATCATTATTCATGTACTATGGCTAGTGTTCAACTGTGTACAGGATTTATCTGTCATTAGGGTCTCTACTTTGATCCAATTGATTGATTCTACTGTGCGAGTTTAAGTAGAGAATATTAGAATTAATAAAGCAGCGGGGAAGGACGATGTTAAGTTATCTTTCAACAAAGATAACAAACTCAAAGTTACTAGGAGTAATTATGCTATCGGGGTCAGCTTGGTAGAGTTCTTGGTTGAAAGAAAATTGCTTATTTTGAAAACAGAAGCAAGCTATGGAGGTATTACCTATTTCAAAAGAAGGGTTATATAACCTCAAACTGTTACGCAATGTTCAATTTTGACTTGAATAGATTGCTTATTATACTAAATCTTTCCATGGTTTACGAGCCGTTACCTTGGAAATCTAAGGTAGATGTACCTTCAACCTTAGTTGATATTGAAGGGGGTTAATTAAGTGAACTTACTGGAGAACTCTATAATAGGTTTTGTGTATTAACTTCTCGTAACTATAGCAATTTCTATATCAAGTTGCATTCTCCAAAGCATATGTGTGATGCCTTGAATAAACTTCAGTCACAAGACTTTGAGATCAAAAATAAAGTCTTGTTGTTCATTAAGGAAAATCGTTCTAACCACGAGATAATATGAACCGTATTTTTTTTTCATCAACAAATTTTGCTATTAAAATTTGCCAAGGCTTTTAGAAAATATATTTTTTAATTTTATATTAAAAAAGTTTTATAATATTTAAAAAAACTTTATATTTGAAATTATATAAAAATAACTTATTTTATATATCTTCTCATTGAATTCTAATTATTATATGTATTAAAAGCTAATTAAAAAATTAAAAAATGTTCTTTTGAGTGAATATCCTTAACCTTAAGCATGTAGTCAGCAGTAAGTGTGTGAGGAATTTGAACAAATCACCTTGTACTCACATTTACTTTCAGTTTTAGTTCTTTCCAAGTAAACTAAAACTTATAATACATATAACCTACACCTGTACAATAAGCATAGCGTGTGTGTGTGTGTGTGTACACACACACACACACTATGCTTATTGTACATGTGTAGGTTATATATCACAGTTACACGGGTACCGCTCGCACGTACCCCAAGCTCCCATGCTCTTGGGAGCTTGGGAGCTTGTAGGAAATTCACCAAGCTCCCCTCCCCTTGGGAGCTTGGGAGCTTTTAGGAAACACTCCAAAAATGTCGGGAGCTTCAATGGGTGCTTTGGAGCTTTTCGGGAGCTTCAATGGGTACTTTGGAGCTTTTCGGGAGCTTCACTGCAACAATTTTTTGATGTTTTGGGAGCTTCACTGGAATGAATAAGTTCAAACTTAGATTTATTTGACGCCGCCAGTTTGGGTGCTGCTTAAACTGATGGAACTATGCGAAGGGAAGGGTATGTCACTAGGTCTAGATCTAGATATGGGTCTGGAACTAAGCGAAACAACCTGTTTATGGAAAGCTCTTCTATCCAAATGAAGATGAGGCGCCTCAAGATTTGGATGGAAATAAATAAATTATTGTATTTTTATTTTATATTATTGCCGCTCC
Source organism: Pinus albicaulis (assembly GCA_034641835.2). Lineage (NCBI taxonomy): Eukaryota > Viridiplantae > Streptophyta > Pinopsida > Pinales > Pinaceae > Pinus > Pinus albicaulis. Next base: position 82,417,414 of record CM076582.1, read on the forward strand.
CAACTTGATGTTTCCTATAAATTTAGGAAAACTTCTACCCGTGCCAAATACTCGTTTCTGCGTACTAGAAGTACCCGCATACCAGAAACTCGTGCAATATATATATATATATATATATATATATATATATATATATATATATATATATATATATATGAATTATCGTTATTAAATTTCTTTCAATATCATATATATGTTCTAATTTTTTTAAAGAAATATTTTATAAAATTTTTAATGAAAACAAAATTACAATATAATAAATTGAATTTAACAAATTTATAATTTCTTCTTTCTTTTATATTATTTTTTTATTTAACTACAACATTTTCATATTATTTTTTATTATATTTTTAATTAAACTAATATTGAATTTTATATTTTTTAAAAGTTGAGTTATAATATTTCACCATAGTGCATTATAGTGGCTAAAACGATATAAAGGATATATAAAACTCTGAACAAAACAAATCTAAAGTGCTGAACAATAATTAAATGATATAAGCCAAACGATATGAAGAAGGGAAACGGCATAAAGCAAATCTCAACTGCTGAAAGGGAAATGATGTAAAGCAGATCTGAATTGTTGAAGGATGAAGGGTTGAACGATAATGAGATGAAAGGGAGAGATCGAGGTTGAAGTGTTGTACAATAATGAAGTGAAAGGGATAGATGGAGGTTGTGATAAAGTTTCTGACATTGCGATGCTCAAATCAACTTCTTGGTAACTTCTCTCCGATGTGCCCATGTGAACATCGCGCGTAGAAGAGACGACAAGAAAAAGGGATAGCCACATATGTTACTCTCTACAGATAGCAAAGAATGGACGATGAATTAGTTAAAGTTGTGGAATTTAATTTAAATGAGAAAATATGGTTTTATTAATATGACTTGAGATTATTTTATCTTTTGGTCAGCTAGGATTCAAATTAATCTTTTTCACAAAAGTATTTTAACAATTTATCTCTTCACTATCAATTCAAAAACCATGAGATAATATGAACTAGATTTTTTTTTTCATAAAAAAATTATTTATTAAAATTTGCAAAGAGTTTATACTCTACTCTCTAGATTAAAACCTATAATTTAATTAAAAAATTAATAATTAATAAAAAAATAATTTTGATATTTTCGTTATAAATTATGACAAATTAAGAATAAATTATATTTTTTAACATTTTATTTAAAAAAAATTATAATATTTAAGAAAATCTTATATTTGAAATTATATATATATATATATATATATATTATAAAAACTAATTAAAAAAAATTATATCCCTTGTCTAATGTGAATATTCTTAGTCTTAAGCTTGTAGCTACTAGTAAATGTGTGAGGAATTTGAACAAATAATCTTGTACTCACATTTACTCTAAGTTTTAATGCTTTCCAAGTGAGCTAAAACTCATAATTATGTAACTACATACACATGTACAATAGGCATAGTGTAGTTTTGTGTGTGTATATATATAAACTAAAATTAAATTTAAAATTTAAAGAACCATGGTTTTTAATATCAATTATCATTATTGTTTTAATTTTCTTAAAGAGTATTTTATAATATTATTAATAAAAACAAAATTACAATATAACAAATTGAATTTAACAAATTTATTATTATTTGTTCTTTTATCTTTTCTTTCATTTAACTACAACATTTTCATATTATTTAATATTACATTTTTAACTAAATAATATTACATTTTTTATTTTTATTTTTTTTATTTTTTAAAGGTTGAGTTATATTATTTCACGAGTGTATTATAAAGCACTCTATCGTTAGTTTTTTTACATTCCTCAAAAGAATTCATGGCAACCAAAGGCTCAAGGTATGATTCAAGGTCAATCACAGTATTATAATTCATATTGGACCTAATCCTTGAATGGAATATCCTTCTCCACCATGGTGCTTTCTTGCTTACCCCTTGATGGATTCCACTAACCTTGGCCACAAGGTTGGAGGAATCCATCCTTTGGAGGCTGTCAATAAGCCTTACTAAAACCACCCATGCCACTTCTTCCTTCTCCACCTATAAAACCATCCACATATACTCCTAAGCCTCAACTTCCTACACATCCCATTCCTAACCGAAATAATGGTAAGATAGTTCAACCAACGTAAGCTACTAGGATTTACACTTAGTCCACTTACTCCATCTCTTCCCCAGATTGTCATGACATCCACCTTAGATAACGAATACCTGGAGTAAAGTAACTCTTATTGTACAAATCAAATATTATAATGAAAAATTTCCAAATGAAGAACCAAAATAGGTTCAATATCCTAATACCTCAAGAAAAAATCAATCTTCTGCAAAACCCTATGTTCCTCATTACCCTGAAAGATTGGATCTAGAGAAACCTACCACAAAGCCTGAATTCGATTTCTTGGATGAACTCAAGGTTGTGTGATCACATAATATTTTTCCAAGAAATTAAACATGTTCTTATTAACTCAAAAGTGGTAAGGTAATTATGTGTAAGAATACCCAATAGAAGAAGGAAAGACGCAAAAATCATACACTTCATGGGGAAACTATTAGGCCTTGTGATGGGGGTATTCCTTGCTATGAAATATTCATATCCCAACAACCATTTAGTTAATGTAAAAATTAACCACATTGTTGTTTCCTATACATTAATTGAACTTGGTGCCACCATTAATGACGCTTCATACAATGGAATCTCTAGTACTTTATGTTCTTATGAAAATTCCCATAGTATTATAACTTGCTAACCAATTTACCATAAAAATGGAAGGAAATATTCTTTACACAATTTACTTTATTAGAAAAATTGTCTCTCTTGCATAATTAAACTACAAAGTAACATAAAAAGAGTTTATTGTTGTAATTCATGTTATTAATAAATAATTTCACTATATAACTAAATACCCTGTAATATTACATAACAACCATGTCGACATTAAATATTTGCTGAAAAAACCTATCAACAATGGCAGGGTAACTAAATTGTTATTGTTATTGGAAGAGTTTGATGTTACCATATTAAGTAGGCTAGAACAAGATAATATAGTGGAAGATTTTATTGATAGGCTTACAACGGATGAGAATGAAAAATTTGTTGAAGATTCATTTCTTGATGAACATATATTTGTAGTGTATACTAACTCACCATATTTTGAATATATTGTTAACTACTTGGCTATAAGAAAATTCCACCTCACCTATCTCCGAAAGACCGAAAAATATCATCAAGTAGAGTTGTATATTCTCATATATCAATGGATTCCTCTTCTCTATAATGTGAGGTATCATTATCTATTGATGTGATGTGCTTAAGAGAATGAGATACATGATAAACTAAGGGTCACTTTGCACACAAGAGGACCAAATATAAAGTATTCAATGATATTTACTACTGGCCCAGAATCTTCAGAGATGACAAGAAAAATGTAAAGAGATGTGATAATTTTTAATGCGTGGGAATGTTAGTATGATCAGATGAGATGCCAATACAACCATAACTAGTAATAAAATCCTTTGATAAATTGGCTACAATAGAGAAATAATTATCACTTCTTCTCCACGAGGAAATATTTACCAATTTCGAGATACCATATGAGATCGTAACTTATGTAGGAAAATAATTTAATTTACGGATCATTGAGAACCTCATGGACAGATACAAAATCAAACATAACATAACATTTACATATAATCCAAAATATAATTGATAGGTAGAAGAAAAGAACAATATCCTTAGGAAAATTATAATAAAAATTATTTGAATACACCAGAAGGAGTGGGAAGACTAACTTCTTCAAGAACTATGGGCCTACCAGTTAACATGGTGAAAAACTACTCACTACACACCATATGAGATGCTTTATGGGAAGATAATTAATTTTCTAGTCAATATAGAAATAAAAACCCTAAGTAAAATAACACAACTTGGTATGGAACTATCTAAAGCACAACAACCTAGACTTATCTTGATCAGTAATTTGATGAAATTTTGTTGCCTTGTTTGGGCTTGACCCAGGTTCGATCTATGCTGTACACCAAAAAAATCCTTGATCACCGACCCTTTCGGCAATGACTTGCAAGAAAATCATAGTCTCATCTGAGGTGACTATGGGTGGTTGTATAAACAGGTTTCTGTAACCTTGAGGGACTGCGTGATGTAACTACTCTATTATGTTGTTATTATAATTTTAACTTAAATAAAATAACTGCGTTTTATAAAACCATTCACTTACTTCACCACATTTAATAGAAAAAATTATACAACATCGTAAACTACACTATGATAACATGCAACTATAACAACTACTTCGCAACAACTTATATTAAGATAATAGACAAGAAACACACGAACAAATAATATCATCTCAAAACTTCTTCTTCTTTATTATGAAGGAAATTTTAAGTACATTCAACTCTTCGACCTGCACACACAACTGTAGATGGTCTGCACACTAAGCTATAGACTCTTCCAAGATCTCTTCACAATCAGCTACAGAGCCTTTCCTTTGTCACAAAATATAGACGAAAGACTATCCCATAACCAAATAACTTACAATCGATATTGGATAATATATTTCGATATAACATTAAATCCATTTTTATAGTATTACATGGACACAATACCATGGTCAAAATAGCAAGGGATAAGAAAAATACAACCCAAACTCGTTACAAAAAGGAGGGTATTTGACACACCCTGAAGCCCGTAAGATATCGCGTGGTATATCCACGATGCTTTGCTATGAAATATACTTCATGCTCCTCTCCTCAAAATACAAAAAATTAGCTAAAATCAAGGCCAATTTGGGATGCACCCAATAGTCCACAACACTCACATGTGACTTCTCCCGAGTCACTCAGCTGATTTTCCCTTTTATATTTGTTGCTATGTTGTTGTAGACATTGTTGAACTTCTGCATCACCTCTACAACCTTCTTCTCCTAACTGGAGACTTCTTCCAATAATACCTATGTCATTGGTCTTGCAGTCTTCTTGAATGTTGCCTCGTTCTCTTGTTGAAGCTCCTGGAGCTTCCCATCCACCTGTTGTGATAACTAGAGAGCCTCATCCTTCCATGGTTGAGTTCTCTCTGTCAAAAAAATTTCTTCCTTCCTGGGTTCTTTGATTTGCTTCTAGAGTATCTTTCCTTGACTAATCCTTACAAGCTTCTGCGAAACTGGAAAGTTCTTTGCTTATTCCTTGACTTACTGCAACTGTTTCTGCTTTTGTTGGATATCTTCCTCTATCTTTTGTACATTTGGATCTTCTTGCAGTGAATTCCAAATGTGCAACGTCTCTTCCAGTAATACTCCGCACTATGCCACTATCACGAAGGTTCCTACCAATATAGCCTTCAGGTTGATCTCCCTCTGCTCCCGTACTTCTGGTGGTGTGTGTTGGGGATCCCATGTTTTGGCCAGATTGGCAAAACCAAAAGATGAGACAACATAGAACCACTTTGGGACCTTAGGATCTAGCCCTCCTAGGTCCAGAGAGGGATCTTTCTATATAAGTCAAAGGATATGTCTTTGAAGTTCTAAGTTATGATTTTAGGCTAGTTGTAGGCTCAGGGTTGTTTGTTTGATTGTTTGTGTTTGGTTGGAGGGAATCAGGGAAAGAAGGCCCAATATAAGACAAGGATGGGCAAAGAGGAAGCTTAGGCAGAGATAGATAACTCAAAGAACATCAAAGCCATTGGGCTATGGAGTCAAGAAAGGGTTTACTTGTAATCAATGTGCAAGCTTTCAGTTGATCTAGTCATCTAAATCATCTGGATCTTAAAGGAGATATTTGGAATGGGACATTAAGGACAGAACATGAGAGGAGGAGAACCAACCAACTCTGTCTATAGATCAAGTCAGAGGTCATTTAACTCGAGGCCTGCTTGGACAGAATTAGAGGCAATTACAAGGGATCTCAGAAAGGCTAGCTGGTCGTGCAAAGATCCTAGTGGACAGGGCTAACACTAATCCCCAGTGTTCCCAAACCTTCCAGCTAAATCCTACCAAGAACATCTAAACACGGACTTCATCAATTCATACATCAGAGAGCAGGAAATATCATCCACTACACTGGTTAAATTAATTGAAATCAACATTCAGATACACATATAAGCAGAAAACATAAAGGCTGGGAGATCAGCAACATGAGGTACCTATCAAGGGTAAATCTCATGCCAAACTTCTGATGCGAGCCTGAAGAAACATAATGAAATGAGAGCAATTCAATCACAAATATAGAGAAAGGGAAACATTACTAGCTGCTTTAGATCAGGATCCAAAGAAACATGCTTGTCATATTAAAAACAACACCAATCAGGTACATCATAGCCCATAGCTTGAACATTCAGTCTGAATACATCAAATCTCAGTCTATCTTTCAAAATACACAAAGAACTTGTCTCAAAAGGAACGATGCTTGCGTTTCTACTGATTTCTCATCAACAACCATTACAACGTTTCCTTCTGTGCTTTATAGCAAAGGATGAACCTAAGATCGACTGAAGGAGTAGGTGAAAATTAAATGTATCTTTAAACATAATAATGAATGCAGGGCCGAAACCCATTCTGCTTGATCTGCTATGTATTTAATCTCTGTCACCTTCCTTGTGAGAGAATGATTTGCTCCAGATTTGATCTTGACATCTTTCGACTGAAGTACTCCTGGTGTCTTGAACAGAAATAAAATAAACTACTGAAAAGGCCTGTCTCATAAATGCTCCGGTGGTTTTGAACTTTTTTCTGGTGGAGTTCTCTTCAGGGACACGGTGTGTAAATAAAACAGTATGGGTGCCCTGTACCTGATAAACAAAAACATTCTGCTGACGAAAAACCCTGATATTACCTTTTGGCTATGCTCAGGATCCTTTGATCGATCCTCGGGGTCTGTGATCTGCTGCCCTTCCTTTGAAAACAATGATTCAAGGCTCTGGGTCTACGTTAGCGTGCCTTAACCTCCCTTTTACTATGTACTAGAAAGCTCTGCTTCTTCAATTCCATCTTTGACATGTTAGCTCGAGTTTAATGATGATGGGAGATTTTCTACAGAGTTCGAACTCTATTCCTTTAATGAACATCTCATCTCCACCTTCCCAGGCCTTCGTTCATAAATTCGGCCGCCGTAGATGATCTTCCTCGGATTTAGTTGTCCTGGTAGCATAGAAGTGTATTGCGGCGACCATTATTTCTTTATAAACCTGCAGGAAACACGAAGACCGTGAAGAAATACATGGATAAGGGTGGCGGGCGATGTGGATGGGAGAAATGGACGTGCAATTGGTGATATGGCGGAAGAAAATGCAGAAGAATGGTGAAAAACTACTCTGGTAAGGTTGGTGGATGTTGCAGAATGAAAAATGTATGAAAAACATTAAAAAAAGCGAGAAAGGGACATTATATGCGACAGAATGGTTGACGGGTATGGAACATGCACGTGGGGGTGACGTGGCATACGGACAGTCGAGTGGACGGATGAGGTGGAGGCCCGAGCGATGGCGGAATAGTTAATGGAAGCGGGGTGCTCTGGACCGTTGATCACTGAGAGATCAACGACGGAGGATGATGGATGGAGGGCCCGCGGGTACGATGGGCGGAGTTAAACAGTGTGCGGGTTCGATGAATGAGCGCCGTCGGATGAGGGCTCCAGGATCTAACGGTGATCATGAATTCCGCTGCCCGGCTTTCGTTCGCGAGATAATGCGCAAAATGGCGGTTTTCAGAATAGTACAGGAGGACGCGTGGCAGGAGATGAGTGGAATCGCTGGGTTTTGGATGAATACCGCCAGGCGCCCAAGGTGCGGAATTTACCGGCGGGTTTGGAGGATGACGTGTGCAGGCGGGGTCCACCATTTCGGGCGCGCTCCACGCCGTTGGATCCGGTGTTTAACGGACGGTGGAGATTCATCGATCAAACCAAATATATTAAACCCACAAATGCGTGTTTGCAAAGGTTTTTCGATGATTTTTCATGCGGAGAAAGGTTTGGAGGGGCTAAGCGCCTAGTGGATTTGGTGTTGGTCACAGCGCTAGGTTTTATGGAAGAGAGGGGGCGCGGGCTATCAGAAAAAGGGCTAGGCCTGTCATATAGTCGGAAAGTGGGTTTTTAAACCCTTTTAGTGCATTCCAAGGCCTAAGGAGGGTAACAGTAGAAGGGTTAAGGGGAATTTTGAGGGAACAAAAGGTAAAGGAATATTCAAAAGGGGATTTTGGGGAGATTAAGGGAGGAATTGGGGAGAAGACAAAGGGGAAACAGAGGTGACAATGTGGTGTTTTGCAGGGGCATAAAGGGAAATAATGGGCTTTTTGAGAAACGAATCAGCAGAGGAACCATATGTTAGGTGCAGCACACAGAGACTCCAAGGAGGATGAATTTTCAGGGGCAAGGCATTCCTTAGAGGCTCCAAAGCAAACTAGCCCCCAGCTTGCTTGCCAAGAATTTCATAGGGGGGCTAACAGTGGCTCCACATGGGGATGGCTTCTCCTTGGAGGAGTCAAGAAACAAGATATGATCTTTGGAGTAGGCCAGATGCCTGCTATCATAAGCCATCTTCCTTCTTTGATTTTCAGCTACCACAAACATGATATATCAGCAGAAACATTTTTCCAACCAATCTACCTACCCAAAATATAGTTCTACAATTTTCACTTGGGTGCACTTGAGCTAGCAGACCCTTTACATTTATTTTGCAAAACAAAAACAAACCTATTCTAAATCTACGCTTATTGCTCCATGAGGCCAGATTAGACTGTTGACCTCATATGTTTCTCTACCTACACTACTACCTACTAGGATTAGACTGTCTGGTAGGTTTCTTCACCTACATTCTAAGACAGGAAATTTAAACACAGCCAAGCCAGGATTAGACTGTCTGACTTGCTGGGCAGAAACTTGTAGAAAACAAAACTGTGAAGGCATGGAATTCTGCAACTGTGAAACATCCTTCTTTCTTTTTTGTGACTCAGGTTTTGAGCATATTTGAGTCACCTCTTTTCTTTGCTTCAGCTTTGGTTTTGGGCATATTAGAGCTGGTTTCTCTTTTACTGCTAATCCAGATTTTGAGCTTATTAGGACTAGCTATTCTGCTTCCTTTGGCTTGGATTTTGATCAGGTTTGAGCCATGCTTTTTACTTCAGAGGTTCATGTTTTGAGCATGTCTGAACCCCTCTTTCCATTCTGTTTTTTTTTTTTTTTTGGAACATTTTCTCTCTTTTTTTTTTGAAAATGAAAACTTGAAATGGTATGTACAATGGAGATGAAACTGGAAATAAAAATCAATAAAAGTAATGTTTGAGCATCCTGCCATTGACGGGACCCCCAAACAATTATGTGCCATCAATTTCTTGCAGAAAAAACGCATTAGGACCCACAGTGGCCTGGATTACGAATGGACCCTGCCACAAACTGTCAAACTTGCCATGTTTTCCTTTGTCCTCTCTCCTTGAATCCCATTTCAGAACTTTATCTCCAACCTTGAAATCTGAAGCTTTGGTTCTTTTGTCAAACTGCCTTTTTATGTTTTCTTGAATTCTGATAGCTCTGCTATAAACCTGCTCCCTTGTTTGCTGCAGATGGATAGTTTCATTGATTCTTCTTACCATATTGTTTTCCTCTGATTGGATCTCCTGGACAAATTTGATCACTCGAACTCCAAGACTAGTAGGAAAGACTGCTTCCGTCCCATAGACCAGCTGGAAAGGTGCCATGCCAATGGATTTCTTTGTGGTGAGCCTATCTGCCCTCAAGGCATGTATCAACTTTTTATGCCATGATATTTTGTTTTCTTCCAGCAGCTTCTTAATGATTGTAACCAGGATTTTATTTGATGATTCAGCTAGGCCATTACCCTGGGTGTAATAGGCAGTTGAATGTCCAAGCGTTATTTCGTACCTGTGACAGAAATCAATCATTCTTTTGGATCCAAAAGCAGCAGCATTGTCAGTGATTATTTTCCTAGGACAGCCAAAATGAGATAAGATGAAGTCTTCTAGGAACCTAATGATAACATAATCAGTAACATTCCTAGTGGGTATGGCTTCTATCCATTTAGTGAAGTAATCTGTAGCAGTTAAGATCCATTTATGTTGTCCAGAGGAGGTAGGATGAATTTCTCCTATAAAGTCTAGGCCCCATTGCATGAAAGGGCCTTCTATGGTGATAGGTTGCAGGGGGAGGGGAAGGAGATTTCTTTTACCTTCAAAGATCTGACATTTGTGGCAAGTGGTTATCATCTTATGAACATCACTGAAGAGGGTGGGCCAATAATAACCAGCCCTGAGTATTTTATTTGCAGTGGCTTTCCAACTCAGGTGGCCTCCACACTCCCCAACATGGCATTCTTGTTTGATTTTTTCAGCTTCAGTTTCAGACAAACATTTCAGTAATAGGCCATTTGGATTTTTCCAATAAAGACTCTCATTCATAATGCAGTAATTTCTAGCTTTGAGTTTTATGAATCTGGCCTTTGTTTTGGACAGTTTTGGAGGGGCATTGAGGTTCGTGAGCACGTAAAGGACATCAGTATACCAAGGAGAGTTCTGAAACTGCTCCTCAAGAGTTGGATGGGGCAATCCTTCCTGCTCATATAAGGCATACATCATATTAATGTCAAGGGCCCGCAGGTTTGATTCAGCCATTAATTGGGCCAGGCCTTGACCTTTGATCAGTTTGGTGGGTTTTATTTCAATGTCATATTCTAAAATTGTAGCAATCCATTTGCCCCTTTTCCCATCAGGGTCCTGGGACAAGATATCTTTGACCACTATATTTGGCACGAAAGCAATGGTGTGAGAATGCAGAATGTACACCCTAAAGTCTTTTAAGGCCTTAATCAGAGCATAGGCCTGCTTTTCCATGATGTTGTACTTTAAGGGTGCATCTCTTAAGGCTTTACTGAAGAAGGCTATAGGCTTCTCACTACCTTCTGAATTCTTCTGCATCAAAACTGCAGCTATTGTGTGCTGGGAAGCAAATGAGAAGATTAGAAAATATTTTGAGAATTCAGGGCTGATAAGGACAGGGGCCTGAGTGAGTGCAAGTTTTACTGACTCAAAATATTTCTTGGCTTCAACAGTCCACTTAATACCTGCACCTTTCTTTAGCATTTCAGTCATTTTCCTAAGGTGCTCTGCCAGATTGGGAATGAATCTCCTGAGGAAATTGATCTTCCCTATAAAGGACGGCAATTCCTTGATGTTTCTTGGATGTGTAATTTGAAGTATTCCCTCAACCCTCTGTGGGTCTATCCTAATCCCTTTCTCAGATATAATGTGCCCAAGAAGTTTACCTTCTTGTAGCCCAAAGACAGTTTTCTTAAGATTTAGGGATAGACCATACCTTCTACATTTCTCAAAAACTTTTATCAGATGTTTCAGATGTTCTTCTTCAGTTTTAGAAAAGACAGTCAAGTCATCCAAGTAGATAACTATAAAGTGTCCAATCTCATCTGAGGAAGCAATATCCATTGCTCTATGAAAGGTAGATCCATCATTCATCAATCCAAAGGGCATTTTCAAGTACATGAAGGTGCCCCATGGAGTGGTAAAAGCTGTTTTGAGTTGATCTTCTGGGAGTACCAGAACTTGGTCGTATCTTGAAAAACCATCAAGCAGGGAGATCCTTTTAGAGCCTACTACCTTCTGTAGGATATGTTCCATTCTGGGCAAAGGGTAGCTGTCTTTTAGGGAGGCTCTATTGAGGTTTCTGAAGTCTATTCATAGTCTAATTTCTCCTGTTTTCTTCCTCACAGCCACTAAGTTTGACACCCAATCAGAAAACCTTACAGGGACTATTATGCCTGCTTCATACATTTTTTTAATTTCTTTCTCTACTGCAGGCAATTGTTTTGGATTGATCCTGCGGAGTTTTTGTCTGAAAGGCTTCTGATTCTCCTTTAGTGGTATCTTATGTTGTATGATGCTGGTGTCATAGGCCTTTAAGTCTTCATAGCTCCATGCAAACACATCAATAAATTCCTTAAACAAGTCAATGTATTTTTTCTTCATGTTTGCAGGTATAGACTTAGCCAGTTTGATATTTTTGGGTTTGTCTTCAGTGCCAATGTTGCATTCTTCCACATCAGAATCAGCATGTTTAATTGCGGGCTTTTTTGCTGCGTCGTTAAAGTCAAAAAGGTCCTCTAAGGGTGCCAGGCCTCTGGGTATATTCTTATCTTTGGCCTGTAGCACTTCGACCTCTTCATTTTCTGTGTTTTCACTATTTTCGGTTGGATTTCCAGCTTGTTCATAAAAAGAATTTATTTCTATGTTATAGGGTATTTCTCGCTCATCTGGGGAATTCTCGCTTGGGTAGTTGTCATCAGAAATTGAGTCTAAATCAGAAAATTCAAACTCATTCCTGCCCGCCAGGAAATCTTCGATCTGTTTGTCTCCTTCAAAGACCTGCCAATATTTTTCATTGTCTGGCACTCCAGGCCTGAATTTGGTCTGAATGATAATCTGTTGGTCAACTGGGACCTTAGGGTATGAGCTAGCTAGGAAAGCTAATCCATTTTCAATTGCATTTTGACCCCTAGGAATGAATACTAACTCATATTCAGCGAACGTTTTCAACAAATCTAAAGTGTCATTCCTGTATGCCCTAAGCCTGGGGTGTTTTGCTGAATACTCACCATTCACCTGTTTGATCACTAACTCTGAGTCTCCTCTCACAGCTATCCTACGGGCTCCTAATTTTTTCAACAGATTTAAGCCCAAGATGAGAGCTTCGTATTCTGCAATATTGTTTATGCATTTGAAATGCAGATTGACAGCGTGGCTCTCTGCATGATCATCTCCTGTTTTATGTAGCCACACCCCTGCTCCAGCATTTTGCCTAGTACAGGACCCATCGAAATTCATTTCCCACAGGGGTTCTTTGTTTAATTTGTTTTCATCCCCTCCCCTAAATATGGGTTTGCCACTATGTTGATTTGTAAGGTCTGTACTAGGAGAGGGGTTATTTTGTTTTTGATTATGGGCATGGGGATCAGGGAGGTGGCTAGCTTGTTGTTTTTTTTCTGTTTCTGTTTCATTCAGAGTTATATTTTCAGTATTTTTCCCATGGTCTTCTCCATCATATTCTTCCAGAGTGGCCATTATGTTGAAATCCATGGGCTCTACGTTTGTATCTCCATTTTCTGATCTTGGATCTTCTAAGAGTTTGTCATTGTAAAGAATGAAAGAGTCCATATCTGTATGTACAGAGTATAATGGTGAGTTTTCAGGTTTCTCGGGGCTACTGACTAGGAATTTCATTTGAGATTCTCTATACAGTCTTCTAAGTTGGCCAAATATAGGGATAGTGGCATATGAGCCATCCATCTGCATTGTTCCTTGCAGTTTGGCTCCCCATGATCTTGAAAATAGCATGCCATACTTTGGTGGCACATCTGCCACCACGACATCCATGACCATACATTTGGCAGGAATCTGGGTTAAACTCACACACAAGTCTTTGATTAGGCCTAGGCATTTTACTCTACTAGAGTCAAATGAATATAAGTCTTTGTAGGGTCTGGTGATCTCTAGGCCTAGCCTCTCCATCACTACCTTAGGCATTAGATTGTGAGATGCACTAGAATCATGCATGGCATTATGGAGGATCTTGTCATGAATGTTGAGACTGATATAAAAAGGTGGAACTACCCCTTCCTGAAACTTTCCCTCAATTTTGGGACCAAAAAGTAGGGCTGGTTGATCATCATTCAAATTTACAGAATCATTCATTTCTCCCAGATTTAATGCTTTCAAAATTTGGCCTTTATACACATCTTGAGTGGCCAACTCAGATAATGGTACAGATATTTTGATTTTTGCAATCTCACTCTCTAAATTGAAAGTGGACTGTGTCCTGGAAACACTTGACTCTGCTTTATTTGCTGCCTTGGTAGCTGAGTCAATTGGTGTTTTCTCACTATGTACATGGTTTGAAACAGTTGTATCAGGAGTACTAATTGAAGTGCTAGTACTGCTGGTTGGTTGGTTTTGTTTTTCGGTGTCTTGGTTGTCTTTTTCCTTATGTTTACCAGAACTTTCAGCTGCTTTTTTGTTATTTATAGAAGATGCTTTAGAGGATTTATCAGGTCTTTTCTTGATGGTTACCTTAGGAGCCTTTGTTTTGGGATTATCTTGGCTTTTCTTGCTCCTAAGTTCATATTTTTCCCGAACCTGCAACATGGCATTTTCAAATCCTAGTCTGTAATCTTCAGTTTCTAACCATTCCTCCTCCCAAAATGATGGTGAGGGCTGATCTTCTTCTGAATCACAGTTAAGGACTGATTCCTCTGCTTCAAACATTTTTATTGCATTCCCTTCAAACTCTTCAATGATCCCCTCGTCTTCATCTAAATTTTTTTCTTGAAATGGGGGAATAATTTGTTGATTCGACTCTCTTTGTCTGTTGGGAGCAGCATTGTTTCTTCTAATGTTCTGGTTCTGGTTTCTGTTTTGGTTGTTGTTTTGGACAACCATTCTCTTTATCATTTGTTGTAGTTCTTCCACATTTCTAGACAGTTTTTCGTATTTGGGATCAGATGTGGAAGCTACGTTGTCATCCCTATATGTTACCCTTTTTTCAGCTTTCAATCTTGCCCTTTTTTCCATCAAGTTTGCTTCTATGGTTATGGCTCCTTTCTGCATATCTTTCAGTGTGGTGTACTCTTTATCTCTAAGCTCATAGGCCATGTCAGCATCGAATCCATCTGGATATTTTGCTAAGGCCATACCTTGTGGAGGTTTCATGTGTGGAGGGAGAGCATTGTAAATGCTGTTGAATCTAGTGGTGTAATCATGAACACTCTCTCCTACGTTCCTCTTAAGGGACATGTATTCTGCTAGGAGCTGGCGAGGGTTTGCTCTAACCTCCCACTTGTTTATGAATGTTTGGTATAATGCAGGGAGATCTTGAATACTGCCAGGAGGTAGATTTTTAAACCACTTTTTCACCTCACCCCCTAAGCTTTGGGCAAAGATTCTCATTTTGATTGTTTCATCATCAATTTCCATATAATCAAAATAATCCTCCATCTTATCTACATGTTGCTGAGCTATGATGGATTCTTTAGCAGTGAAGTGTGGGATTTTTGACTGATAATCATTTGGTAAGGGTAACATAGGCTGAGGTAAAACTAGAGGCGCATACCAAGCTGCCATGTTAATGTTCTGATGAAGTATAGGGTTGGCTTGAGAAGCTGGTATTTGGATGACAGGGATGTTTGGACCAGCCAAAGTCTGTTGAGCAGATCTAGGGTGGGAGAGCCCCAAGTTTTGAATGAAATGTAAATCAAGTGGTGGAGATGGAGGGGTTTCACAATCCCTAGAGTGCTGACCACTGTTAGATGGTGTATTGTAAACTTCGAGGTCTTGCTGGTCTAGATGATTGGATGACCTAGTTCTCAGTAGTCTATTAGGTATGTCTAGGTCAGGGAGGAAATGTGCTAGAGCTGTTAGGTTTTCTGGTGCAAAATTAGCTCTAAGAATGTGACTGGAAATAGTTGGTCTTGTATGTGTAAGAGTTCCTCTGAGGATACTTTCTGGATTTTCAACTATTTCAGGCGAGTCAGGGTTGGGATAAGCTCTTGTATGGATGGTTCTAAAAGCCAAAATGTTGTTTATAAGCCAAGCAGCTTAACCCCACTTGTTGTTTCTATTGTGGTTAATGTTGTCTCAGGGACTGGTCTTCCAGTGGAGTCTGATTGTGAAACCAAGATAATCAGCAGGCCTACTGATCACCAGTGGAGTCTTTCGTTTAGGAACAAATGGAGTCGCCAGGTGGAGGGTTTAGGATGTTTCTAAGGGGTACACTGTCCACCATAGTGCTCAAGCACTATCACTTTTCAGGAATCACCTCTAAAACAACAAGCTCCAACCAGAGATTGACTGGGGGGGCATTTACCAGATGTGTCACCTCTAAAAAGAGGGTGAGATCTGGAGGCTTCCTGGCCCTTTCCAGGCTCTATCTAAGAGTATGGTTGATATTCAATAATGGAGGTCGATTCAAGAAAGGAGTGACTCACTGTCAACCTAACCAGAGTTCTAAGTTTCTGAGGTTTTTACGAATGTTTAAGGTGAAATGTACTCAGAATTCCCCAGCGGAGTCGCCATTATGTTGGGGATCCCATGTTTTGGCCAGATTGGAAAAACCAAAAGATGAGACAACATAGAACCACTTTGGGACCTTAGGATCTAGCCCTCCTAGGTCCAGAGAGGGATCTCTCTATATAAGTCAAAGGATATGTCTTTGAAGTTCTAAGTTATGATTTTAGGCTAGTTGTAGGCTCAGGGTTGTTTGTTTGATTGTTTGTGTTTGGTTGGAGGGAATCAGGGAAAGAAGACCGAATATAAGACAAGGATGGGCAAAGAGGAAGCTTAGGCAGAGACAGATAACTCAAAGAACATCAAAGCCATTGGGCTATGGAGTCAAGAAAGGGTTTACTTGTAATCAATGTGCAAGCTTTCAGTTGGGCTAGTCATCTAAATCATCTGGATCTTAAAGGAGATATTTGGAATGGGACATTAAGGATAGAACATGAGAGGAGGAGAACCAACCAACTCTGTCTATAGATCAGGTCATAGGTCATTTAACTCCAGGCCTGCTTGGATAGAATTAGAGGCAATTACAAGGGATCTCAGAAAGGCTAGTTGGTCATGCAAAGATCCTAGTGGACAGGGCTAACACTAATCCCCAGTGTTCCCAAACCTTCCAGCTAAATCCTACCAAGAACATCTAAACACAGACTTCATCAATTCATACATCAGAGAGCAGGAAATATCATCCACTACACTGGTTAAATTAATTGAAATCAACATTCAGATACACATATAAGCAGAAAACATAAAGGCTGGGAGAGCAGCAACATGAGGTACCTATCAAGGGTAAATCTCATGCCAAACTTCTGATGCGAGCCTGAAGAAACATAATGAAATGAGAGCAAGTCAATCACAAATACAGAGAAAGGGAAACATCACCAGCTGCTTTAGATCAGGATCTAAAGAAACATGCTTGTCATATTGAAAACAACACCAATCAGGTACATCATAGCCCATAGCTTGAACATTCAGTCTGAATACATCAAATCTCTATCTATCTTTCAATATACACAGAGAACTTGTCTCAAAAGGAACGATGCTTGCGTTTCTACTGATTTCTCATCAACAACCATTACAACGTTTCCTTCTGTGCTTTATAGCAAGGATGAACCTAAGATCGACTGAAGGAGTAGGTGAAAATTAAATGTATCTTTAAACATAATAATGAATGTAGGGCCGAAACCTATTCTGCTTGATATGCTATGTATTTAATCTCTGTCACCTTCCTTGTGAGAGAATGATTTGCTCCAGATTTGATCTTGACATCTTTCGGTTGGAGTACTCCTAGTGTCTTGAACAGAAATAAAATAAACTACTGAAAAGGCCTGTCTCATAAATGCTCTGGTGGTTTTGAACTGTTTTCTGGTGGAGTTCTCTTCAGGGACATGGTGTGTAAATAAAACAGTATGGGTGCCCTGTACCTGATAAAGAAAAACATTCTGCTGACGAAAAACCCTGATATTACCTTTTGGCTGCGCTCAGGATCCTTTAATCGATCCTCGGGGTCTGTGATCTGCTGCCCTTCCTTTGAAAACACTGATTCAAGGCTCTGGGTCTACATTAGTGTGCCTTAACCTCCCTTTTACTCTGTACTGGAAAGCTCTGCTGCTTCAATTCCATCTCTGACAGGTTAGCTCAGGTTTAATGGTGATGGGAGTTTTTCTACAGAGTTCGAACTCTATTCCTTGAATGAACATCTCATCTCCACCTTCTCGGGCCTTCGTTCATAAATTCAACTGTCGTAGATGATCTTCCTCGGATTTAGTTGTCCTGGTAGCATAGAAGTGTATTGCGGTGGCCATTCTTTCTTTATAAACCTGCAGGAAACACAAAGACCGTGAAGAAATCCATGGATAAGGGTGGCGGGCGATGTGGATGGGAGAAATGGACGTGAAATTGGTGATATGGTGGAAGAAAATGGAGAAGAATGGTGAAAAACTACTCTGGTAAGGTTGGCGGACGTTGCAGAATGAAAAATGCATGAAAAACATTAAAAAAAGCGAGAAAGGGACATTATATGCGACGGAATGGTTGACGGGTACAGAACATGCACGTGGGGGTGACATGGAATACGGACAGTCGAGTGGACGGATGAGGTGGAGGCCCGGGCGATGGCGGAATAGTCAACGGAAGCGGGGTGATCTAGACCGTTGATCGCTGAGAGATCAACGGCGGAGGATGACGGATGGAGGGCTCGCGGGTACGATGGGCAGAGTTAAACAGTGTGCGGGTTCGATGAATGAGCGCCGTCGGATGATGGCTCCAGGATCTAACAGTGATCCTGAATTCTGCTGCCCGGCTTTCGTCCGGGAGATAATGCGCGAAATGGCGGTTTTCAGAATAGTACAGGAGGACGTGTGGCAAGAGATGAGTGGAATTGCTGGGTTTTGGATGAATACCGCCATGCGCCCAATGATGGTGCAGAATTTACCGGTGGGTTTGGAGGATGACGTGTGCAGGCGGGGTCCACCATTTCGGCCGTGCTCTGTGCCGTTGGATCCGGTGTTTAACGGACTGCGGAGATTCATCGATCAAACCAAATATATTAAACCCACAAATGTGCGTTTGCAAAGGTTTTTCGATGATTTTTCGCGCGGAGAAAGGTTGGAGGGGCTAAGCGCCTAGTGGATTTGGTGTTGGTCACGGCGCCAGGTTTTATGGAAGAGAGGGGGCACGGGCTATCAGGAAAAGGGCTAGGCCTGTCATATAGTCGGAAAGTGGGTTTTTAAACCCTTTTAGTGCATTCCAAGGCCTAAGGAGGGTAACGGTAGAAGGGTTAAGGGGAATTTTGAGGGA
This sequence comes from Pinus albicaulis, assembly GCA_034641835.2. Classification (NCBI taxonomy): domain Eukaryota; kingdom Viridiplantae; phylum Streptophyta; class Pinopsida; order Pinales; family Pinaceae; genus Pinus; species Pinus albicaulis. The sequence goes on from CM076582.1 coordinate 82,436,280, forward strand.
ACAAAAGGTAAAGGAATAATCCAAAGGGGATTTTGGGGAGATTAAGGGAGGAATTGGGGAGAAGACAAAGGGGAAACAGAGGTGACAATGTGGTGTTTTGCAGGGGCATAAAGGGCAATAATGGGCTTTTTGAGAAACGAATCAGCAGAGGAACCATATGTTAGGCGCAGCACACAGAGACTCCAAGGAGGATGAATTTTCAGGGGAAAGGCATTCCTTGGAGGCTCCAAAGAAAACTAGCCCCTAGCTTGCTTGCCAAGAATTTCATAGGGGGGCTAACAGTGTGGATGGCCGAAACTTCATTTTCAACTCATTGATCTTGAGCGCATATTAAAAATGTAGTTAGTAGCCTTATTCTGGAATTACTAGACTGTAAGGCTGAGCTTCATGAACTTTTATTCTATTGGTTCCTCCTCATGGACATCTATGTCTAGAAATTGTCTACAAGTCGCTTCGACCACTTCTTTCAACCTCTATTGTTGTTGCTATGCCTGGTCCTTCTACTTTATTTCTTGTTCGATTTGTTTCTTCAATGAAACTATCTCTTGTTCTACAACAATATTTAATTTAGATGTGCATTTCTCCCACTCCTTTAGCTCATTTATAACACCTTGATGCCGGCCATGCAGTACTGGAATCGGTAGCACTACAATTTTCATATTGACCTTGTCCCAGTTTTTCACTTGTTTCTTTGCTTCAGCTGCATCGAACTATAGAGCTCCGACAGGTATCTGCATGATTCTCATACCAAATGTTATTTCTATCAATCTTTCTAGCTGGCGTGCTTTACGTATTGGCGTTGGTTTTCTAACTTTTAGTGCTAGAATATTTAGCTCTGCAATTCTATGTTCAACTCCTGTCAAGAGTGCGTTGTAGCAATCCTCGATTCAACCCTATGATTCCTCTGCCACTTCTTGGAACTTTTCCCCAATTTTTTCTATGTCCCCATCAATAAGGACCAATGGAATTATGCCCTTAGACTTACCAGCCTTCTTAGGAAGCCTGTCAGAATCAAAATTTGTCAAAATCATGCAGCTAAATTCAGCAAAGGAAATATGGGACAAGATCATTCAGAGCTATGAAGGTGATGCAAAGGTAAAAAGTGCCAAACTTCAAACTCTTGGAATTCAATATCAAAATATCAGAATTCATGATGATGAAAGTATTGCAAGTTTATTTCTAAGAATATATGAGAGTGTGAACTTTATGAAAAATATGGGTGAAGATATAAAATATTCAACTTTAGTAGAGAAAATATTGAGATCTATAACTCTGAAATTCGAGTCAAAAATGTCTCCCATTGAAGAAAAGTAGGATCTGCAAACTCTTACTGTTTTTCAACTTCATAGTATCCTGACTAATTTTGAAATGAGAAAAGAAGGTCCCTCACAAGAGAGATAAGTTGCATTTAAGGCTTGTACAAAAGGAAAATAAAAGAAAGTTCTCAAGGAATCAAGTTATATACCAGAAGAAGAAGAGGCAAATTTTGTGAGGAAACTTCAACCAGCTACTGGAAGGTTCAGAGGTAAGCTTCCCTCCAAGTGTTTTTCTTGTGGTATAGTTGGTCATTATGTTGCTAAATGTCCATAATAAAATCATGATAAAGGGAAAGGGTTTGAAAATAGGAGAAGTTTTTATACAAATGAAGATAGTGATGGTTTGTCAAATGGAGAAAAGGGAGAGTGTCATCAAGCTCTACAAATGCCCATGGCATGTAGCATTAATGATGATAATACACTAAAAGAGAAGAATCCATTTATTGAATAATTGCATAGGTCAAGGAAGAAAGGATGGTTTCATGGATGTTGTTTATATTCTAGCACATTTGGGCATAAGGAAAGTGATTGCAGGTTAAGTATGTTGAACAGAACCGAGATTTTGGATAAGTTCCAGAACAAAATAAGAAATTTCAAGAAAATCTGGAAAAAGAAGAAACATCAGTAAAAAAAGGTAGGGAATGTTGACCCTACTGCAGTCATTTATTTCTAAAATTTTACTTCTCATAATTACTGTAGGAGTGATGTGAGATACGTAATCTAAATCAGTAATGTATCATCATAAGGGGAGCAATATATGGTGATTCACATGGTTGGTCTGGTAATTCTAGTTGTTTATATTTATGACAGTGCATCTGATGTGACAACAGAAGATAGTTATGGGCTGTACAAATTCAGGGGGAGATGGAGCTATGAAATTTTCATTATTTCACTTTCAGTACATGGGTTGCATGAACTAAAGCTCCGTATATATGCGAGTTACTTTGGAAACATTTGCGTATTTTTTTCTCTGTTAAGAAAAATAGTGAGATGGACTCAAGAATAGATTTTGATATATTTCTCACAGTTATGATTTAATTTTCTTGGTCTGATGTTGAAGGTTACATTCTACTGATATGGTATTAAGTTATGACTATCTGATTCTTTGACGAATGAGTTGATGTGGTTAGACTTGATAGTGAACAAGTAAGACAGATTCAGGGGGAGCATTAGTATTACTAGTATAATGTATTTTTTACATGATGTTTATAATGGTTTCTGAATGGTGTTTGATGATCTCTCTCTATTGAGGTCCTTTGGTATTGGTAATAAAATTCATATCTGTAATTTGATGTAAGGGTCATGTCGAGATCTATGATGTAAAGTTTTTCATATTCAGTCGTGTATGAAATTTTTTTTTTTCAAAAATGTAAACCTACTTGGTTTGGTAGTTGAGTCAAATATGTAGTCCCACTTGGTTGGGTTATTGATGTAAGTATGAGTCTTTGGTCATACTTAGTTTATTTATAGAGTCATGTACTTCATTGAAAATATGTCTGAAGATTCATCACGTGCTGAGGGGGAACATGGTTTGTAATATTCCAAAATAGGAAAAGTAGTAATATAGAACAAAAAAGTGGAAATAACAGTGAATAAAATTGCACCAAAATTTAAGACAAGTACGGACCCATTTTGTTATGCAAATCAGCAAAAAATAGGTACAATAAACTGAGGCACAAATTATACAAGATATGCAAACAAGCCTCCAAAGAACAAACACTCTCAAATATGATATGTTGCTGCTATGAAAAATGTCAGAGAACTAATATAGCGCAATCCCAGTGAGAATATATGCTACTGTGAAGTATAATAATATGGACCTCCTGAAATATGGCTCAAAAACCTCCGGGGATAGAGATATATGCTCTCAAACACCTTTCCAATACAACCCAGAAAGGATTTCTGGAAATACACAAAATGCAAAATGGTGATCTACAGCCATAAGACTAAAGAATCACTACAACTGAATAACTGGAAGGAGGTGGCTGAAAACGATATAGAAATGTATGGAACTCCTCCAATAGATCTCTCAAGTTAAAGGTTGATCCCCTCACTGAAAATCTAACCCTCCAATTGAAGCACTGAATCCTCCTCTGCAAATTCTCTATGAAATAACACATTCCTTGAAGAAAAATACATTGTAGGAGGTGGTAGTAGCTGGGCCTGATGCCAAATGATGAAATTATGCTCTAGGACCCTCCTTGTTGGTCTCCCAATGGAAATAATACCTCTCCACTGAAAAAAAAACACATAAAATGGCCCTATCAATCCTCCATTGTCTCTGCCCTGCAACACAACACAACCCTAGAAGAAACTGCGTTGTAGATGAAGAATGAAGTTGGCCTAATGCCGGAATATGGATATGCAGCTAAAAAATCTCCCCTGGGTGGGCAGTCAAAGTCCCCTGAGGATGAGGGTGGGATTCCTGCTTCGGAATACCCTTGTGATAAACAGCACAACAGACCCTACTAAACCGCTGAAGTGTGTAAGAAGTCATAATAGAACAAAAACATAACAATAATAATGATGCCCTCTATGGCTGCCTCCCCCTTCCTTATATCCATTGTGAGCCTTCTCACCTTGGGATTACTCATTAAAGCCACTACTCCTATGGATACTTCCTCCCATTATCACTACGTTTTCCCTCATTAACTATCCACTCCCTCCATACCAAGCGTTGTTGATTTGGTCAAACTTGACCCGATCCACATTATCCCACCTCTATTCAAACATGAGGGTGATTTATCCAGCTACTAATATGATCCTCGTTCCCATTAGGAGTGATTTTATTCCTACTAAGGATATTTATGGGTCTCCCTACCCTCTTATTCCTCTATCTAATTGGAAAAACAAAATTTAATATTCCAACTAGCTGAAAGCTAATTTGGAATATTACAGTCCTCCCCTCCCAAATGTTCCTTATCCTTAAGCAAATGTAAATGTGAGTGTTGTGAAACTTCTCTTTCTTCCCGTGTGGCACCTTCATATGATAAGCCCTCCGCATGAGCCAGGTGTCCCCCAATCAATCCATCCTTGAAATTCTCCTCCCAAGTGCTTAGTTAACAAAATGGATCACCTCATAAGGAAACAAGAGATCTAATGTAGCAACCATATTCTGTCCCATGTTATCCCTGAAGCATGAGGCATAAGAAGTGCGGGGAATCTCATTCCCAATAGGAAGCTCTAGTCCATGTGCCACCCCTCCAATCATGCCAATAATAATGAAAAAATCATCATCAACATATGGGATCAAAATCAAGGACACACTAGCTGCCATATGAAATATTGAAGGAGGATAATATCCCCTAAATAGAAACCATCGCAATCCTACTCCTAGCTGCCTCAGAACATGGTATGATGAGCGAATTCCCAACCACTTGCTTTCTACCACTATCCTCTCACATCCCTGGAGAAAGTGACTGATGTGTGGTGTCAACCAAGCACACCCTGAGTAAGATATCATCTCCTCAAAATCTCCTAGGGAGTGGCCCTTTCCATCACTGATTGTAGCTCCAAGTAGACCATGCAATCTAAAGAAAAGAGTGCCCCCTTTTGGAGAAATGGACTATATATGAATGATAAAGGAATACAAGTACTTGGTTAGTTTATCATTACGAAAAAAAAACACAACCCTTACCATTTACCTTGATCAAGCTGGTGAGGCTGTTTATAGATGAGCCTTCCCTTATCTCCATTAGAAAGGAAGGTGGTTATGACAACCCTACAAGGTAGTTGTGTTCCTCCTCAATCTCCATACACCTCTCAATATGCCGGTTCACCTCCTCTTTGAGGCCCTCCCAATATAATACCTCCATGATGGTTTGGTATGCCCTCGTGAAATCAGTGTGATTGGAGAGAAAAGCTTCACATGCTGTATGTAGAAGATGCTCCTTGAGCTTAGAAGCTATAGTCAAAAGGATATTATTTTGATAATATATGACTCCAACTATCACTTCATATCTCTCATCTAGCAATTGTCCATCAAGTACTTTGCATGTGAAGAAATCCTTGGAGTATTCCACCAACAGCTGGGATCTCCAATAAGGATTTATACTCAATAATGACAGTGCTGCTGGTCTGCAATGTGAAGCACCTGTCATGTTTCTGCCCTCTCCTTTGACATATCCCATGCCAAAGTCATATGTCAGGATGCTGCTATCATGTCTCTATTGCCTATTCTGTAGTGAATCCTACTCAAGTGGGGTTTAAAGTTTGTGGAGGTTAGCCTTCCATAGGAAAGCTATCACCCATCCAAATTTTTTTGAGTTTGGCCAATGTATGCATGATTTTCCAGAACCCTCTACCATATATATAAGATTCCTCCCTATGAGGAAGTATCTTCAGGTTCTCAAAATACATGGATTAGCCTCCTTGTACCATGACAGTGCCATCATCCCTCCCTAAAACATCTCTTCCCAGCGCAAGTTGTCGGGTGAGAGTTGGTAGTACTGATAGTGGGAGAATGTCTCCCTCCTCCTGGAGTCTACTAAAGACTCTCTACACTATGGTAAGTCCTCCCAAGGTTTTCACCTCATGTGGATCTATGAGTGGTGCAACCTGTTGTGAGAACTCTCTAAACAATTCCTTGTCTGGGGGCCTTCCTGGTGGAATGCCTCCAAACAATATTGTATCATGAGCCAAATTCAACTACATAACTGAATGGATTATAGGGTCCTTGGCTCCACTACACAAATCAACCTTTATCTTATTTGCAGAAACTATTTGAGAGGGATAAGTGTGCATGCCCCTAATCAACTAATGCTTTCCACTCTTCTTATCTATCCATTCCATCTGCAAGGTCTCCCAATCGGTGGTGACCTTTCCCAAAGTAATCAACCACTGCACACCCAATATAAAATTGGTGTCAGGAATATCAACCACAAATAAGTGATCAATTAATGTGTATGATCCCATGGTGACAGATAGTGATGGGACATACTTCATACACTGTATGGTTCTAGCTCCTGGGACCAAAACTAAAAATCCCTCAAAATCAATATTGGGTATTGTTCTCCTTTGCACTAACTGAGCATAAATAAAGTTGTGGGTAGCCCCACTGTCAATCAGCACTGATACCCTCTGATCCTAGATGGTACCTCGAACTCTCAAAGTCAGATACTTGGGTACTCCCTAAAAATATGCAGGGGCCCCTCCAACTAGAGAAAATGCCCCATTCCCACCTCCTGGTGGTGGTGGATCCTCTCCTTCTATCCAAGCATTGTGGCCTTCTTCAACTTCCTCTTCTTCCTCCCCTTCACTATCAGATAACACCTCTATATAGTGTGCCTTTCCTGTTGCACATCAATGTCCCGGTGCCCATAGTTCTTGGCATGTGAAGCAAAGATTTCTTCTTCTCAAGTCTCTTCGGACATCATCACTAAGAGGTCCCTTGTTTTGGTTCTCCCTTGAGGGAGGACCCTTCTCATCTTTCCCCTTCTCCTGGAAGGGTGGCCTTGGTTGAAATGAATCTTTTGCCTTTGGCAAGGCATTTTGCAGATCTCTTTCCCTTTTAATAGAATCTTGAAAGGTGGCTGGTTTGGTAGATTTTACCAACCCATGTAGAGGCTCTGCTAGCCCATCAATAAACATATAGACCCTCTTCGCTATGGACGAATCAGGAACCATAGAAGAAATTTTTAAAAACTAGAAGATATAGGACTTCGAATGCCTCTGGGTCAATAAAGAATGCCTTTGGGTCTCTTGGATCAAGCCTTTCTACTAACCTCTGGGTGAAATATGAATATGTAGTCACATTGGCATGCCCTAATGTAGAAAGACCGTGAAACTACCAATCATGTGCCTCACCCTCAAGGTGAAGCACTGTTATTTTGATGGCTTCCATCTCTAGTAATTGATTCAATTAGAAGTAGATGTCTAGCTTCTCCACCAACGACTTGGTTGTGCATTTGGATGACCCATCAAAAGAAGGAAAAAAGAACATACCCATAGTGTGGTGTAGATCGTTATTTTGTGTGAATCCTCTACTCCTATTATTATAATGGGGTCTCCTGTTGTCCTAGATTTGACAAAAATCCTGGAAGCCTAAATTATCTTTGAATCTCTGAGATCGAGACTCATACTCTATGAAATAACCTTCAAGAGTTTCTTGCTCTTGGGATCCTCTATTTCCTACTACTAAAAATGTAGGAATAGTGGAGCATTAGGAAACTTGCTGCCTCATTGATTGATCATACCAGTGATGTGAAATTTCGAAGCCCTTTCCATGTAGAAAAATTTTTGTGGATTCCTTATGTCTATCCATCCTCATCTCCTTGATTTCCCGGGAAATATCTTGCATGGTTTGAAGAAGAAGTTTGGGAAATTCCTTGTCATCATCTTCTCCTGATATGGAAGCTTTTCGCTTGTCTTCTTTGTTATCTATATAATCATCTCTCCAGTTTTAATTGAGATACCTCTTTTCTATTTTTGTGAGAGGTTCTCCCTCTTTTGATGACATAATGGCTAAAATACACAGGCTGAGCCAATATTATGCTTTGATACCACTGTAATATTCTAAAATAGGAAAATCAATACTATAGAACACAAAAGTGTAAATAGCAGTGAATAAAATTACACCAAAATGTGACACAAGTACGGAGCCATTTTATTATGTAAATCAACAGAAAATATGTACAATAAACTGAGGCATAAATTATACAATATATGCAAACAAGGCTCCAATGAACAAACACTCCCAAATATGAGATGTTGCTGCTATGAAAAATGCTGAAGAACTAATACACCACAGTCCCAGTGAGTATAACTGCTACTAGGAAGTATAATAATATGGATATCCTGAAATATGGCTCAAAAAAATATGAGAATAAATATATATGCTCTTAAACACCTTTCCAAGACGACGCAGAAAGGATTTCTGGAAATACACAAAATACAAAACGGTGATGTACAACCCTAGGACTAAAGAATCACTCCAACTGAATAACTGGAAGGAGGTGGTTGAAACTTATATATAAATGTATGGAACTCCTCCAATAGATCTCTCAAGTGAAAGGATGACCCCCTCACTGAAAATATAACCCTCCAATTGAAGCATTGAACCCTCCTCTGCAAATGCTCTCTGAAATAGCGCAATCCTTGAAGAAAAAAGTGTTGTATGAGGTGGTAGTAGATGGACCTAATGCCAAATGATGAAATTATGATCCAGGACCCTCCTTTCTGGCCTCCCAATGGAAAGGCTACCTCTCCACTAAAAAACAAACATAGAAAATGGCCCTATCAATCCTCCACTGCCTCTGCCCTGCAAAACAACACAAGACAACCGTGGAAGTAACTGCATTGTAGATGATGAATAAAGTTGGCCTAATGCTAGAATGTGGATATGAAGATCACAAAACTCCCCTGAGTGGGCACTCGAAGTCCCATGAGGATGAGGTTGGGATTCCCACTCGAGAATACCCTTGTTCTAAACAACAAAGTAGACCCCGCTAACTAGCTGAAGTGTGCAAGAAGTCATAACAGACCAAAAACATAACAATAATCATGATGCCCTCTATGGATGCCTTCCCCTTCCTTATATGCATTGTGAGCCTTCTCACCTTGGGTCCCACTCATTAAAGCCACTACTCCTATGGAGACTTCCCCTCATTATCACTGTGTTGTCCCTCATTAACTATCCACTCCCTCCATACCAGCGATGTTGATTTTGTTAAACTTGACCCTATCCACATGCTCCCACCTATGTTCACAAATGAGGGTGATTTATCTAGCTACTAAGATGATCCTCATTCCCATTAGGAGTGATTTTATTCCTACTAAGGAGATTTATGGGTCTCCCTACCCTCTTATTCCTCTATCTAATTCGCAAAACAAAATTTAATATTCCAACTAGCTGAAAGTTGATTTGGAATATTACATGGTTAGTATATTGCATATCAGATATATAGAGCTCTTCTTTATGTAATGAAAGAGAAACCTTGTTTCGACATTGGTTTTCCCTTTTTCCTTGATGTCAAAGGGGGAGAGTAACTTGGTGTTTGAATAATGCTTATGTTGATGTTTCTATCAAGTATATACAAGTTGTGGTGATCAAACACCAACATGGTTGCCATCAAGTCCAAAGGGGGAGATTGTTGGCATTATGATTGCATGTGTTGTCCTTGATGGCAACCCACTTGTAAAAGATGAAGTATATGGTTTCTGGATAAGAAAAGGTGACAAAGTGATGTGATGGAGCAAATCAGAATCAAAAGATGAATAAATTACACATTTGAGGAACTATAAGCGAGTTCGTAATGGGAAAGTCATGTATACACGTGGATAAGAAGAAGCATAGCCGTGTATGTGATTACAAACTAAGTTCATGATGCCAGGTGTCCTTACCATGGTATTAGCCCACAATATTGAGCACAATAATCGTTATTTGATACTGTCCAAGAATACCATTGACACTTGTGTGGTTTTGGCTCATGGTATTGGCTAAGGCTCAAACTATAGAAGGAGGTGAAGATTATAATGTTAAGTGTGGAAGTGTATGGGTATGGAATGGATGATTCATTATGAAGTATATTTACATGGAATGGGCTATATTTTATTGATAGATCTAAAATAATGATGCACCCATGAATACAATGATGGATCAAGATATCTAGACCTGAAATGACTATGTATTTGCATGATATTTTTGTGAGATATTTAGATCTATGGTCTAGCAGATGTTTGCTGAAGTAAAGGGTATGACATGAGTAAGTTTTTTATTCTAAAGTGTTGCACAATCTTGAATTAATTACAGATCTATACATGGGTTCGACTCCAGGAAGGCACATATACACTATGGTTCGGTTCTACAGAGGCATGTATATTTTCACTAAATCTATATGCATTTTGGTCTCTGGAGAAGCGCGCATAGTTGCGGATTTTTCTTATGCAAGCTGCATATGAAAGCTAGGGTTTTGATGAAGAATGCTGAAGGAAATGTCTGATGATTTTTACTGTGTTTCTATTGTCTATCAATGATGTCTTTATATAGATCTGGGTTGTTTAAGTATTGATTATGGTGCTAGTTGATTGTGATTAAAGATCAGTGATTGGTTGGTTGATTGATGATTGAGTGAATTATTTGGTACAATTATATGTTTCAGTTTCATGTATCGTTTTGGGCTTAAAAGAGTAGAGTGGGTATAGACTGAAAATATGATAAAAAGTGGCCTACAAGTTGTGTTGTGTTAAAGCTGTTGGATCTGTTGAACCCTTGGTTAAACTGAGAGGGGGGGGGGGGTGAATCAGTTTCATGCAATCATGTTATTATTAAACTTTCTTTTATACTCATTCACATCCTCATTTTGTGATCAAATTAATATGCAATGGAACAACAATCTTAATAAGTGAGCAACAGGTATTAAGTAGAATAAATATAGAGTATCAACACATAATCATCATGCATATAGACAACAGATATAAGTGGAAACCCATAAGAGAGAAAACCACATCTTATTATTTTTGTGATGCAAAGGCATGCTCCAACTCCCTCTCATCACTGATTTTCTGTAGGCTCCAACCTACAAGAGGCTACTACCTCAATTCTGCAAGCTACAACTTGCAAGGAAGCTCCAAATCCCATATATTTTCTGCAGGATACAGCCTACAGGAGGCTCCTACCTTCGCCAGCTACAACTGGTTATTTATCAAGCTACAACTTGATATGGAAGCACCAACTTCCTCACTGTACCATAAAATCATATACTGATTTACCTGGATATCAGCTCTGTTTTTCTTTCTTCACTGTTGTCCTTCCAACCTTTATATATGCCCTTATATTATCTCTAGATTTTCACAGCTTCTCTGTCTGCTCCTTCTTCTTCATATGCTCTCTCCCATATACTCCTCACACTCTCTCGTCTCTTATGCATATGCTGGCAACATTATTTATAGAGATCACCTCATAATTTTTTTCATTCCACATGGAATTCGAAATGAACAGGTATGACTCTTTGTCTTCCCCTTCTCATTTTCTATCTAGCACATTCAGAATAATATAACAAAGTGTATACATTTGTGTATTGCAGTGGAGTTTTGATTTGCCTAAGGAGACTTGCCTTTGCATCACATACAACAAAAATAATTAATTCATTTATATTTACAGTTACAACACATATATTCCAATTCAGCCCTTTCAGCGCTTGGTTTTATAGTTATTTGTCTTCTCTACCTGCTGTCAAATTTATAACTGTGCTACATGGGAAAAGGTCCTTTCAACTGTGCGATCCTTTCCTTGTTGTGTTCAACATTTTACTTTTGTTTTACATTATAATCCTCTTTTTCTCTCCAAAGCGATTTAACAAAGGAAATACACATACTTTCGGACTTGAAATGCTTTAGGTTTCAACTTCGATCTGTATTACGTCCGCTTTCTTTATCGCATTTCGGCGATTCAGTTATCCCATGTGTCTTTCGTCCAACTGATCTCCCGATATGCGATGTGTGATGGTTCCCACTAGGCCGTGTTATCGCTTTATCACGCTTTGGCATTTCAAGCGTTCTTTGCTATATGGCTCCTTTTCTTTCCGATGCGATTTACAAAGGAAATCACTTACATCTGGACTTGAAATCTCTTTAAATAATGGTTCTGAGCTGCATCACATCCGGCTCCTTCACTCTTCGCAGTATGCGATGGAATTTGCATCACCGATGCGCGATGTAGTGCTGTGCTGCCATGTGTCTCTTTACATCGACACATCGCATCGCAATATCATTTTTCATACCGTGCAAACCCATATCATGTGCGATATCCGATATGTGATTGCATCGCATCACCATTGTCCATTGCATCGCATCTTTGCCTTTTGCGATCTTCACCCATCCTATTTTGCGATTTGCGATATGTGGGCCAGATCCAGATCATCTCCATGTCATCGTGCGACGTCACCTTGCCATGTCATCACCACGTCACTGCCACATCATCTTGCCACGTCATCTTGATTTATTTGCGATTTGTGGGGTCAGGTCCACGTCAGCTGCCACATCACCTACCACGTCACTTGCCATGTCATCATATTGCACTTCACATTTTCTGTGACCATTATGTTTGTGTGATTTTCCTCCTACCCCAATTGCGATATGCGATCACATCGCATCGCATTCATTGCACTTACTTCCAATTTATGATCTGATTGATTTATTTAATAAAAATGCACCACAAAAGCTAAAAGTCCCTTTTACCTTTCAAAACATTATAATATATATCCGAGCCCACAGACTTCCTGACGATCAATCTTACTTTTCAACGAAATATGGTTATAAACCCTGATAAATCCGACTCATGAAAATTCACATCAATATATCGACTTTGGTTAAATTACCAAAGAAGCCAATAATATAAATACACTCGGGTCCCACAACAATTGTCAATGCATCTTTGCCCGTGATCTATCTGCTTATGATTTCAACTTTAAGGTTTAAAACTCTAAATAAACCATATAATTACTTACGGGCCCACAACTTTATTTCACCGTGCCTCTCCATAATATTTCCAAAGCTTAAAATTTATGTTGTAAAGCTAACATAATATTTTATAACTTACCCTTTCCACCTATCAACAGGCCGCACATATGTCGAGGCATGCTTGCATGTTAAATCATATATGGCCCACAATTTACCAAAAGAACCTATCCTCATACATCCGACGGTTGATGCCTCATCGTGCTCCAACTCATCAATCCAACTTTTATCACATAAATAAGATGCATGAAGTTTAACATATATTTTTCTAAACCCCGTGCAATTACTGACGCGAACACCGTCGGATCTCCCACAGATCTAATCGGACGGAAATCGCGTTCATTCCACCTCCATAGTTTATCACCCAAACACAATGAAAAATGGGTGGTATTGCGCTCGTGACATGTCGCCATATCATTCAATCGCATTCGAAATGGGAAAAACCGCCCACAACTCAAAGGTTGTGCGACAACAGTGTCTGATTTTCTTGAAAAGCGCTTAACTTGCAAACTTTGTTTTAAATCGGGTTCAAATGCGTATTTTAACCATTTCTTCGTTTAACTTCAATTTCTCATGAACACCTCCTTTTTATTGCATAACTCAATAAATAGAGACTGATTATTGTTGCGCTCTCAACCAACGAACCAGAGTTCTAATTGCCTTCCGAACCCTTATTACAAAGGTTAATAACTCTTGATGCTACACAAAAAACCATAAATCACTGAATTTTCAAAGGGATGAAATCCTCCTTTCTGCTGCGTAACTCAATAACCATAAATAAATGAACACTGCCCGATCTCAAGAAAATGAACCAGAATTCTCTGAATTCCTCCGAATCTTTACATAGAAGTAAATATACTGAAAATTCTACACAGAATGTATAAAAAAAATGGATTTCAGAGAGGTGAAACAATTTCACTTTCTCTCCAACAATTTCATTTGAATCTCATCTACTCCCTTGTCTTGGTGCTGCTCCTTTGTGCTCCTTTGCCATCAATGACAATATTTCCAACAGTCTCCCCCTTTGGCATTGATGGCAACACAACCACCAATACTCCCAAACTTCCTTCAAGACTTCCTCCCCCTTGTATTTATTCCTCTGCCTGCTTTATAGAAGACCCTTTCTTCTTTTTATTGCTTTTCCTCCCCCTTTGACATCAATGGAAAAGGGTTGCACTTTTCCCCGTGTGGTTTCTATCTTTTCATAATACTCTGATCTTGAGGACCTGTTCCCTACATTGCTCCATTTCTCTAGCTCTTTGGTGACAATTTATTGACTTCTCTCCCCCTGGAATGATGCTTTCTTATCTGATATCACTCACGTTGAACCCTCTCAGATCACATCTCCTGCTTTGTATGCCCCCCCCCCCCCGGTTTTTTTTTGTCTCTCTAATTTCTGATCATGTTAGATAGTAACATCTGCATACACTACCCCTAGTTTGTCTCTTAGATATTCGAATGGTTCTTTAGCAAGAGGCTTTGTGAATATGTCTACTGTTTGTTCCTTATTTGGTACATATTCCAACTTCACTAATTTCTGTGCTACTTGTTCTCTGAGGAAGTGGTACTTTATTGGGATGTGCTTTGTTTTTGAATGAAGTATAGGATTTTTTGATATACTTATTGCAATTGTATTGTCACATTTGATATAAATAAGTTCATCAATTCTTACCTTCATGTCTTGGAGAGTTTGTTCCGTCCACATTACTTGTGCGCAACATGCTGCTGCTACTATGTATTTTGGTTCTAATGTAGATAGAGATATAGAAGTTTGCTTCTTTCTTAGCCATGCCACCAGAATTTTTCCCAAATAGAATGCACCTCCACTTGTGCTTTTCTTGTCATCCACATAGCTGGCCCAATCTGCATTTGTGTATACTATTAATGTGAAGTTTTTTACTTTTGGATACCATAGGCCATAATGTGAAGTACCTTGTAGATATCTAAATATTCTCTTGATTGCTAGTAAATGATTTTGTTTTGGTGCTGCTTGATATCTTGCCACAAGTCCTACTGCCAACATAATGTCTGGTCTAGCCGCTGTTAGGTATAGCAGACTTCCTATATTGGATTTGTAAAGTTTATGATCTACATCTGTTGATCCATCATTAGCACATAGTTTGCATCCAGTGATCATGGGAGTTGGCAAAGGTTTGCAGTCTTCTATTTGAAACCTTTTCAACATTTCTCTTAAGTATTTTTCTTGCAAAATGAATGTTCTTGTGTTCTTTTGTTGAATTTGAAGTCCTAAATTGAAGGTAAGCTCTCCTATCATTGACATTTCAAATTATGATTTCATTTCTTCAGAAAATCCTTTTGCTATTTCATCTTTGTTGCTTCCAAACATGATGTCATATACATACACTACTACAATTAAGCGTTCATTTCCATTAGCCTTTATGTACAAATTGTTGTCTACTCCTCCTTTCTTGAACCCTTGTTTTTGCAAGTATTTGTCCAGCCTTGAATACCATGCTCGAGGAGCTTGTTTCAGACCATATAAGGCTTTCTTTAATCTGCACACATAGTCATGTTTATGTGTTAATGAGAATCCTTCAGGTTGTTCCATGTATACTTCTTCCTCTATATCTCCATTCAGGAAGGCAGAATTCACATCCATTTGATATACCTTGAAATCATGATAGCATGCAAAGGTCAAAAACATTCTAATTTCTTCCATTCTAGCTACAGGGGAAAAATTTTCATCATAATCAAGACCTTCAATTTGTGAATATCCTTTGCATACAAGTTTGGCTTTATTTCTGATTACCTTCCCTTATTCATTCATATTATTCTTGAATATCCATTCTTTGCCAATGACATTTTTCCCAGTGGTTCTTGGAATTAATTCCCAGGTATTGTTCTTCTCAATTTGGTCAACTTCTTCATTCATAACATTTACCCAGTTTTTGTCTTTGTTGGCTTCTTCAAACTTCTTTGGCTCTATTTGAGATAGCATGGCTAGGTATACTTCTTCTGTCTGTTCAGCAAGCTGTCTTCTTGTCTGGACTTCCACACTTTTGTCCCCAATGACTTGATCTTCTAGATGGTTCTTTTGAGTGTGTCTTGCAGGACCTTCTGAGTTAAATTCAATATCTTCTATTGTTTTTCTCAGTTCATCATTGTCTTGGTTCTCATCTTCATGATCATCCGAAGGATTTTTTCATCTTGTACTTCTTGTTCCGTTTGGAAGATCTTCATCAAATATTACATCAATGCTTTCCACAATTTTGCGCAGTATTTTGTTGTAGCACCTGTAACCCTTACTCTTGGATGCATATCCTAAAAATATTCCTTCATCAGCTCTTGCATCAAATTTCCCAAGTTTTTCATCATTATTTTTTATGAAACACTTTCTTCCAAATACTCTAAAGTTCTTGATTGATGCTGGTTTACCATGCCATAATTCATAAGGAGTCTTATCACCATTTGGTCTTAGATGAGATTTGTTGAGAATATGAACAACTGTGTATACTTCTTCTGCCCAATAGGTTTTGGGAATGTTACTTTCTTGCATCATGGCTCTTGCAATCCGTTGTACTGACCTGTTTTATCTTTCTGCCACTCCATTCTGTTGAGGTGTACCTGCAATTGTAAACTGTTGTTTTATCCCATTTTCATTGCATAGGTCTGAAAAATCATAGTCTGTGAAGTCACCTCCTCTGTCTGATCTGATGCATTTTATCTTGCATCCCGTTTTATTTTCTTCCATTGCCTTCAATATCTTGAATTTATCAATTGATTCAGATTTATATTTGAGAAATTCCACCCACGTCATTCTGGAAAAATCATCTATTATTAGCATGAAATAAGCTTCTCCGCTTGGTGCTTTAGTTCTTGAAGGACCACACAGGTCCACGTGTACAACCTGAAGTGGCCTACTTGTTGATAGTTCATCTTTGGTCTTGAAAGATGTGTAGGTTTGTTTACCCAATTGGCAAGATTTACATATAGTATTTGAAGGATTCTTTATTGCAGGCATATCTCTGATTGCATTCTTCTTGCTTAGACCGATGATGTGGTCAAATTTTAGGTGTCCGAGTATTCTATGCCATAATCATGATTCATCAAGTTTGCTTATGTGGCATGCTTCATTCTCTTCTTCTACTATATAGACATTAATTTCTATTCTAACATCTTTGATCAAGGTCTTTCCTATGGCGCTTGATCTTACCTCATAATCTTGGGCTTTGAAAAGTACCTCACAGCCTTTATCACACATTTGACTAACACTTAATAGATTGGCTTTCAACCCATACACAAATAGTACATATTGAGCCTTTCCCCTTCCATTATTTAGACTAACTGAACCTTTTCCTTTGATTTTCCTACTTTATCATTGCTGAATGTTACATTTCCAGATTTCTTTTCATCAAAGGTTACAAACTTGCTTCTATCTCCAGTAATATGTTTTGAGCATCCACTATCCAAATACCATTGGCTTTTCTGATCTTGGGCTATTAGATCTAAGTCACACTTATTCACCTTCTTTTTCCACTGCAAGCCGTTATTTGTTCGACACCTTTTCTGAGAAGATGGACCACATTATTTGAGAGGACATTTGGAAGACATGTGTCCGATTTTATGGCATACAAAGCATTTGATTATATGGTTAAATGGATTATGTGTAAGAGTGAACTCTCCATTGTTCATGAATCTCCTTGGGGTTTTGAACATCAGTCTTTGTCCATACGTTTTGCACTCCATGGCTTTATGGCCGAACCCCTTACAATAAAAACAATACCCATGGAAACGATTAGTGTACCTGGTGAAGGGTTGTCCTCTCCATTTGTTTTCTTGAGGTAGCCTTTTCAATTTCTACATCCTTTGCTGATTTAACTCGATTATCTTTGTCTGACAGTATGCAACAATATGTCCCAATTTGTGGTCAACAAAATAAGTGATATTTCTCATAGGAGGAAAGAATCTCTTTTGACAACTTCCGAATTTATTCAATTCATATTCAGGATTGTAAGAGCCTTTTTCAGTTGATTGTTTCTTCATTTCTTTCTTTGTCTCTTGATGTTGCTGCTTGTTTCTATTTGTTTCATCACCCATCAAGTTCTTGCTGGATTTTGCTTCTGTGGTTCCTTTTTGACTTGTTTCATTGTCGTTTACAGCTTTTACAAAAATGATATTCTTGTTATCTTCTACCTTGGACTTGCTGGTTTCTCCTTCATATCCTATCCCAGCCTTTATGAGAGGAGACCTTTGAGCATTAAGAATATTGTCCAACTGTTCAGTGCTTTTCATTCAAGGAGTGTTCATTGATAGTCCCCTTTGGGTGTTTTCTAGTTTCTTTCTCAGGCATACCACTTCTTCTTCCAATTTATCTTTCTCCTGATGTTTATATTTAATTTTCTTTAGCAGAATGTCTTCCACCTTCTTATCTTCTTCAAGTTCTACTTTCAATTGAATGAGGTCTTCTGAATTTGGTACCTATTTTACACATTTCAGGAGAATGTCTTTCTATTTTCTGCACTTGTGTTTAAGTCTGTCTATTTCCTCCAGGGCACTTCTTAGCTCCCCCTCAATATCTACCTCACCTTCTTCCTCATCTTCTAGAAGGAATCCTTTAGACTCTTCCTTGGCCATCAACACAAATTCATAGGTTCCTTCTTCATTAGATGATTCATTTGAGTTTTTAGATGCACTGCTATCTTACTGAGCATAAAATGATCTTCTATTGAATCTCTTCCCTTTCTGCCAGTTCTTTGTTTTGGTTTTCTCTGTCTCTTGAATCAAATTCTTTGTTTTCTTAAGAGGACACTTCGATGCATAGTGACTAACTCTTCCACAGGTAAAGCATTTAAATGGAAGTTTACCTTTATACTTTCATGAGCCTCTATCCAATCTTCTAACAAATTTGGCCTCCTCTTCATCATAGCAGGAGCATGTATCTTCTTTTTCTTCTTTTCTCTTCTTTGTCTTAAAGGCTGCCTCCCTCACATTTGACTTCCTCTGTGGAAGCTTCATCTCATAGGCTGTTAAGTTTCCAAGTAATTGGTTCATTGTCAATGTTTCCCAATCAACTATTTCTTCTATGGCAAAAACTGTTAGGTCCCTATATTACTAGTATAACCCCTTATTGTTGTTAGTGTAACCCCCTTATTGTTATTATTGTACCCTTGTAACCCCAATTTTGTTATTATTGTGCCCTTAAATTATTATTGTTAGGTCAGCTAGGATTACATTGTGGCCCACTAGGATTACATTATGGCCCCATGGACTCCTATATATAGAAAGGAGGTTTTGTAAATTGTATCATCCAAGAATTGTTCATTCATGTAATGTATTGGAGGTTTCCCCCTCGAAGTGGTTTATTTCTAAGGCGTTTATATCTCATTTCTTCTATTTTTGGAGTTGGTTTCACAACATTTGGTATCAGAGCTTTGGATTCTAGGGTTTCGCTGCTCCAAACAGGTCATCGTGGCATTTTCGCTATAATTTTTTTTCTAAGAAATTTCAGAAGCTGAAAGTTTTAGGGTACGAAGCTTACATCCTGAGGAAGATCGTCTAAAAATTTTAGAGCTTGGTTCGCAATATTTTCGAAGATATGATCTATGGAAGTTAGGCCTTTTTTCAGGCTCCTAAACAGGTCATCGTGGAATTTTCACTATAAAGTTTTTTTCTACGAAGGTTCAGAATCTGAAACTTTTATGGTGCGAAGCTGAAATCCTGAGGAAACTCCTCAAAAAATTTCAGATCTTGATTCGCAATATTTGTGGAGATATGATCTGTGGAAGGTGGTGCTTTTTCAGGCTCCCAAATTTCATCTCAAATAGGTGATCGTGGAAAAAGTTCAATAACTCTCTCTCTGAGCATCGGATTGGAGTTCCGTAAAATGTGGTCACAAGTACACAGACTTTAGTTTCGTGGCTATCAATTTCAGAGGTGAAGGATGAAACAATGACACGTGGAAAGTCGTACAAGTTCACTCTACTGAACCAGTCCATAATTAGGTCATTATGGGATATTGGGAATAACTTTGTCTTGAAGAATCCAAATCAGATCAGAACTGTGGCATTTGAAAGAAACTTCATAGGGCTAGTATAGGGTTGAATTTAAGATATTGAAAATCCCCAATTACAGAGATAATTCAATTTCAACATCAAGCTCCTCAAAAGCAAGTAAAAGGTGTGTATTTTTTTCCGAATTGCATAAGTCTTGTTTGAATAATCAAGTTGAATTGATTCCAAGGACATATTGCAGAACAGATATCAGTATTGGATTCTAAAATGGCCCCTAAAAAGAATTCAATGCCCATTAAGCCTTTAGAAGGCTCTAATATGACTCATGAAGACGAAGAATGGCAACATGACATATCAAAATTACAAGAGCAAGTGCAACAAATTGCACTCTCGCAAAGAACAACAAAAAATGAAATGGAAGTTTTGAAGAAATGCGTGGAAACTAAGATGGATGGTTTGAAGAAAGGCACGGAAGCTAAGATGAATGGTTTGGAAGCTAATATGGATGGCATGGAAGTGGGCATGGAAGCTAAGATGGATGACATGAAAGACAACATGGAAAACATGAAGAATGATCTAAAAGCATACATGGAAGGCTTGATGACAAGCTTAAAATAAGAAATTATTCCTAATGGCAGAAATATTGTAGAATAACCTCATGATGTGAACAAAAATAAATGTTAATCGTGATTTCATAAACTCTAGTGTTGGCGGGAAGAACCACCATATTCCAAAAATAGATATGAGGAAGTTTGATGGAAAGGATCCTGTAACATGGATACTACATATGGAGCAATATTTTGATATCCATAATGTGAAAAACACACAAAAGGTATGCATTGCAACTTTACATTTAGAATGAAATACATTTGTATGGTATCGATGGCTTTGCTCCCTATTGAAGCCTTGAAAATCGCTGCAACAACATGGGGGATGACCACCGGGTCCAGACCTTAAAGCAACTTCTTTTCCATTTAGAATGGTGGTTTCGACTAGTTCAACTAGGTCCAGTTACTTTCTCTCAATCTCCAATGGTTTTAAAATATGACTTTCATTTACCAATGGAAAAGAGACATCAAATCAACCTTCTTGCTGATCAGGCAAGAAAGTGATCCTTAAGCTGATTTAGAGCTCAGCCAATCCACTACTAAAGTTTGCCTCTTTGGGAAGAGGACTTAAAATAATGTAGAAATTAATCTAAATGCAAACTTATTCTAATATGCAAGCAAAAATGAACTATCTTAATCCTATCTCAATTAGGCAGATATAGATCTAACCCAACTAAGAGCAGGTATTTAAAATATTGGGATTAAAATATGTCTTGTTTATAATGAATATCAAGTTAATGAAATAGTTCAATTAACTGACATTATGGATAGAAAAACACATCCTATTGAGACCTTTTAACTGAAATAATCAATCAACAACACTCAGGAAGTAGTTCACAAAATGGTATTGATCATTTAATCAGTAACTTGAATTATTAAACAATAATATGCAGAAGAAGTTCAAAACATATCACTATTTATTCATCCAATATTAAAAGACATATTTATGACTAAATAGTTACCCAGAAATAAGAATTCAGCCCATAAGAGCAGAGATAAATAACAACATAAAATAGAAGAAAATTACTCATACCGACAAAAGTGCACAAATATGTAAGTAAATTGACACCATTCATATTATCATAAAATAAAACCAGCATTTAAAACAATAATATTCGAAATACCAATTTATTGAATCCATTTCTCCAGCTCCGGTCTCTAATAGTCCTTTACAATGCCTAAGCTTCTGCTTTCAAAATCAGAGCTACAATAGTGCAAACTCTGTTCATTATACATAACTCAGGATGTAAAAGAAAAACCTCAATAATCTCTAGATCTGAGATTCCACTCCTCCCACCTACAACTCTAAATCCCTATTACAAAAGTGCTTTTAGAATTCCAGAATTGCAGACGAGATCAGCCTTTATTACATTCTGCAATCTGCTATTTATAATTTTTGCAAAGGAATCCTTGAGATGAAAGTTTGTTGAAGAGAAATATGCTCAATCCAATTTTATTTGCTCAAAATTCCCATCTTTAATTTTTGGAGCATTCTCATTGATTGAAGTCTTTTTCTCCATATATCTTCTACTGTTTTCCTGCAAAAAGAAATAAAAATGAATTAAAATGTAACAATAAAATCAAAATACCATTTCTGGGATTAAAACAAATCCAATCAAATTTAATTTAAATAAATAATTGAAAATAAAATATAAGCTCTTTATTGATGCCTAGGATAATTTAATTGGCTAAAGATATCATTGATGAGTGAATCTACAATTAGAAGAGGCTTAGGACAAATGAAAATGCAGAAAATAACTCAGAGAATTGATTTTGTTTAGGAAATTCAGAGCTTGATCTTCTGCATGATTTTTTATTCAATTAATGACCAAATCTATTAATGAAACCTCCTCAGGAATATTCTCCTTGATTTTATCTTTCCAATGAGCTATCCTGGGCCTCTTTTGGCCAAGTATAACTCAATCTATGAGCTTCCAAAGTTGATGAGTCAAATCTGGAATAATTATGGAAATTCTGTTGCTGGGCTAAAAATCAGAATTTTTAATTAAAAATTTAATCCTAAATTAGATTCTAATTATCTAATAATTAATTCTAAATTAATTATTAACTAAATAATATATACAATTAAGTCTAATTAATTATCATCTAATTTAGAAATTAATTAAGTTACAAAATTAAATTAATATACAAATGATTTGAAAAAGTTAATTTAAATATAATTAATATTATAATTCAAATTATATTAAAATTATAATAAACATTATAATTATAATATAATTATTATAATATAAAAAATATAAATTAATTTACAAACCATTGGAATCAATCCAAACCCAAAATTCATAAAACAAACCATTGAAATCAATCCAAACTCATTAATTCATCCATGTGAGTTTGTGGAGGGATATGGTGACTGGAATGTGAGGTGAGAGTGACGTGAGGGTGAGTGAGGTGGAGGTACGTGAGGCATAAGGGTTTGAAACAAAAACTTTATATTAAATTTTTTGTATCCATCACATTTGGCCTTATCGCGTATCGCATTTTGAGTTGCAAAATGTTAAGGCTTTTAAGAATTTGCGATAAGACTTTGCGAGAAGAAAATTTGCGAGAAATTTAATTTTTGCGAGAAATATTTTTTTTTTAATAAGTTTTTTCGTGTTCTAGATCTTGGGGGATATAAAATTAGAATTTTTATTAGAAATGTAATCCTAAATTAGAATTCTAATTAACTAATAATTAATTCTAATTTAATTGTTAATTATGAACTAAACTAATTAATAATAAACTATTTATACCTAATTAACAATAATCTAAATAATATTATAATTTTATTTTAATTAAATTAATTAAATTTTATATTTTAATTAAATTAATTTTTTTTAAAATTTAATATTAAATATTTTAAACTAATATAAAATCAACTAACCTACCTGCACTATATTATTTCACTCACGTATGTTTTGAGCTTTGAAACTCAAAACAAAAATCAAAGCTTATAAAAAACCTTGGTTAATGCCATAAGCCTTTTAGGCATCGCATATCGCAAGAACCTTGTATCGGGGTTTTTCAGATATGCATGTTATAAAAATTGCGATGGATCCGATATTGCGATATGCGATGTAATTTTTTTTTTTTTAAATATATTTTTTAATATTAAGTTTTAATTTTAATTAAATTAATTATATTTTATTATAATATTTAATTTAATTAATCTCAAAATTTAATGTTAAATATCAATTTTTTTATTTTGGTTTTATTTTAATGATGTTTAGTTTAGTTATGAAATTATATAAACTACGGCCACTCCGAAAATAAATAAAAAGAATAAAAATAGCATTTTTAACCCAGACTAGATAAATGATGGGAATTTAAAGGAGTACCATTTTTAAACCAGTTGACCAAATGAGGTAAAACAAGCATCAATGGAAAGCTTATTAAAAATCGATTTTAACAAAGCAATCAAAACAAGAATACAAAGAGAATGAAAAATTAACAATCGCGTAGGATAATCAAATAAATAAAAATCCTAAAAGGCGTTTAGCCAAAAATTTATAGAAAGGGTCCCCATTATTTGAAGTGAACAAGTCAAAAATGGGGGGGGGGTTGTGTTTTACCACAACAATGGAAACACACGGGAGAAGAACTAGTTATCTCTGTTTGATATGAATAATATTTTCCTAAAATCAAAGTAAAACTAATTAAAGAAGAGAGAATTATGCTTGAAATGCTTGAATAGGTTCATTAGTCTGAATAAAAGAAAGAATCATTTAACTGTAATTTTTCTTAAAATTCCTCATAAATTAAAATATTTCAAAACTCTATATCAACCTTTAATTAGTTGTAGAGATAAAGTAGGGGTCACTTTACAGCTTAGATTTTAAAATATACTCATTTGTCATAGGTAGAGCCACTGCTGCCAGCAAGCATCTATAGTCTCGACAGGGCTACCTTTTAATCATCAATCATTCAGAATTCCATCTCTTTAAGAATTATTGACCTAGAGATAAATCCATTTATATATGTTTATTTTTTATTTTTATTTTTATTTTTATTATAAATCTTAAAAGCCATTGTCCTGGTTTGGTAGCTAGATAGTTGACAATGCCATTCACTGGTTATAATTGGATTGAAAAAGTTGGCTCGTGATGAGACCCCTTGTCTTATAATTGTTTGCAATCATAAGCCATTACCTTGGTTTGTTTAACAGTGTTGGTAATGTCAGCCTATTTTTCCCCTATGATCATGGTAAGCAGGCTCATGATGAGACCTCTTATCTTTTAAGTTTAAATATATCTCTAGATTATACTCTAGAAAAATAAGACTCTTTGGGACAGGGAGAATCATTGACTCTTTAAGAGTTAAGAATGACAATTTTAGAGTTAAAAGGTGCTTTGTTGTAAAGTGTGTTTACTTGGTTAAAAATATTTTTTCTTGACTGATAATAGAACTTTGAAAGATCTTAATAAAATATTGAAATCTCAAAATGATTACAATTTTGATGAAAAAGAAATTTCTCCAGATTTTATGATACTTTGTCAACTTCTCTAAATTGGTAATCTCTTCCCTAAGTATGTCTACCTTTATAATAAGAAAATCAAACTTTACTAAGAGATTTAAGAAAAAGTTAATAGATGACTATTAACAATTTTTTCTCCATGTATGCCAACCATAGTTAGGTAACAAGAAGGCCTTCCATATAAATCATGGCAAAGTCACCAAAATCAAAACTGAAAACCAAAGGAAAAATAATTCTTATGCTAAAATGAGAAAGAAATCAGCAAAAATAAAAATGAAGAAATTTTAAAAATGGAAAAGAAAATCCAAGTTTCGCAAGATAAACTCAAACAAGAATGTTTATACCAATGTCTCAACAATATGAAGAAAGAAAATAATCGTGTAATCAATCCTTCTTATGTCGTGATTTAGAAAAATCATACCTTGCAGGGTTGTAAGTGTTTTAGGCTTTTAGATAGCAGTGACGATAAAATTCAGCCACAATGAAAACTTTCTTTTTGATATCAATCTTCTTGTTTCAAAGCATCAACTTAATCATTTTCTAATGAAAGGAACACTTAAAAAAAAAGCTAAAGGTTCTGAAACTTCCTGGTGTAGCTATTTCAATGAGCATTATTGCTGCTTCTTGAAATTAATCCACGAGAAGAGTATGGACTTCGAAAATATGATCTGGTGGAGGATTGGAAGCTTTTATGAAGAGCTGCAAAACATATTTATATATCAGAAAAACAAAACTGAAACTAAAGTAACGAAATGGAAATAAATGAAAGTGGGTATATGAATCTTACCATTGGATGATTGCTTTTGATCTTACCTGAAATGTATCAGTTTCTCCAAACTAGCTAACTTCTTATTTTAATTAACATTAAAAACATGAAGAAGTCAAACTAACCAAAATCATATAACCCAAAATCATTAATTATTTTATTTACACTAAAGCAAGCAGTAAAATGTAAAAATGGAATGTTTAGTGCTCAAGGGAATTGAAATTAAAAGAAATGCATCGGAAATGAGAATGCGAATTTGCAGTAACGAATGTTTTTCAAAATGTTATAAGTTTCATATAAACTCCATGATTTTATAAATTGTCTAGAATCAAGACCAAATCGAAAATAATAAAATTTAAATATGAAAATAGATATGTCTTGAATTCCATATTTAATTATGGAATTATATATTTAAAACTGAAATATATGAGAAATCGAAATGATTTAAATATACTACAAGTTGGTCATTATTTGCTTTCTTACCATAGTGGTTGCCCACGCTTGCTTTTAAAAATAACACATCGCCTTATCAAATGATTCGCATTGCATGTAGAGGCATGCGTTGGAGTTTATCGCATCGGCGATTGAAATAGCAAATTGTCGATATGAGATCATAAAAAAATTTGTGCGATGAGATGTAGCGATCACACTATTGAAGAACTTTTATATTTCGAATCGGGGACAGTCATGCTGCAATTTGCAGATCGTACACCGCATCTCGCGATTTGTGCTTTGCACATTGCACATTGCACATCGTAAATTTGGAATAGTGGTATGGCCATGAATAAAAATGCGATGAAGCAATTGCGATATCGGCGTACCGGAATATCGGAGAATAATCATGTTGGAAATTCCAATATCGGCGATGCGATGGATGACGTAGCTAATCGGTGATCGCGATCGACAATCTTAAGCACATGATATAACAATTCTCGATACGCCGATATGCGATGAAGAGTGGACCCGATAATTTTATGATGAAAATTTAATAACATATCGGATCTGAGACATCGACCCTTTTAAAGTTATGCTCCTACCATTATTTGCGATTGAATGGATGCGATATTTTATAAACTTGATTTGAATTTCATATCGGGTCCGGAATTATGTGGTCATCGCAATATGGTAAAGTCGTTTATCGGAGATCGGCGATTCATGATAATGGAAGTATATTCAACTGCAAACCTTCGATATGCGAAATGCGATATGACATATGAGCGAGGTAATACATTGGAGATCTTTTAAGAACAATTTGTTATCAAAAATGCTAAAATCTACTTCCAATGAAATATTTCGCTACAAATGGTTGTGAAGTGGATGATGTGATATCGGAATGAAATTATTGACGAAGACAAGTGGGATGGTAGTATTGCAAACATTTTCACTGAAGTATCAGCAATATGAAAATCAAGTTGAATCCTATGATATTGCTTGAAATTTCAATTGGGTTTTTTTATGGTTGAAAACAAAGTTAAAAATGTTCAAATTCTAATGAATCTCAAAATAAAATTTCCTTGAACCTGTTGCAAATTTGAAATGGGTTTGCTGCTTACTTCAAGTTTTGAAAAAAAATGAAAACCTGCAAATAAAACAAAACAAAAATAAAAAATGAACTAAGAAAAAGAGAAACTAATAATAGATGAGAATGAACTTGTGAATGCGTACATGGAAGGAAATTCTCTGTAGTTTTTTACCTCATGAATCTTCAAATTTTTCCTTCGATTTATCAAAATTTTGCCTTTGTTCAAAATCATCTCATCATTTATTCTAAATCAGAGTGAGCAATCAGCCTAAATAAAATCTGCTTGTTCATGTTCAGGAAATATAAAATTTACCAGAAATAAATATGAAAATGGTCTTTCCTTTTGAATTGAAACAACAATTTATTACCTCTGCTCATTCCGAATTAACTTGAGAAAAATATCTATTGTTATAGTGATTGTTCAATAATGCCTTTAGTAAATAAATATGATGCGTATTACAACATCAGATAATAAACTAAATGTCCGAATGGGATAAAGCCACTAATTGTGGAAAAATGTCAAAATAGATTTGAATGTGTGCACACAGCAAAATGGGTATTCTTAAGGTCAGCTTAGAAAATTTCGAGGAAGATAATATGAACTTCATATGATTACCACGAAAGGTTAGACTGAATAATAATGATTGAGTCAGAATTAAACTTATCATAGACAGTCATACATTTCATGGGATAATGAGATCATGAAGCTTTTATATCCTCAAAACCTTTATCATATAAATTTCAAAAGAAAATCTTAGAAGGAAATCCCGAAATTAAGAAAAGTGGCTTTGAAGCGATTGATGCCAAGTGCAACCTTAATTTAATTTAATCAAGGCATTATTCAAAATAAACATAGTAGAGGTATTGTTGTAAGAATTTTAAAAAGGAAAGTAAGAATTAAAACTTTATGATTGGGAGAAAATGTTTTCACTGAACATGTATGAAAATGGTTGATTGCTTTGTTTTATTTTTAATCTACAGAACTGTTGAAAATAAATTAACTACATTAACTCTACTCCTATTCTAACCATATTCTTGAAAAATGACTAGGTATAGTGATATTTCCAGTGTAACCATTTTCTCATTTTAATCCCTGCATGTATGTACAATTCAAATGTTAGTAATAAAAATAAAAATCTAATTGAACTAAGAAAATTAAACCTGAAATCAAAATGTACAACTATTGTTAGAAGCTTATCTAAAATCTCCTTCTCATGAAATTTTCTTTCCAATTGAATACCAATTGGATCATAGAAATCTGGATGGATTTCTATTAATAATTGGGAAATGTTCAAAAGAGGAGATGAAAGGCTAGATTGTGGATATGAGTTTTTAGATTCAAAGGCCTAGAAGAAACTGTTAGTGTTATGTGTAAATGTTAAGCTATTGACAATCTTCCATGAAGGAAAAATTTCCAAATATTTTTCAAATGAATTAATAAAAAATGGATAGAAATCTTTCAAATGAAATGAAAAATTATTAATTAAATTGGATTGCTGGCAGACTTCTAAAAATACATTCTCTTGTTGATATTGCATTTGATAAGATAGAAGCTTTTGATAAAACATTAGCATTGATTGAAATTGAAATTGAAATAGCTTTTGATGCTTTTGATTATAATATAAAACTTCAATTTTCCAACAAGGCAATGTATCAATTGAATGTTTGATAATAAAGTGCTCAATATGCCAGCGTAATGTATCAAAAATCTGAAAAATAAAATCTGAAAATAAATCTGATTTAATACAAAATAAGTGAGGAAACAAATATAAAATGAAATCACTATTTTTACAACTAATGTTACAACACAATCGGGATCGTTTTGAAATAATTTCTTTTTCACAAGGATTGGCCAGAATTATGGAATTTGAGTAATTTCAAATTCCAATTTGTGAATTAGAAAGAGATTTATGATTACGAATAGGAATGAAAGCTTGATCATGATATGAATCATAAATTGGAATATTTTCTCGAATAGTGAAATCATGAAGATGATTATTTGCTTTAGAGTGAGGATTAGTTGGAATAATTTCTAAATTGAAATGTTCCTCATTCTCAGATGTTATTTGAATTTTCTCATGAGGACTCTCTTTAGAAGAATAGAAATCAACATCCTCAATGTCAGAGTAATTATCATAAATGACTTCACAAGATTCTCTAGAATTCTCTTCAATCTTATCCAATATATCTAAACACGGAGGAACAAGAATTTCATGTTCATTAATGGCAAAAGAATTATAATTAATTTCTTCTATATCTTGATAAAAACTTAATGGTAATTCATTTAGATTAGCCTCTGTATTTTCTGAAATATCATTAACACCAAGAGGGGAAAAATTACCATCATTAAAAATATCAGGATAAAGGGAAAAATGTGAATCTGAAATAATGCATTTAAAAATGCTTTTGTTTGAGAATTCTTGTACATTATGCTCATTGTAAATTTCAGATTCTAAATCGTTCCTTTGTGTACTCATGCTTTTTTGAAGAAGATTGCTTTGCTGCTCTGATTTCAGCATTTGCTTATCATGAAAAGATTCAGAAATTTGTACAACAGTTTGCATGCTATTATTTACTTTGATTTTTGCTTGCACTTGCTGATTTGCAATCTGATTTTCTAAATTTAATGCAGAGAAACTTTCAGATTCCAATGCAGGTATTTCTCCAAAATTGTTGTTTTTGTCTTCTTGCATTTGATTAGAAATATTTTCCAAGCTTTGTGAAACCTCTTCATCGCAATTTATTTGCACACCCAAATTGGAATTCTCATTTATGTTAGAAGGGGATGGAACAAAGCTTGAACTAATTTCATATGGATCGGGACTAGGGGGAAGAGAATAATTATGTTCAAACCAATCTAATGATTCTTCTTTCACAGGTTCATCTTTGACATTAAATTTTAAACAATTCAAATGGAATCGAATATTAAAATCTCTAACAGATTCATTTTCTTTTCGTAGATATTCAATTTAAACATATACCTGATCATAATTATAGCTATCAAATCTACAAATGAAACTTGTAACAAATTGATCACAGCTGTGAATTGAGGCAACCAGAAGAGTTCTACACCAGTTTCTGGCTTTTGCCACAAATGTGAGAGTAAAAATTCTGCATAAAATGTCTTCATCAATTCCTCTAAAATCATAATTTGAAACATTTTGAATAAATTGAAGGACATGATTAAAAGCAGAAGAATTTCTCTCACCATTGAATTTTACCTGAAACAAGAGTCTTAACACTTCGGGTGGAGTATTGGAAGATGCACGTCCATGGATACAACTCCAATTTAGAAGTTTAAAAGGAGCCATCGTGATGAAATAAAATGTTAAAATTGAAAAGACTCCAATAGAAAACAAGTTTCAGGCCCTCCTTCTAACGCCAAAATGTTGAAGCCTTGAAAATCGCTGCAACAACATGGGGAATGACCACTCGGTCCGGACCTTAAAGCAGCTCCTTTTCCGTTTGGAATGGTGGTTCCAACTGGTTCAACTAGGTCCAGTTACCTTCTCTCAATCTCCAATGGTTTTAAAATATGACTTTCATTTACCAATGGAAAAGAGACATCAGATCAACCTTCTTGCTGATCAGGCAAGAAAGTGATCCTTAAGCTGAGTTAGGGCTCAACCAATCCACTACTAAAGTTTGCCTTTTTGGGAAGAGGAATTAAAATAATGTAGAAATTAATCTAAATGCAAACTTATTCTAAGATGCAAGAAAAAATGAACTATCTTAATCCTATCTCAATTAGGCAGATATAGATCTAACCCAACTAAGAGCAGGTATTTAAAATATTGGGATTGAAATATGTCTTGTTTATAATGAATATCAAGTTAATGAAATAGTTCAATTAACTGACATTATGGATAGAAAAACACATCCTATTGAGACCTTTTAACTGAAATAATCAATCAACAACACTCAGGAAGAAGTTCTCAGAATGATATTGATCATTTAATCAGTAACTTGAATTATTAAACAATAATATGCGGAAGAAGTTCACAACATATCACTATTTATTCATCCAATATTAAAAGATAGATTTATGAGTAAATAGTTACCCAGAAATCAGAATTCAGCCCATAAGAGCAGAGATAAATAACAACATAAAATAGAAACAAATTACTCATACCGACAAAAGTGCACAAATATGTAAGTAAATTGACACCATTCCTGTTATCATAAAATAAAACCAGCATTTAAAATAATAGTATTCGAAATACATATTTATTGAATCCATTTCTCTAGCTCTGGTCTCTAATAGTCCTTTACAATGCCTAAACTTCTGCTTTCAAAATCAGAGCTACAATAGTGCAAACTCTGTTCATTATATATAACTCAGGATTTAAAAGTAAAACCTCAATAATCTCCAGATCTGAGATTCCACTCCTCCCACCTACAACTCTAAATCCCTATTACAAAATTTCTTTTAGAATTCCAAAATTGCAGAGGAGAGCAGCCTTTATTACATTCTGCAATCCGCTATTTATAATTTTTGCAAAGGAATCCTTGAGATGAAAGTTTGTTGAAGAGAAATCTTCCCAATCCAATTTTATTTGCTCAAAATTCCCATCTTTGTATGCTGGAGCATTCTCATTGATTGAAGTCTTTTTCTCCATATATCTTCTACTGTTTTCTTGCAAAAAGAAATCAAAATGAATTAAAATGTACCAATAAAATCAAAATACCATTTCTAGCATTAAAACAAATCCAAACAAATTTAATTTAAATAAATCATTGAAAATAAAATATAAGTTCTCTATTGATGCCTAGGATAGTTTAATTGGCTAAAGATATCATTGATGAGTGAATCTACAATTAGAAGAGGCTTAAGACAAATGAAAATGCAGAAAATAACTCAGAGATTTGATTTTGTTTAAGAAATTCGGAGTTTGATCTTCTACATGATTTTTGATTCAATTAATGACCAAATCTATTAGTGAAATCTCCTCAGGAATATTCTCCTTGATTTTATCTTTCCAATGAGCTGTCCTGGGCCTCTTTTGGCCAAGTATAACTCAATCTATGAGCTTCCAAAGTTGATGAGTCAAATCTGGCATAATTCTGGAAATTTTGTTGCTCAGCTAAAAATCAGAATTTTTAATTAAAAATTTAATCTTAAATTAGATTCTAAATATCTAATAATTAATTCTAAATTAATTATTAACTAACTAATATATACAATTAATTCTAATTAATTATCATTTAATTTAGAAATTAATTAAGTTACAAAATTAAATTAATATACAAATGATTTGAAAAAGTTAATTTAAATATAATTAATATTATAATTAAAATTATATTAAAATTATAATAAACATTATAATTATAATATAATTATTATAATATAAAAAATATAAAATTTAATTTACAAACCGTTGGAATCAATCCAAACCCAAAATCCATAAAACAAACCATTGAAATCAATCCAAACTCATTAATTCATCCATGTGAGTTTGTGGAGAGATATGGTGACTGAAATGTGAGGTGAGTGTGACGTGAGCGTGAGTGAGGTGGAGGTACAGGAGGCATAAGGGGTGAAACAAAAACTTTATATTAAATTTTTTGTATCAATCACATTTGGCCTTATCTCGTATCGCATTTTGAGTTGTAAAATGTTAAGGCTTTTAAGAATTTGCGATAAGACTTTGCGAGAAGAAAATTTGCGAGAAATTTAATTTTTGCGAGAAATGTTTTTTTTAATAAGTTTTTTCGTGTTCTGGATCTCAGGGGATATTAAATTAGAATTTTTATTAGAAATGTAAACCTAAATTATAATTATAATTAACTAATAATTAATTCTAATTTAATTGTTAATTATGAAAATTAATAATAAACTATTTATACCTAATTAACAATAATCTAAATAATTATTTAATTTTATTTTAATTAAATTAATTAAATTTTATATTTTAATTAATTTTTTTTTTCAAATTTAATATTAAATATTTTAAACTAATATAAAATCAACTAACCTACCTACACTATATTATTTCACTCACGTATGTTTTGAGCTTTGAAACTCAAAACAAAAATCAAAGCTTATAAAAAACCTTAGTTAATGCCTTAAGCCTTTTAGCCATCGCATATCTCAAGAACCTTGGATCGGGGTTTTTCAGATATGCATGTTATAAAAATTGCGATGGATCCGATATTGCAATATGCGATGTAGCTTTTATATATATATATATATATATATATATATATATATATATATATTTTAATATTAAGTTTTAATTTTAATTAAATTAATTATATTTTATTATAATAATTAATTTAATTAATCTCAACATTTAATGTTAAATATCAGTTTTTTATTTTGGTTTTATTTTAATGATGTTTAGTTTAGTTATGAAATTTTCTAAACTACACCCACTCTGAAAATAAATAAAAAGAATAAAAATAGCATTTTTAACCCAGACTAGATAAATGATGGGACTTTAAAGGAGTACCATTTTTAAACTAGTTGACCAAATGAGGTAAAACAAGCATCAATGGGAAGCTTATTAAAAATGGATTTTAACAAAGCAATCAAAACAAGAATACAAAGAAAATGAAAAATTAACAATCGCGTAGGATAATCAAATAAATAAAGATCCTAAAAGGCGTTTAGCAAAAAATTTATAGAAAGGGTCCCCATTATTTGAAGTGAACAAGTCAAAAATGGGGGGGTTGTGTTTTACCACAACACTCCCGTAAAAAAAAATTCACTTGGTCAATTTTTACGGAGGAAATGATAGCACATTATGAGGATACAAAGAGCAACACCTTCTTTAGCCAATTGATAAATCTCAAACAAAAGGGTTTAGTGGGGCAGCACATTGAGGACTTCAAAAATTTGAATATAAGGGTAACTGATATTCCAGAGGAACACAGGATTGATCTCTTCATAGGCACTTTAAATGATAACATCCAACATGAAGTTTTCGTTTTGGAACCTGATTCATTGGAGAAGGCATTCAGGTTGGCAAGAAAATTTGGATGTAAAATTATGGCGACAAGGAAGCCTACCACTCAATTCTATAAAGAAGGAAGTGTTGCTATGCCTAGATTTCCACAACCTACAAGGTTGACACCACAACAATTGGAAGAAAAAAGAGCAAAAGGGCTTTGCTACAGTTGTGATAAAAAATACACTAAAGGTCATAAGTGTGCTGAGAAGAAATTATTTTACATAGATTGTGAAGAGGAAGAAGAAAATGAACAAGAAGAGGATATACACCAGGAACCAACCCTAGAAGAGGAAGAAATGAACTCGACGATATCGTGTAATGCACTGGCAGGAATTACCACTCCTCAAACTCTCAAGATAGAAGGACATATCAAGAAGAAAAGGGTAATAGTGTTGATTGATTCAGGTAGCACCCATAATTTTATTCATTATAAGGTAGCCAAGGAATTAAATTGTTTCCTATACCCAGCACCAGAATGTCAAGTGATTGTTGCAAATGGAGGAACTATAAATTGCTCTGGAAAATGCCATAATATCAAGCTAACCATGGGGGAATATGTATTGACTAGTCCAATGCTTTCCATTCCTATGGGAGGTGTTGATGTTGTACTAGGATTACAATGGTTACAATCTTTGGGGATGGTAGCTTTTAATTTTCAAGAACTTTTCTTGAAATTTTTTTCAGAAGGAAAGGAAGTCGGATTATGGGGTATTGCAGGGAATCCAGGAAGGATAATAAGCTCTAATGCCATGACAAAGCTTCTAAAGGAAGAACAACGAGGCGTAATTTCACAATTATGCTCACTAGAAGTTCCAACATCAAAATCATCTATTTCTGTAGATCTCCAACAAGTCTTGGACAATCATTCCAAGGTGTTTGAAACTCCCAAAGGACTGCCACCTATTCGTGATCATGATCATGCTATTCATTTGATTCCAGGAAGTGTTCCTCCAAACATTAGGCCGTATAGATATCCTTATGTCCAAAAGAGCGAAATTGAATGTATGATTGCAGAAATGTTAGAGGCGGGTATAATTCAACCTAGTCAAAGTTCTTTCTCTACTCCTGTAGTATTGGTACACAATAAGGATGGATCATGGCGAATGTGTCCAGATTATAGGGAGCTCAATAAGCTCACCATTAAAGATAAATTTCCCATTCCTGTGATTGATGAATTATTGGATGAATTACATGGAGCAATTTATTTTACCAAGTTGGATCTTCGTTCAGGATATCATCAAATTAGAATGAAGATTGAAGATATTCCAAAAAAAAGCATTTCGAACTCATGAGGGTCATTATGAATTTTTGGTCATGCCTTTTGGCCTTACCAATGCACCTTCTACATTTCAAGGGTTGATGAATTCCATTTTCAAGCCCTTCCTTAGAAAATTTGTGCTAGTATTTTTTGATGATATACTAATCTACAGCAGGTCTTGGAAGGATCATGTTGAACATGTTGATAGGGTGTTCAAACTATTGCAGGAGAAACAATTATATGCAAAAAAATCCAAATGTTTCTTTGGAGTACAAGAGGTGGAATATCTGGGTCATATTGTATCTCACGAGGGTGTTAAAGTAGACCCTAACAAAATTAAAGCTATTAAGGAATGGAAAGTCCCCACAACCATAAAGCAGTTGCGAGGATTTCTCGGGTTAACAGGGTATTATCGCAAGTTTGTTAAGAATTATGGAGAATAGCAACACCTCTATCAACATTATTGAAGAAAGATACATTTTCATGGACTCCTGAAGCAGCTAAGGCCTTTGAACATCTTAAAGAGGCAATGTGCCTAGCATCGGTCTTAGCTACGCTAGACTTCACAAAAACCTTTATTGTGGAATGTGATGCCTCGGGAAATGGAATTGGTGATGTTTTAATGCAGGAAGGAAGACCCATTGCTTTTGAAAGTCGTCCAATCAAAGGAAAGTATTTACAGAAACCTATTTATGAGAAGGAAATGTTAGCAATACTTCATGCACTAAAGAAATGTCGAACTTACCTAATGGGAAGACACTTCAAGGTAAAAACTGATCATGATAGTCTTAAACACTTTTTGGTTCAAAGACTATCTTCAGAAGAGCAACAAAAATAGGTCACAAAGATGTTGGGTTATGACTTTGAAATAATCTACAAAAAAAGAAAGCTTAATGTTGTTGCCGATGCACTGTCAAGAAAGAATGAAGAGGCGGAAGCATTGCTTTGTGCCATTTCTATTATCCAACCAGATTGGATAACCGAAGCAAGAGATGAATGGAAGAAGGACAAATATGTATGGACACTCATTCAAAATTTGCAGCAAGATCCTAGTACATCTGATACATTTAATTGGAAAAATGATTCCTTATGGTACAAATATCACTTATATCTTTGTAAGAATTCCCAACTAAAATAAAATATTCTTCTGGAATTGCACACTTCTCCTTTAGGAGGACATTCAGGATTTTTAAAAACTTACCACAGGGTGAAGAAAGAATTTTTTTGGGAAGGCCTTAAATCTAATATTCAAAAGTTTGTGGCGGAATGTTTGGGTTGCCAGCAGAATAAAGTTGAGACAATTAAGACCCCGGGACTTCTACAACCTTTATCCATTCTAAGTCAACGTTGGGAGGAGATTTCAATGGATTTTATCACAGGTTTACCTAAGTCCGAAGGAAAGAGTGTCATCATGGTGGTAGTTGATAGACTTACCAAGTATGCACACTTTTGTGCATTATCTCATCGATTTAAAGCAAGTACAGTTGCTACTACATTTATGGATAGAATTCAAAAGCTACATGGAAGCCCAAGGGTTATTGTGAGCGACAGAGATCCCATTTTTACTGGAAATTTTTGGACTGAGTTATTTTCTTGTTTGGGTACTCAATTAGCTCATAGCTCATCTTATCATCCTCAATCTGATGGTCAAACTGAGATAGTAAATAAATGTTTGGAAGGATATATTCGTTGTTTTGTATCTCATAAACAAACACAATGGGTCAAGTGGTTACCTCTCGCTGAATGGTGGTATAACACTTCCTTCCATACTGCAGCAAAAATGACTCCATTTATGGCACTTTATGGATATCATCCACCATCGATCACATCATCTTTAAGGGAAAATTCGAAGGTTCAAGCAGTGGAAGATCACATCGAGCATCAGCAAGAAGTTCTCCAACTCTTAAAGGATAACCTGAATTTGGCACAAAATTGAATGAAACAACAGGCAGATCAACATCGCAGCGAGAGAAGTTTTGATGTAGGAGATTGGGTATTTTACGGCTACAACCATACAAACAAATGTCCCTCAAGCAAGCTAAGAAGGATAATAAATTATCCCCAAAGTACTATGGTCCTTACAAGGTGTTGCAAAATATTGGTTCTATGGCATACAAATTGGAGCTTCCTGCTTCTTCGCGAGTACATCCAGTTTTCCATGTTTCATGCTTAAAGAAGGTTATAGGTAAAAATCTTCCAGTTCAAACAATATTGCCAGAACTTGATGAGGAAGGAAAAATCATATTGGAACCTGAAGTGGTCATGGAAACAAGAACTCGACAGCTACGGAATCGATCAATTTCAGAGTATCTCATCAAGTGGAAGAACTTACCCACCGAAGATTCTACATGGGAGGATGAGAATTTTATACAGAAGCACCCGGAGCTACTCAAGCATTGAGGACAACACTTTTTTGAAGGAGAGGGGCATGTTAGGTCCCTATATCACTAGTATAGTCCCTTATTATTGTTAGTGTAACCCCCTTATTGTTATTATTGTACCCCTGTAACCCCCATTTTGTTATTATTGTGCCCTTAAATTATTATTGTTAGGTCGGCTAGGATTACATTGTGGCCCACTAGGATTACATTATGGCCCCATGGAATCCTATATATAGAAAGGAGGTTTTGTAAATTGTATCATCTAAGAATTATTCATTCATGTAATGTATTGGAGGTTGCCCCCTCGAAGTGGCTTATTTCTAAGGAGCTGGTTTCACAACATAAACCTTGGGGTTAAACCTGGATGGTAAATATCTCAATATCTTTTGAACAATTACACATTCTCTAATGGTTTCTCCTAGATCTTTCATGTTATTCACAATTTCTGCAACCCTTAAGAATAAGCTGGCAATGTCTTCTTCTTCATTCATTTTCATATTTTCAGATTGAGCTCTATAGAATTGTAGCTTGACAGCCTTCACCTTTTTATCTCCCTCATGGATACTTTATAATGTATCCCATATCTCTTTGGCAGTCTTGTTGTGCATTACTTTAATAAATTCTACCTCACATAAACCACTTGAGAGGGAATTCATGGCTTTTGCATTAGCTACAAAATCTAGTTTGGCATCTTTCTTTGAGTCAGACTCCTTTGGGGCATATCCAAATTCCACAGCAGCCAAAACTTCTATTCCTAGAGACATTATGTACGTCCTCATTCTTATTTTATAGAAGGCATAATTTGTACCAGTGAACAAAGGGGTTTTATTTGTTGAGCATCCTTCTAGACTAGCCATCTTGGGGACCTAGGATCTCCTTCTAGTTGTTAAACTGATACTGAAGGAACCCGCTCTGATACCAATTGTTGAACCCTTGGTTAAACTGAGAAGGGGGGGGGGTGAATCAGTTTCATGCAGTCATGTTCTTATTAAACTTTCTTTTATACTCATTCACATCATCATTTTGTGATCAAATTAATATACAATGGAACAAAATCTTAATAAGTGAGCAACAGGTATTAAGCAAAATAAATACAGAGTATCAACACATAATCATCATGCATATAGACAAAAAATATAAGTGGAAACCCATAAGGGAGAAAACCACATCTTATTATTATTGTGATGCAAAGGCAAGCTCCAACTCCCTCTCAAAACTGATTTTCTGTAGGCTCCAACCTACATGAGGCTACTACCTCAATTTTGCAAGCTACATCTTGCAAGGAAGCTCCAACTCCCATCTATTTTCCGTAGGCTACAACCTACATGAGGCTCCTACCTCCGCCAGCTACAACTGGTCATTTATCAAGCTACAACTTGATATGGAAGCATCAACTTCCTCACTGTACCATAAAATCATATGGTGATTTACCTGGATATAAGCTCTGTTTTTCTTTCTTCACTGTTGTCCTTCCAACCTTTATATTTGCCCCTATATTATCTATGGATTTTCATAGCTTTCTCAATTTGTCTTCCCCTTCTCATTTTCTATCCAACACATTCAGAATAATATAACAAAGTGTATACATTTTTGTATTGCAGTGGAGTTTTGATTTGCCTAAGGAGACTTGCCTTTGCATCACATACAACAAAAATAATTAATTCATTTATATTTACAATTACAACACATATATTCCAATTCAGCCCTTTCAGCTCTTGGTTTTCTGATTATTTGTCTTATCTGCCTATTGTCAAATTTCTAATTGTGCGAGCCTTTCCTTGCTGTGTTCAACCTTTTCCTTTTGTTTTACGTTATAATCCTCTTTTGCTCTCCGAAGCGATTTAACAAAGGAAATCCACATACTTTCGGACTTGAAATGCTTTAGGTTTCAACTTCTATCTGTATCGCGTCTGCTTTCTTTATCACACTTCGGCGATTCAGTTATCTCATGTGTCTTCGTCCAATTGATCTCTCAATATGCGATGTGCGATGGGTCCCACCAGGCTGTGTTATCGCTTTATCGCGCTTCGGTGTTTCAAGCGTTCTTTGCTATATGGCTCCTTTTCTTTCCGATGCGATTTACAAAGGAAATCACTTACATCCGGACTTGAAATCTCTTTAAATAAATGGTTCTGAGCTGCATCGCATCCAGCTCCTTTACTCTTCGCAGTATGCGATGGACTTTGCATCGCCGATGTGTGATGTAGCGCTGTGATGCCACGTGTCTCTTTACATCGACACATCACATTGCAATATCGACTATCACAATATCATTTTTCATACCCTGCGAACTCATATCATGTGCGATATGCGATATGCGATTGCATCACATCGCCACTGTCCATCGCATCACATCTTTTCCTTTTACGTTCTTCACCCCTCCAATTTTGCGATTTGCGATATGTGGGCCAGATCCACGCCATCTCCATGTCATCATGCCACGTCACCTTGCCATGTCATCATCATGTCATTGCCACATCATCTTGCCACGTCATCTTGATTTATTTGTGATTTGTGGGGTCAGGTCCACATCAGTTGCCATGTCACCTGCCACATCACTTGCCATGTCATCATATCGCACTTCAAATTTTCTGTGACCACTGTGTTTGTGCGATTTTCCTCCTACCCCGATTTCGATATGCGATCACATCGCATCACATTCATCGCACTTGCTTCTGATTTATGATATGATTGATTTATTTAATAAAAATGCATGACGGAAGCTAAAAGTCCCTTTTCCCTTTCAAAAAATTATAATATATATTCGGGACCACAGAATTCCTGACGGTCAATCTTACTTTTCAACGAAATATGGTTATAAACCATGATAAACCCGACTCGTGAAAATTCACATCAATATATCGACTTTGGTTAAATTACCAAAGAAGCCAATAATATAAATACACTCGAGTCCCACAACAATTGTCAATGCATCTTTGCCCGTGATCTATCCGCTTATGATTTCAAATTTAAGGTTTAAAACTCTAAATAAACCATATAATTACTTACGGGCCCACAACTTTATTTCACCGTGCCTCTCCATAATATTTCCAAAGCTTCAAATTTATGTTGTAAAGCTAACATAATATTTTATAACTTACCCTTTTCACCTATCAACAGGCCACATATATGTCGAGGCATGCTTACACGTTAAATCATATATGGCCCACAATTTACCAAAAGAACCTATGCTCATACATCCGATGGCTGACGCCTCATCGTGCTCCAACTCACCAATCCAACTGTTATCAAATAACTAATATGCATGACGTTTAACATACCTTGTTTTAAACATCGTGAAATTACCGATGAGAACACCGTGGGGTCTCCCATAGATCTAATCGGACAACAATCGCATTCATTCCACCTCCGTAGTTTATCACCCAAACACAACGCGCAATGGGTGGTATTGCGCTCATGATGTATCACCATATCATTTGATTGCGTTCAAGATGGGAAAAAATGCCCACAACTCAAAGGCTATGTGACAACAGTGTTCGATTTTCTTGAAAACCGCTTAACTTGCAAACTTTGTTTTAAATCACGTTCAAACGCGGATTTTCACCATTTCTTTGTTTAACTTCAATTTCTCATGAGCAACTCCTTTTTATTGCATAACTAAATAAAGAGAGACTAATTATTGCTGCGTTCTCAACCAATGAACCAGAGTTCTAATTTCCTTCTGAACCCTTATTACACAGGTTGGTAACTCTCGGTGCTACACAGAAAACCATAAATCACTGAATTTTCAAAGGGATAAAATTGTCCTTTTTGCTGCGTAACACAATATCCATAAATAAATGAACACTGCTCGATCTCAAGCAAACAAACTAGAATTCTTTGAATTCCTCCGAATCTTTACACAAAAGTAAATATACTCAAAATTCTACACAGAGTGTATAAAAAAAAGGATTTTGGAGAGGTGAAACAATTTCACTTTCTCTGCAACAATTTCATTTGAATCTAATCTGCTCCCTTGTCTTGGTGCTGCTCCTTTGTGCTCCTTTGCCATCAATGACAATATTTCCAACATGACCGATGTGAAAATTTATGAAACGTGGTCCGTGGTGTTGTTGATGGTTGGAGCTATCAATGAGGGGGTTGTAGATCCATTCTAGTAGTTGCTAGTGTTATCACTCTAATAATTCCCAAAGTTGTGAGATTTTTTAGTTTATAGTTTTAAGAACATTAGAGGTAACCATAGACCTACTTTCAAGCTTTAGGATCTAGCCTTCGTAAGGCTCATAGAGGACTCTCTCTATAATATTTAACTTTGTTTTATGTTTGATTTTAGGCTAGTTATATAGAAAAATTTGGTTTTGATATTTGGTTTGGTTTGGTGGGAAAAAATCGCTTACTGATATGGATAGTGATAGATATGTTTTTCCATTGGGAAAATGGAGTCAATGTGTCAAGGAAATAGGTCAGGATCAAGGTCTAAAGTCAAATATTTTCAGGGCAAGATAGCAGAGTCACTCAAGATCTTCGAGGATGATTAGTGAAGTGGTTTAATCAGGATAAAGAGAAATTAGGGATTCTTTGATCCGGATAAGGAGTTAAGAAGAAAAAGGTCATTCAAAAGAGGGATAAATTAAGGGTTCCCTACTCTAGAAATCAGCAGAAAACATTAAAATGAAAACTGGTAAATAACATAGTTCTTTTAACAAATTATGATATATCACTTCCTGATTTAACATTAAAATTTAGAAAACATGTATGTATGAATGGAAAACATAAGAAGATTTAACAAATAATAGTAGAAATTACTTCACTTAAGTTGGCCCAACACATGAATCCTGAAATATGATGCTTTATTGATTTGATCCAGCCTGCTTACTTGAAGCTTGGTACAAAAGCCCTTCAGGTACAAAAATATTGACAATAGAAATCTTCAGGAATTTATTCCACGATAATACTTCAAAGAGTGAAGTATTTATATAAAAAAATATTACAAAATATCCTAGAATACTCTTAGGAATGTTTTTTGGAAACAAAATATCTATTACAAAAAGATAGTGACAACTGCATAACAAACTTGCAAGCCATCCTACTTATTCAAATTAAATAGAAATGCTATTTGGATTTGGGTGCAGTTGGTTATTGGGTTGTCTTCAACGCTGACAAAAAGATCTTCAATTTGTTTTAAATTTTTATCTCTCATTTGATACTCTTTTTCTAATGCACTTTAACACTGACACTCTTTAACCTTGTTGTTTTAACTGCTTTACAGCTGTAAAAATCTGTTTTTATTGAGTAAAAATAGCAACTCTGTTTTTCATCCTCTAAAAGCTCAATTG
Source organism: Pinus albicaulis (assembly GCA_034641835.2). Classification (NCBI taxonomy): domain Eukaryota; kingdom Viridiplantae; phylum Streptophyta; class Pinopsida; order Pinales; family Pinaceae; genus Pinus; species Pinus albicaulis. Next base: position 82,479,283 of record CM076582.1, read on the forward strand.
TTTCCTTCTATTTGTCCATTGGATTGAGATTAGGTTTCTTATTATATATGATCTTAAATCTAGTCTCTGTTGCCGTTTCAGCTGTATATGTACCTTCTTCTCTGATTTTTTTTTTGTGGTCTTGTCCTCTTGATTTACAGTTTTCAAAGTGTGACTAGTATCACCTTGTTTGATTGTTTCTATTAATGCGTTTTCCAACCATTCAATTTGGTTTGTAAATTTTTCAATATGAGGCCTCTTATCACGTATATAAGGGGTTAACTTTCATTTTACCCTCATTTTATTGAGTATTCCATAAGGATCATAATTCCACAAGAAACTTTCTTCAAATTTATATTTCAGCAACTATTTTGTTGCCTCTATACCCGCCTCCCTGTGATTGCATATGAAAGGTCCTACCTGGTTTTTCAACTTGAATTGAGTCTTCTTTTTGGCAGCCAAGAAGTTTATAGAGTCTGAGTTTAATATTTGTCTTATGTACTCTAAGGAAAACACTCTCATTGGCAATTATTTTGGTAATTTATAGGGCAAGAGGTTTGAGCCATAGACTCTAATCTTTGTATGATTTTGGTAAAGGTACCAATATCCAGTTATGATTTTCTCTGACAACTGTAACACTTTCTTTATCTCATTACTTATCCTTGGCTGCACATTGTTTGTAAACATGTTTATCAATGGATGAACAAAATAATCTATGAAATCCACATAAGTCAATTCTGTTTGATTCTTTTTGGATTAGAGAAGTACAGAAAATGACTGAAAATGGATTACCTTCTACATCCAATTTCTGAACGGTTATTGGGAATTTCTCTACTTGGAAGTAAAGGAACATATGAAAGAAGAAGGATGTATATTTGAAAACACCTTCAGTGGGAAGTTTCAGAAGATGATCATGGATACTATCAGCTATGTACTCAACATAGTTATAAATGACAAAAGGAGGTTAAACAGGCACAAAATTAGATAGAAAACCAATAATAGACTCATCAGTGTGCTCATCAATAAAATAACGAAGGATAAAGGATAACATAGAAATAACATGTCTTGATCCTTCAGGAAACTTGGAAGATGAATATGGAGGGTTTATCTTTGGGATTTCAACATATGAAGGCATGAATGTTTGGAAGATATGAAATCTCTTAGGAAATTCTAACTCAATGTAAAGCTTTGTAAGAGCTTCTATGGATAATGGGACTGCATTGGGATCTCTTTTCAACTGAAGCATTAGGTTTATAGACTCTGCAGTAATAGTGAATAATACTTCTTTGTTAGCATCAACTATAGCTCTTTTTTCAATGGAATAGTATGTTTGACACATCCTAATGACTTTTGGACACTGATGGGTATGTGGAACTAAATACTTGGGTAAATTGGACTCCCAAATTTGAATTTCATCTCCATGATCTAAAGATTTTTCTAGACTCCAGCAGTGGAGATCTAGAAGATTGAATTCAATGACTGGATCAGTTATATTGTAATCAACATCAACTAAATATGTATGCTCAACATCTACAACAAGAGGTTGTAGTGGGTTGACAAAAATGGTACTTTTAGAGGCCATTTATAGGTTTAATTTTGACAATTTTAGCCTTCTGAATGTTAAAAACCCTGTTTTTAGGCCTTTTGTACTCTTCTGTAAGCTTAGACTGTTTACAGAAGGTATTTTGGTTTGACAAAGGTTTCTTGAACAACAATAGGTAAAATTAGGTTTTCTTTTGGTTTAAACTTTCAATTTTTCTCCAAAATTAATCTTTAAATTCTTACAGACTCAAGAAAAGGTTTGACAAGGGTTTATTGTCTTTCTTGGATAAAACATGACTAAAACAGTTTAATTCAAGAAGAGAAGGGTTCTGAGTATTTGCAAAGGATTATTTAATCAACTAGAGGATCTCTAAGGTCTGCAAAAGGCTAAAAATTCTTCAATTTTGATTAAAACAGGTTAAGGTATTCGAAACTTTGGTTTTATCAGGGTTTCTACAGCAAATACATTCTTTAAAGGAAAATAAATGTATTTATGTGGGCAGAAAAGCTTTACAAGGCTCAAATTCACAGATATAGATGTTTCAAATGACGGGAAGGCTATTTTCTTTGAAGAATACCTGTTTTTTGTAGGTATTTAGACTTGAAATAGGGTTTCTGGGGCGTCTGGATGCTTTTGGAAGCTGTTGAAGTATTTTTGGACGAAAACTAAAAGCTCTAGGTGGTCACAACAGAAATTTGGAATGATTTATGGTTCTTTGAGCATGTAAACAAGGCAATGACATCTTTTCTTTCAGTCAGGGATGGTTAAACTTATAGAAAAATGCAGAAAAGGTTAAAAACACATACATATGTTGTTTTATAAAACATTAGGGTTAAGAAGTATATGCATTAAATTTCGGTCAAGTCAGAACGAGATGGCAGTTTTGCACCATGGGGTCAAATACGGGGAAGAGGTTATCGCAACATGAAAAGGTGGTAAGCAATTTTTCACAAACGAATGTGATCAAATCATTTTGCACCGTGTGGAGGAGAGTGAAGAGGCCAATACTGCCCATTTCACAAATCTAAAAATGGTTAATGATCGCGATTTTTAGAATGCGATATTGCATATGGTTCGTCAGATTAGGTTAAGGAGATGTGAACAGTTGAGATCTAATGATGAAATTTTTCGGTGAATTGGCGTGGGGCCTGGGAGATATATATGTGGCAGGGTTGTTATAATATGTTTAAACACAGTTTAAACATAAATAATAATTTATTTAACGGGATAGGTGGGATACAGTAAATTACATAGCAAATAGGTGATATGCAGGTGTAAAGCGACCGTAGGGTGGTTAATTATATATAACATATGTTTTCTAAACTATGGGGTAGCGGAATTTGACACGTGGGTTTGAAAACCATAGTTAAAGCATTATTAAAATGGGTATTGGGGTATTTATATAAAATGATTTAATATATTACGGGGGGAATATTATAAGGAGTTAATATATTAAATTAGAGTTAATATGATAATAAATGAGCGGAAATGCATATAACCACTAAGTAAAGTGAGTTTTAAGGGTTTTTGGCATATTTTCATAATGGTGACCCCTTTTTACACTTACACTTAGGATAAATATCATTTAGGGTTTTTTTGAATGTTTTTGCATGAAATGAGATTAGTTAAGGGGGTTTTTACTTTCCCTAAGAAAAAATATGTTTTACATTAGGAAAAGGGATTTTATCTTAGGAAAAGGGTGATGATGTTGAGGAAATGGATCTTTATGAAGGGAATCCAATACTTATTACCAATCAGTTGTTAAGCCTTAGGTCCAGTCCCAACAAAAGTCAGAGAAATGCTTTGAGCCTTTATAACTGAAGGTTTTTTAATACTGGAATATTTTGAGGGAAGAGAAATTAGTAATTTACCAAGTGATTTTTATTACATGCCTTGTGCGACTTCTTTCTACCTACCCATCATTTATTCTATCATTTTTTCATTATTTTCATGGGTGTATTTGAGCTTGCAACCCTAAATCAATTTTTCTTTTAAAGCATAAACTATCTAATTCTAACCCTATTTCATCTGAGGGCTCATATTAAACTGTTGAGCTCCTTATTTATTCTCTAACTATCTACCGATTTTTCAAGTTTAAACTATTTGATAGATCTTTATTCTCTATCTATAAACATGAAATTCAAAGCATGAAAAAGTTAAGATTAAACTACTCAAGTTATCATGGATCATGGCATTTTGAACAAGCTGCACATAATCATTATTTTTGCAGTAAAAGTAAAAGTAGTGGAATTTTGACTAGCATCACTTTCATGTCTTATTCTTATCTCTTTTTTGCTTTTGGGGTCTATTTTTTGTTCTTTTTTATCTTTTCTTTTCAAGTCCTTTGATTTTTCTTTTAGGAATTTTACCCTCTTTACATTTTTTTTTTTTAATATAGGAAAACAACTTGCAAAAAGCAAGGTCTGTACATATTTACAAGACTAATCATAGTCAATTCAAAAATTATGAACCCTATTATTATAGGACCCTAACAGTGGCTTCACATGGGACGACATTTCCTGGTGAAATGTCAAGAACTTTGAGACTAGTAGCCTTTGAATTCTAACTGTACTAACCTTGTAAATGTTTATGATCTCTACAATTATTCATACTTATGATATTTTACCTTTCAAAGCTTAGGGCCTTCTCTTCGGGCTTCAACTTTGTTAGGAAGACATCCAATCCAATCTAAAATCTGAAATATTATGTACAATGGATAAAGTAAAAAAAATTAACTATTTTTTATTTCTAAGGAGTATTAGTGCTTCAACATTCTTCCATTGAGAGGTCCACCTAGCAGATTGTAATATCCCAAATCTGGAACTCAGCAATGAATAAGTTGTATAACGGTATTTTTATGATGAATAAGCTTAAAATATATATAAGAAACACATAGACATCATTTTTAGCTACAAAAACAACTTTCACTTTGTTTCATGATCCAGAAAGCAGGGGAAAAGGGGAATTTATGCCCTAAAAAGGTTGTTTTCAGAAATAAGTGTAAAAATAGGCAGGGGAAACGGTTGGATATGATATCTTAGGTCATGAGGGACCTATGATCATAATTTAAGCTCAAAATAATGCTTCTAGCTATGGTAAACAACTCCTCCTTTCTCGACTAGGCTAGAAAACATTGATTTCCCATGACTTTGCTAAAAACAAAAATCTGAATATTGTGAGAGTGTAATTTTCATGAGGGATTCTATAGAAAATGATGGAATAAGTCTGATAAGAAGTTTATATTATTAATACAACAAATAAATGGAGGTTTAATCACTTATATAGTAAAAACAAGACAACCGTCAAGGTTTCCGACAAAATGCATGTACAAAGCAGCACTGCAGAAAATAATGCAGTTCACTACAACACTATATTAAACATAACTAAATATGACATATAAATGATGAATAATATAGAGACTGGCCTTAGGCCTTCTTATTGGAGCTCCCAGAGGGAAATAAGCAAATCCTTCTCAAAGATTAGCATACAATCAAAGGATGCATCTCTACTGCTGCTGCTCCTGCATAAAAGACACAGTTTACTGAAGGAGACTGTGTTGTGGCTGAATGTGGATGAATGGAATTAAGCCAAATACAAAAATGAAGCTATAATCCTTCCCTCTTGATCCCTTAAACAAGTTGATCTAAAGAGAGGATGGAATTCCGACACAGAAATTCCTTGCACTAAGTAGTGCAACAACTCCGGCTAAACAGCTGAAGCATGCAAGTGGTCTCAAGACAAAAATAGCCGAATACATGAATGATATCCCTTTGATGATATGCCTTCCTTTTATCTTTGGTGAGCCTCCTCACCCCATACCCCACACAATGTTGAGGTGACTTCTTCATGAAGCTTCCTCTTTCAAAACTGCACTACCCTAGCCTGCTTCCCTCCTCTTGTGCCTGCGCTGTTGACTTGGTCAACTAATCCACCTCCAATGCCTCTTTTCACACTAGAAATCTTCAGTCTAGTTTACATATGTGTCTTAGGTTGATCTTTGTTCACATTGAGCTAATTTACTTGAGTATTTATTCCTCCTCAAGAATGGCTATTGACTTAGTCAAACTTGACTATGTCTCCATCTAAAATGTCCTTGTTCACACTTGGAAGTGTAAAACCAACTCCTAAGGTGATCTCTTCCCTTAATAAGGTGGAATTTATTCATATTTTATTGTTCATGTGCCTCCTTACCCATTTATTCCTCTCATAGGTGAAAGTAGAAAAATCTAATATTCCAATTTTCTTATGTGCAAATTTTGGAATATTACAGTCGTCCCCTCCCCAATGTTGCTTTTCCTCAAGCAACTGCAAGGATAGGACTGAAAAGCACCCTCTTCTCCCCTACATAAACATCATAATATGAAATAATACAAGGATCAAGATGTTGTATAATCAATATATCTCCAAGTTTCCCCTCCCAAGTGTGCAAGCCATCTATTGGGGAACATCCCAAATAGCTAACACTGTGTGACATTGAAACATCCATGGAAGAAAAAATGGGATGTCTGTAGGTCCTCTTGAAGCATGAGGGCTGATATGTATTGGGATTCATCATCCCAATTTGAATCTCTCCTCCCCAAGCTATCAAACAAACAAAATGAGTGACCCTCCAAGATGGCAACTCATGAAGAATCTCTTCCACCTTGAGCTCATGTAAAGAAGGTGGGCTGCATGGCTGACTGTGTGGAGTCAAAATGTACATCTACTGTTGTTTTTCTCTCCACCTATGATATATATGGGGCTGCTACTGATATATGGCTGAAATATAATAGTCTTCAAGGAAGACCCAAGCCACCCCATCAAATCCAACACCCATGAGGTGTCTCCTCAAAGAACTCAAACCTCCCAAATGAGTCCTCTCATTTGAAGGCAAGATGTATAGTATGGCAACCAAGGTCTGCCCATTGTTCTTTCTGAAATATGCATCATATGTAATGTGAAGAATCATATTTTCATTGGGCCTCTTCAACTCTTGTGCCACTCCTCTAATGATGCTTCCTACAATCAATGTTTTAGCAGCATAATATGGAAGCATAAACACATGAAAATAAGGAGGTAGAATATAGTCCCAAACATGGAACCAATGCATGGAATTCGTTGCCTACCTAAATATATAGTGCAACAAGTGTCTTTTCAGCCACTTGTTTGCTACCACATTCATTTTACAAAATGGAAACATTAAAGCATAATTTGGTGCCAATGATGCACACCGAAAACCATGTGGCATTCCCCCACAATCCACAAATAGAATGGCCATCATAAACGCTGCAAGTCACCTCAAGTACATAAAAATATAATATGCAAGAAGGAAAGACCCTTCTTGGTATGATATTCTTATCATATAGGTAAGGAAGTGTAAAATAAAAAACAAAATTTTACCTCCTCCATCATGTACTTCGGTCATTGAGCTAAAATGGCTCAAGTGAAAATTTTCCCTTGCTACAAGTGAGTAGGGAAGTGGTTGTGCCAACCTTTTCTTCATCTTCCATGCTGTGCATCTCTCCATATGCTGATATATATTCAATTGAATGCCCTCCCAAGTGAACTCCCCCATTAAGGGATGTTATGCATAAAATTGTATGGAAGGAAAGTCCACAAATGCTGCATGTAGATCTTTCTCCTTGTGCTTGTGAACCCAAGCCAAGAAGATCAAAACATGGTAAGGGATGCTTCCATCCATTACTTCCTCATGATAATCTTCCACATGCCTCCAAGGTGTATTACTTGTAAAGTTGTATTGAGAACACTCCAGCAAGCAATCCAAGCTCCCAAGTGACAGCACTGCTAGCCTTTGGAGTAGGGCGACTGTCAACTCAAAGCTCAATTCTTTGACATAGATTGTGTCAAAGACTCTTCCCAAAATGATGTTGTGTATGTAGAGATCCTCCCAAGATGGAGGTGCTTCTCTTTGCACTATGTTAGTGCCATCCCTTCCTTTTGTAGCATCGTTCCAAGTGTGAGAGAAAATCCACCCTTGCTCTCTCTCAATCCTCCAAAGAAACAAGTGACTTTGCTGCCTGACCATACCTCCATCATACAACCTATGTGGTGAAAACATAATGATCACATCACCATAATGCACCCACACTCCTTGCTGCCCCATGATGAAAGTATCCTGCCAATCTTCCTTCCTCTTCTCATCCCATGGGAAAGGACATGTCATAGGGTGACCAAACTCCCTCAAGAGTAGCCAAAGCAGCATTGCCTCTTGCTACCCGGTGTCATAGACTTGCAAGAGGTTTACCCTTCTCTTGCCTCCCATCCACATCCACTCAACTCCATGTGGATGCCTCCTAGATTTTCCCATCTTGGCATTCCTCCAATGAGGTCTACCATCCTCCCATATCAGACCTTTCTCCTTGCACTTCATAAGAGGATGAAATGCAACTCCTTGGAGACCTCCAAGAAAAGACCTCTCATAAGTGATTATCTTGGACCCATAAGGATCCAAAGGGGCTAAAGGCAAGGTCTCCTTGATACTACCTCTTGACAGCACTGTAACCCTCCTCCAAAGTGATTTGACTATCTCATGCATCAACTCCCGGATGTACATTCGATTCTGCATGAACCTGCTTGGAGCAATGTTCACTCCATCCTCCAAGAATTCACACTCCAACCTCAAGGGTTGTGTGTAACTTATCAGGGATACATGAAGTTGAGAGTTCAAATCTCCCTTTAACCCTTCAAACTTGCACAGTGCAGTGAAATCCTGCTGCTCTATCACAGCAATATCATTTGATCCTGGGCCATATGCAAACAAATCTCCAACCCTTTCCATAAAATTTTCTGAAATGTTAAGACATGGAAACTTATGCATACCTTTGTGAGCCTTTGGGACATCTTCTATGGCTGCAAGAGGTCCTCTCTTCAATATGTTAGCTGATCCAACTGCTAGTGTAGAAGGCTGCTCTCTCAAGGTCATGGCAGCGTTGGTACTTGCCTCCTCCCATGGTGGTGTGGGTCTCCTCCCCTCTGATCTTTCCTCATCAAAGGTTTTGACCAGCTCTTGAGTGAGCTCAGAAAAAGAAGTCACCCTTGTGTGTCTTAAGTGACTGCACCACCCAGCATTGGCTTCACCCTCCAAGTTCAGCGCTGCAACTTCTGCTGCCTCCCTCTCTTCCACCAGGTGAAGTATGAAGAATTCCTCAAGCTTTCTTGCCCGATATCTTGTTGTAGTTGACCCATAAAATTTATACAATAGGAATCTATTGCCTTTGATCTCTCCTTTGTTGCAAGATCTTTCTTCTTCTCTCAATTGAATAAACTGAGGAAAATCCAAGGTCTCTTTGAAAGCCCTAGGTTGGCACTTGTATTCTGCCAAATATCCACTCAGGATTTCATGCTCTAAATTATCTCCTTTCTCTCCACTTCCTCTATGAGAACAAGAAGTGCATGCATCTTCTTCTGCTTCTTGAAACCCTCTAGATGTCTCACTGCAATTTTCTCCTCCTTGAAACCCTCTTGGAGTTTCAATGCATTTCTCTTATTATTTCTTTTTGGATCTGAAAATGGATGAGAGTAAGCTCAAAATCTCCATAATTTTTTTCTCCTCTTCTTCTTATCTTCTGATTGGATCTGAAATCCACAGGCTGAGCCAAGATGGCAGCTCCGATACCACTGTAATATCCCAAATCTGGAACTCAGCAATGAATAAGCTGTATAACGGTCCTGTTATGATTAATAAGCTTAAAATATATATATGAAACACTAAGACATCATTTTTAGCTACAGCGGGAACTTGCACTTTGTTTCATGATCCGGAAAGTGGGGAAAAAGGGGATTTTATGCCCTAAAAAGGTTGTTTTCAGAAATGAGCGGAAACATAAGTATGGGAAATGGCTGGATATGATATCTTAGGTCATGAGGGACCTATTATCCACATTTAAGCTCAAAATAATGCTCCTAGCTATGGTAAACAACTCCTCCTTTCCCGAGTAGGCTAGAAAACATTAATTTCCCATGACTTTGCTAAACATAAATTTCTGAATACTGTGAGAGCATAATTTTCATGAGGGCTTCTACATAAAATGATGGAATAAGTCTGATAAGAATTTTATATTAGTAATACAGCAAATAAATGGAGGTTTAATGACTTATACAGTAAAAACAAGACACCCGGCAAGGTTTCCGGCAAAATGCATGTACAAAGTGGCACTACAGAAAATAACGAAGTTCACTGCAACACTATATTAAACATAAATGAATATGACATATCAATGCTGAATAATATAGATAATGGCCTTAGGCCTTCTTATTGGAGCTCCTGGTGGGAAATAAGCACCTACTCCTCAAAGATTAGCATACAATCAAAGGATGCAGCTCTACTGCTGCTGCTCTTGCATAAAAGACGCAGTTTACTGAAGGATACTGCGTTGTGGCTGAATGTGGATGAATGGCCTTAAGAAAAATATAGAAATGAAGCTCTAATCCTTCCCTCTTGATCCCTTAAACAAGCTGATCTAAAGAGAGGATGGAATTCCCGCACAGGAATTCCTTGCACTAAGCAGTGCAGCAACTCTGGCTAAACAGTTGAAACATGCAGGTGGTATCAAGACCAAAATAGCTGAATACATGAATGATCTCCCTTTGATTCTATGTCTTCCTTTTATCTTTGGTAAGCCTCCTCACCCCGGACCCCACACAATGTTGAGGTGACTTCTTCATGAAGCTTCCTCTTTCAAAACTACGTTGCCCTAGCTTGCTTCCCTCCTCTTGTGGTTGTGTTGTTGACTTGGTCAACTAATCCACCTCCAATGCCTCTTTTCACACTAGAGATCTTCAATCTAGTTTACGTATGTGTCTTAGGCTGATCCTTGTTCACATTAAGCTAGTTTACTTGAGTATTTCTTCCTCCTCAAGAATGGTTGTTGACTTAGTCAAACTTGACTATGTCTCCATATAAAATGTACTTGTTCACACTTGGAAGTGTAAAACCAACTCCTAAGGTGATCTCTTCCCTTACTAAGGTGGAATTTATTCATATTTTATTGTTCATGGGCCTCCTTACCCATTTATTCCTCTCCTAGGTGAAAGTAGCAAAATCTAATATTCCAATTTGCTTATGTGCAAATTTTGGAATATTACACAGATCTAATCCATCCATCTCTTTAAAAAAGAAAGCATTGTTACCTCTGTAACCATAAATAATATAAGGTCATTTCCATAGGAAATCAAATTTCCCATGTTTACCTTTTTCTTCTCTCCTTGAATCTCATTTTAGCACTTTGTCACCAATGTAGAAATCATCTTCTTTACTCTTTTTATCAAAATTTTTCTTTATCTTTTCTTGGATAACTTGAGACTTAAAATAAACCTATTCTCTTGTATGTTGTAAGTGAATTATTTGGTTAATCATTATTTGAATGTCATTGGTCTCAAGTTGTAATTCTTGGATTATCTTCATAACTGGTACTCCTAAGGAAGATGGAAAAACAACATCCATTCCATAAACAAGTTGGTAAGGGGATGTACCAATAGATTTTTTGGTGGTAAGTCTATCTGCCCATAAGGCATTATCTAAAATCTTGTTCCAAGTCTTCTTGTTATCTTCTAGTGATTTTTTGATGATGTTCACAATGCTTTTATTGGAATATTCAGCAAGGCCATTACCTTGAGGATAATATACAGTAGAATGGCCAAGGGTATTGTGGTATTTATGGCAAAAGTCAATCATCTTTTTGGATTTGAATGCAGTTGCATTGTCAGTAATAATATTTTGGGGGCATCCAAATCTTGAAAGTATGTTGACTTCTAAAAAGGAGATAATGACAGTGTCAGTGGCTTGCCTAGAGGGTATGGCTTATATCCACATAGTAAAATAATCAGTAGCTGTCAGAATCCACTTATGTTGGGATGAGGATTGAGGGTGAATTTCACCAATGAAATCAAGACCCCATTGTTGAAAAGGAATTTCTATTGTGATGGGTTTTAAGGGTAGGGGTAACAACTTTTTCTTTCCTTCAAATATTTGACACTTGTGATAGGAGGTCACATACTTTTTTAAATCTGCAAACAAAATAGTCCAGTAAAAACCAGCTCTCGGGATTTTTTCAGCAATAGTCTTCCAGTAGAGATGTCCTTTATAGTCACCTGCATGAAATTCTTCCAAAAATTTGTCAGCTTCTTCTTTTAGCAAAAAATTCAATAAAATTCCACCATGATCTTTCCAAAAAAGTACATTGTCTATGATACAAAATATTACTGCCTTTAATTTTAAGAATCTAGCTTTTCTTCTTGATAATCTAGGAGGAGCTTGTAAATTTAGTAATACAAATATAACATTTGCATACCATGGTGAGTCTGAAAAGGCTTCACTGATCTCTGGAGTCCCCATCTCTTCCTGATCATCTACTTGGGCAATAAAATTAATATCTAAAGCATGACAATTTGATTCAACCATGAGTTTGGCTAAACCTTGACCTTTTATCAGTTTGGTGGGTTTTATTTCTATGTCATATTCCAAAATTGTGGCAATCCACTTGCCTCTTTTACCATCAGGCCCATTTTGTGCTAGAAAGTCCTTTACAACTGCATTTGGAACATAGGCAATGATATGTGAATAAAGAATGTACACTCTGAAATATTTCATGGCTTTCACTAAGGCTAGTGCTTGCTTTTCCATTATATTGTACTTCAAAGTGTCATATCTAAGTCATTTTCTAAAGAAAGCTATAGGTTGTTCATAGCCCTGGTCATTTTTCTGCAGTAAAACTGCAGCAATAGTGTGTTCTGAAGAAAAGGAGAAAATGATGAAATTCCTTTTAAAGTCAGGACTTATAAGGACTGGGATTTTTGTTAAAGCTTGCTTGATAGATTCAAATGATTGATTGGCCTCAATAGTCCATTTAAAAAACTGAGTCTTTTCTCATCATATTGTTAAGTTCTCTAATTATTTCAACTAGATTTGAGATGAATCTTCTAAGGAAATTATTTTTTCCTAAAAAAGCTTGTAACTTTTTTATGTTCCTACGAGGACTAATATTAAGAATGGCCTCTATTCTAGCAGGGTCTATTCTAATTCCCTCTTTAGATATAATGTGTCCTAGTAACTTACCTTCTTCTAATCGAAATAAATTTTTCTTAGGGTTTAGGGAGATGCCAAATTTTCTGCATTTAAAAAAGACTTGCCTGAGATGATCTAAATGTTCATAATCATTCTTTGAAAATACAGTAATGTCATCTAAATAAATCACTAAGAATTCATGAATTTATTTTGTAAAGGCTATATCCATAGCTCTTTGAAAAGTGACTCCTGCATTCATTAACCCAAAAGGCATTTTTACATACATAAAAGTGCCCCATGGAGTAGTAAAAGAAGTTTTGGCTTGGTCCTCTGGTTGGACTAAAATTTGGTTATACCCTGAAAATCCATCTAATAGTGAAATCCTAGAAGAACCAACTGCCCTCTGTAAAATGTGATCTGTATTTTGTAAAGGGTAACTGTCTTTTAAGGATACCTTATTTAAATTTCTAAAATAAACACACAATCTAATTTCTCCTGTATTTTTCCTAGTGGGAACTAGATTAGAAACCCAATCAGAATATCTGATTTGTTCAATTATTTGTGCCTCATATTACATTCTTTTTACCTCTTTTTCAATTAAAGGCATCAAAACAGGATTGATCCTTCTTAAATTTTGTTTAAAAGGTTTCTGATCTTGTTTTATAAGGATTTTATGTTGTATTATGCTGGTGTCATAGGATTTTAAGTCCTCATAACTCCAGGCAAAAACATCCTGAATTTCCTTTAAAAGAGTTTTGTATTTTTATTTTTCTTGCCAAGGTAAAGCTTTGGAAAGTTTAATCATCTTAGGTTTTATCTCTATACCTATGTTACAATCCTCAATATTAGATCTTAGTGTCTCCATTTTAGGTTTTCTTGCAACATCATTTGAGTCAAATAAATCTTCTAAAGGGGTTAAGCCTTTTGGTAAAAAGTTTTCTTTAAGATTTAAAATATCATATTCATCATCAACTAACTCATCAATCTCTACTTTATATAAATTATCTATGTATGATTTACTAATTATAGTCGATTTAGCAAACTTTACATTATTTACATCTATATTATTCAAATCAATTTCACTATCTAAATTCTGATCTACTGTACAGTCTGTGTCTATTTTACCATTCTGAAATTCACCTTCATTGTTCATAAAATGGTAAATTTGTTCATCTTGTGAGAAAATTTGCCAATATTTAAGATTATCTGGTATTATTGGTTTGTGTTTGACTTCTGTAGTATATCTATGATTTGGCTGAAATGGCAGATTATAGGTACTAGCAAAAGTTGCTAGGGACTGAGCCTGTACATTCTGTTTTCTTGGTATTGCAGAAAAATTACATTCTAATAGTTCTTTGATCAAATATAACATAGTTTCTCTATATTCGCTTAATATTGGATTGTAAATAGAATATTCTCCATTTATCTATTTTACAATCAACTTTGAGTCTCCCATAATTGATATTCTTCTACCTCCTAAGCTCCTGATAATCCGCAGTCCTAAAATGGGAGCTTCATATTCATCCATGTTGTTTGTACATTTAAAATTCAGTCTGAAAGAATGGCCTTCTGCGTGATTGTTTTCCATATTAGTTATCAAACTCCTGCTCATGCTCCTAGTTTATTGATGGATCCATCAAAATCTAGGTGCCATATTGATTCATTAAAGATATCTTTATTGTCTGGTGTTTTATTTTTATCTTTTAGCTCAGTTTTTATTTCAATATCAGTTTCAGAGTTGCATAAGATGAATGAATCCATGTCAGTAGGTGTAGTGTAAATTGGGTAATTTCTTAGTCTTTCTACACTACTCACCATACATTTCATCAATGTTTCTCTATAGAGTTTCTCTGGTTTGCAAAAAATAGATATTGTTTCATATGACATATCGAGTTGTAGAGATCCTAGTAATTTAGCTCCCCATGAGCGAGATAAGAGCATTCCATACTTAGGAGGGATGTTAGCTACTACAATGTCAATGAGTATGTTTTTACCAGGATATTGAACTAATGTGACACATAAATCTTTAATCAAACCTAAACATTTCACTTTACTTGAATCAAATGAAAAGAGATCTTTGTAAGGCCTAGTGATATGTAAATTCATGGTTTCCATTATTTCTTTTGGCATTAAATTGTGTGAAGCCCCTGAATCTAACATTGCATTATATAATATTTGATCATGAACATTTAAGCTAATGTAAAATGGTGGAACTGCTCCATCTTGGTGTTTTCCATTAACATCAGGACCAAAAATCAACTCTGGTTGATCATCACTCAAGTTTACAGAGTCTTCTCCATCATTCATGTTTAAGGTTTCTGTGATAGGTGTTTTGTACAAATCATGTCTTACCAATTCTGTTAGAGGAATTGGTATTTTTAATTTTGCAATTTCAGCTTGGATGTTAAATGGAGGCTGTGATTTTGCAAGCTGAATTATCTCTTCTTTCGTAACTGTAGTTTGAGTAGGTTTATTTTCTTTTTCTACTGTTATCTTATCATTTTCTGTTTGAGTTTCTACTGTCATACTATTTTTAGTTTTATTTTCTGGGACAATTTGAGAACTAGATGTTGTTGGGCCGCTAATATGTCATTATTATTATCAAATTTTAACACCTATTTCATGCATTTATACTCTTCTTTATCATGTCACTTATCATATAATTCCATTTTATAATTATTTATGCTCTTATGGATAAATATTATTTCTTCTCCTTTATTTTTAATAAATTGATGATTATGCATGATTTTATCAGTTATGGTTTATTAATAAATTTGTTGTAACATCACTCACCATTTTAGCCTCCAAGATATTTTCCAGATTCCAGAGTTGATCTCCAGCTCATCATTAAATATGCCAACTCAGAAATTCGCTGTAATAAGAAGTGACAGTTTTGCATTGGACGTATTAGGAAAATGGGGAAGAATCTGGAAAATACGAAACATGGGTTTTTTCTAGAACGGACCGAATTAACTTTATTGAAGAACAGTTTGCCCAAATTCAGCATTTATTGAGAGAAACGGAAGGTTCTCTCAGGACAATTTTTCGAGATTCACTGTTGTGGCCGTTTTCCAAATTCTTCTAGTTGCAATACCAAATTCGACCTGTTCCTGTTAAATGATTGATGGAAGGATATTTCAGATATGATCTTGCTAATAAATTGGTTGTGAGAAATCCAATTTTGTAATAGGAATCATTTTTAATCATATCGGTTGTAACTTCTCTTTTCTCTATGTGTATTTAAATCAGAACAGAGATCAGAGAAGGAGGGGTTTATTATGGGGATTCATGATGGATGGTTAGAGAAAGAATTAGATGGATTATTAGATTAGAGATAGATAGGATAGGATAAAAGGAATGGGAGAATTAATATTGAAATTGTAACTTTGATCATCGACTCTCTCTATTGAAGCATAGCACTAACTTGCAGTAACAATTATGAAATAATGAATATATAAAAACATTTGTAGTTCCTTCGCATCTCCTGAAGTAATCTGATGGTATTCACCGGTGGCTAAGGGTCCAGCTCCTGGTGGATCTGCTTGCCATTCCTGTACCATACAGTGTGGTTTGCCTTATTTCTGATTTCTACAAGTGTGGTTTGTTTAATGATTACTTTCTGCAATTGAATTGCATTGTTGTTCTTTTCCCTCATAACAAGATCATTGCTTTCTGAAAGTATATTGTTGTGTTTCTCATTCTAATTACAGAGCTTCGTTGTTCATTTCAGTAACTTAGTTTTGTTGTTCATTTCAGTCACATAAGCGTTGTTGTCTATTTCTATTATATAGCGTTGCTGCTCATTTACTTTCTGCAATCATTTAGTTTTTCCTTTTGGCATTCTTACAGTTAGCATAATTATCTCATTTCCATCAGTTGCAGTAGAATTATTGATTTAATTCATTGCCATTTCCAATTGGTTATTTAGTGTGTTGTGTGTGAGTTCAACAACTGTAAAGAACATTGGCTATTGTTGTCAAAGCTCTCAGATTGAGGATCTTATTTATGCTTGATTAGTTTACATCAGTTAAAAGAGGAATGAGTTATTGCTACTATATCCTCGACTGATAATTGTTGTCACTTGTTGAATGAATGATTTAGTTTTAGAGCATTGAGTTTCTTTTAGTTAAAATTGGGATTTATTAAAATCATCTGTTTATTCTTGTATTTGAAAGATCTATACTACATTTTAAGAAACACTACTCTCTGGGATTATAGCGTGCACATATTCTGTACACTCTTGAAATAAAAGGACTTGACCGGGTTGATAATTAATGTAAGATAAATAGGAGTTTTAAAAGGCACCTTTTAGCACCCAACATTTTGGTGCCGTTTCCATTTCTTTCCTTGCTTTAGGAAATAACAGCATAGTTGTTGTAACTTAATAAAGTGTTGTTTATTTTCTGATTTCTTTTATGTTTTTGTGTTTTAGCTGTTTCTCCCTTCAAATTGTAGTTTCCACTCCATTGGAAATTGAACAATGAGGATCCCACAATACAAATTCTTGCTGCAGAAGGAAACTCTTCGACAACACCAGTCCACTAAACAATTTATTCTCTTGAAACCTGTACATACGTTTACCTTTTTTTGTTGTTTTCTTTTTATTTGATTGGATTTGCTTAGATAATAGATTGTACATTAGTTTTTTTCTATTTTTCCCTTGCTGTTCCCTAGAGGGAACACCAAGTTTCGTGTGTTTGTCTTTTTGTTGTTGCTCTTAAGGAACAACAGTTGTTCCTCTTAAGGAACAACAGTTTCGCGTGTTTATCTTTTTGCTATTCCATTTAAGGAACAACAGTCTCGCATGTTTGTCTTTTTGCTGTTCCATTTAAGGAACAACTACTATTCCTCTTAAGGAACAGCAGCCGTTCCATTTAAGGAACAATAGTTTCGCGTGTTGATTTTTTTGCTGTTCCTTTTAAGGAACATCACTTTTTTGTGTATTTTTTTTCTTTTCCTTTTAAGGAACAACACTTTTTCGCATGCATTTTTTTGTTGTTCCTTAAAAGGAACAACAATTTTTTGGGTGTATTTTTTGCTATTCCTTTTAAGGAACAACACTTTTTTTTGTGTATTTTTTGGTGTTCCTTTTAAGGAACAACACTTTTTTTAGGTGTATTTTTTTGTTGTTCCTTTTAAGGAACAACAATTTTTTTGGGTGTATTTTTTGCTGTTCCTTTTAAGGAACAACATTTTTTTGGGTGTATTTTTTCTTGTTCCTTTTAAGGAACAACACTTTTTTTAGATGTATTTTTTTACTGTTCCTTTTAAGGAACAACACTTTTTTTGGGTGTATTTTTTGCTATTATTTTTAAGGAACAACACTTTTTTTGGGAGTTTTTTTTTTTTTTGCTATTCCTTTTAAGGAACAACACTTTTTTTTGGTGTGTTTTTGCTATTTCTTAAAAGGAACAACACTTTTTTGAGTGTTTTTGTTGTTCCTTCAAGGGAACAACACTTTGGGAATATTTTCGAGAACAACCCTTCCTCCTTCTTGTGCGATTATTCCTAATTCATCTCAACCACATTTTATTGATTCTCATGCATCGCATGAAGTACAATAATTTTATGAGGACAAAAATTATGGAGTCTATTGAAGCAGGTGAATATCCTTGACGTTATGATCTTTACCAAGACAAATTCTTGATGATAGGTTTTCTTTTTTTTAAAACAAACAAAAGGGACACAATTATTTATATATTACTTTACTGTATTTATTTCTGATGTATATGATATTGATTGATCATATTTACCATGCTGGTTCCACTTCTCCTAGCTACAATTCTCTCTATCTATTATAAGTAATATTATGGGTATATTTTCTTTCTATTGACATGTTCAAACTTCTTCCACCATCCCCACTCTTATAGAGTACTGAGCCTCCCTTTATTTATCATAAAAGGTGTAAAAACAACAAAATATTGTCTACAGATAGAGGATAGGGGGTCTCATTAAAGAGCCAGCCTACCATGTTCATAAGGTTGTAGCAAAGTGACATTCCCATTATGGCCACCACACCAGGGCTATGATCCATTGGATAGCCACAATATCCTTGGAACAGGAGGTCTCATCACGAGCTGGCCTGATCACTTTTGCTACTTCCTAGTGAATGGCAGTGTGGTTAGCTGGTTACCACGCCAGCACACTGATCTCTTCTGTAGAACAACAATGGAATTCTCCAACTATAAATTGAGGATCCTGGCTCATATGGGTTAAAAAGCAACCCTGCTGAGGCTATGGATGCCTGCTAGCAGCAGAGGCTCTGCTTATGGTATTGAAGTTCTATTTTCAACATCAATAATTATTATAATACCCACTTCCTACTTTTCTTTTTATCAGAGAGATTATTTCCCTAATTTCTCCCTTTTATGAACCTTTACACATGATTTAATGTTTTTTAATCAATCATATCATTTTCAGATGGAATATCATGTGCAAGGTATCTTTTCTTGTATATTGCTATCCTTTTTACTTACCACATTACCTATCATCAACCCAAACATCTTATCTCTTATTCATAACTATATTTATACACTTTGCCCTCATTATAACCATACCTCTTGCTATCATATCATTTGATATGTGTACTCTACTTCATTTACTGATGTATTGTTCGTTCCCTTGCCTTGTTTTCAGCACAACACTTTTTCTATGCTTTATGGTTATGGAATCCCTTTTTGAATTAGAAGGGGGAATGTATGCATTATGGATAGCACACGATATAAGTACATAATTCTGTCATAATTTGATGATTTTCCACAATATTCATACTGCATTTCTACAGAAGTTTTTCTGATTGAACTTTTGGCATACATCTTATCTGTTGCTCTTCTTAATTAACACTGTGGATTCAAGAAAATTGTATGCAAAATCGTGATTTGTTTA
Organism: Pinus albicaulis; assembly: GCA_034641835.2. NCBI lineage: Eukaryota > Viridiplantae > Streptophyta > Pinopsida > Pinales > Pinaceae > Pinus > Pinus albicaulis. Next base: position 82,498,692 of record CM076582.1, read on the forward strand.
CAGGAGAACAACAAGTATGAGGGATAAATTATATTCGCAGCATGACCACACTATTGCAACTAACAGCAAAGGCTCTTGCAACTCGCGAACGCGCACAATTCTTTAGACATGATGTGCTTGCATGGCTTCCACCTTTTGCATCACTTTCAATATCTAGCTTCAGCAAATGCCAGTCCCTACATGTCATTCCACATTTTTTTTCGAAGGTAACACTTGAGGTAAAATAGCATAATTTTCCGATTTATTACGAATTTAGGAGAATTTCATGAAAATCTATTGAGCATTATTTATCATCATTCATTCCACATATTTACCACTTCCCATTTTTCAGAGACATATCATCTTTCAGTTTGGGGGAGTGTTGCTTTCCTTCATTTCTTTCTTATGACCATGTCAGTAATATTCTTTATCATCCATTGATATTCTTATTCATTCTCAACACCTCCCTTATTCCATGTTGTTTACACCAAGCATAGATTTCAACAGATTGTAGCAACCACCTCTCTTTGTTTTCTAGCATTGCATGAGAACATGCTAATTCTTCAGTTTGGGGGAGGAATTGCTACACATGATGGATGTTTTCTACTTTCTTTCTCCTTTAAGGCATACAATTTCATTTTTATATAGTGCATAAATTGATTTACATATATCTTTAAAACTATGAACTGAATTTTTCTGATTTCTGGATAACAAAGAGGTATCATTACAATACACAAACCCAGATAATTTCACGCTAAATTAGTTCATAAAATTTCAAAAATTATGCACTATCAACTACAACCATTTTTTTTATATCTCATGATCCGTGCATCAAAACGATCTGATTTTTGAGAAAATGGTTAATGAAGTTTGTCGTTACTTATATCACATTTTTCTGCAACTTCATATACATATAGTTTAATGTCAACTGTAAAAATTGTTACGCTTTCATCAAGATTGCTAAAATTGAATATTCATTATTTGAGGAAAAATTCATTTGTGCCATCCATTTCATGAGTTAGGATGAACAATTTTTTTGCTTGGTTAACACATGGGTTTTTTCTTTAGGTTGCATGAGGACATGCAATATATTCAGTTTGGGGGTATGTTGGGCCGCTAATATGTCATTATTATTATCACTTTTTAACACCTATTTGATCCATTTCTACTCTTCTTTATCATGTCATTTATCATAATTTATCATATAATTCCATTTTATAATTATTTATGCTCTTATGGATAAATATTATTTCTTCTCCTTTATTTTTAATAAATTGATGATTATGAATGATTTTACCAATTATGGTTTATTAATAAATTTGTTGTAACATCACTCACCATTTTAGCCTCCAAGATATTTTCCAGATTGCAGAGTTGATCTCCAGTTCATCATTAAATATGCCAACTCAGAAATTTGCTAGAATAAGAAGTGACTGTTTTTCATTGGACGTATTGGGCAAATGAAGAAGAATCTGGAAAATCCGAAACATGGGTTTTGTCCAGAGTGGACCGAATTAGCTTTAATTTGGAACAATTTGCCCAAATTCAGCCTGTATAGAGAGAAACAAAACGTTCTTTGAGGATGATTTTTTGAGATTCGATGTTGTGGTAATTTTCCAAATTCTTCCAGTTGCAATACCAAATTCGACCTGTTTGTATTAAATGATTGATGGAAGGATATTTTAGATATGATCTTGCTGATCAACTGGTTATGAGCAATCCAATTTTGTAATAGGATTCATTTTTAATCATATCGGTTGTAACTTCTCTTTTCTCTATGTGTATTTAAATCAGAAAAGAGATCAGAGAAGGAGGGGTTTATTATGGGGATTCATGATGGATGATTAGAGAGAGAATTAGATGGATTATTAGATTAGAGATAGATAGGATAGGATAGGAGGAATGGGAGAATTACTATTGAAATTGTAACTTTGATCATCGACTCTCGCTGTTGAAGTAGAGCACGAACTTGCTGTAACGATTATGCAATAATGAATATATAAAAACAGTTGCAATTCCTTCGCATCTCCTGAAGTAATCCAGTGGTATTCACTGGCGGCTAAGAGCCCAGCTCCTGGTGGATCAACTTGCCGTTCCTGTACCATACAGTGTGGTTTGCCTTATTTCTGATTTCTACAAGTGTGGTTTGTTTAATGATTACTTTCTGTAATTGAATTTTGTTGTTGTTATTTTCCCTCATAACAATATCATTGATTTCTGCAAGTATATTTTTGTGTTTCTCATTCTAATTACAAAGATTTGTTGTTCATTTCAGTAACTTAGTTTTGTTGTTCATTGCAGTCACATAAGCGTTGTTTTCTATTATATAGCGTTGCTGCTCATTTAATTTCTGCAATCATTTAGTTTTGCCTTTTATTAGCATAATTATCTCATTTCCATTAGTTGCAGTAGCATTATTGATTTAATTCATTGCCATTTCCAATTGGTTATTTAGTGTGTTGTGTGTGAGATCAACAACTGTAAAGAATATTGGCTATTGCTATCAAAGCTCTCAGATTGAGGATCTTATTTATGCTTGATTAGTTTACATCAGTTAAAAGAGGAAAGAGTTATTGCTACTGTATCCTCGACTGATAATTGTTGTTACTTTGCTGAATGAATTATTTATTTTTAGAGCATTGAGTTTCCTTTAGTTGCAAGTGGGATTTATTAAAAGCATCCGTTTATTATTGTATTTGAAAGATCTATACTACATTTTAAGAAACATTACTCTCTGGGATTATAGCGTGCACATATTGTGTACACTCTTGAAATAAGAGGACTTGACCGGGTTGATAATTAATGTGGGATAAATAGGAGTTTTAAAAGGCACCTTTTAGCACCCAACAGATGTTCTTGCATATTTTTCACTTTCAGAAGCTGTTTTGGCAGTAGCAGCTTTTGGATCAGCTGATTTTGGATCAGCAGTGTGTGTTTTGGAATCTAAAATTGTTGTTTTAGCATAATTGATTGTTTTGACAACAAAATATTTTTGTGAATCTGTTGATGTTTGGATAGCCTCATCTGTTATGTCAACAATCTTGGGACTGGGTGAAATTTTGGGGCTGGAAACTTTCTGGGATGAATTAGAGTTTTTCTTGTTTTCCCTAGGGATAATTTGCAGAACTTTTTGTAATGGGAGCTTCTACGGTTTTCTTTGTTGTTGTTTGGGCAGTTTTCTTAGTAGAAGGCTCTGTGTTTTTCTTGCTTCTAAGGTTATATTGATTATGTACTTCATTGATTGCAAATTCATAACCTTATTTGTAGTCAAATGATTCACCTAAATCTAATTGAAGTTGTTGCAGGTCAAATAACTCTTGGTCTTCCTGTGTGAGAAAGATAATGTTATAATCATTTATACCCATTAGATTTATGGTGTCTTCATCATTTTCATCTTGATGAGAACTTTCAGCATAGTTCTCTTGAAAGGAGGTCTTATTGTCTGGTCAGGTGCTTATTCTTTAGATTTTCCAATATTTGTATTTTTCCTGAAATTGGGATTTCTAATTTGCTGTTGGTTATCCCATTGTTGCCTCCTTTCTATATTATCTAATCTATCCATCATTCTCTCTAAATTTTTAGCTATTGATCTATTTTTAAATTTGAACTAGGTGCTTCTTCTTTTATGGTTACTCTCCTTTCATTCCTTAATCTATCTCTTCTAGCCAATATATTTACCTCTACACTAATAGCATCAGTTTGCATTCTCTCTAAGGTTTCAACATTCCTCTCTCTAAATTGATAGGCTATGTCTGTGTCAAATCCATCAGGGAATTTGAGAAGGACAGAGTCTGGAGTGGGTTTGAGATTAGTAGGGATTGAATTATAAACAATGTTATATCTAGTACAATAATTTTGAACTGTTTCATTAGGAGCTCTTTTCATAACATCAAATTCAGATAAGATTTGAAGTGTATTTTTCTTCTTTTCCCATTTATTCAAAAATAATCTATGAAAAACTGCATAATCAGCAATACTTCCAGGATTAAGACCTTTAAACCATTTTTTTACTCCCCAGTTAATGTTTGAGCAAAAATTCTCATTTGTACATCAAAATCATCTATTTCATAAAGGTCAAAATAATCTGCCATCTTACTAATATGCTGTTGGACAGTGTAATGAGTGGTTGCATAAAATTGAGGTATTTTAATCTGGTAATCCTAAGGCATTTCATGTAATTGTCCTCGAAGGAACAAGGGAGCATACCTAGCAGCCATGGCTTGAATTCTAGCTTGAATAGGAGGTAAGTTAGAAGTGCTTGGGGCAGAACTAGAAGTACTAGCTGATGTAGTTAAATAAGTGGCTGATGATATTGGAATGTAAAATGATGTACTGGAAAATGTGGTTGAAGAAATAAAAGGTGAAGTTGGGATTCCAAAAGTTGAAACTGGGATATATGAAGAAGTGCTGGGAAAGAGAATGATGTATTGGAAAATGCAGAAGAAAAACTAGTGGATGGAGTTGTGGTGGGGGAAGATGGAAATAATATTCTAAGATTGAATGGTTTTTTTGGGATAAATGGATTTGTGGAATGAAGTGTAGTAGAAATAATGGATGAGGTAGTGGTGAATAATGAGGATCCTACTGATTCTATAAGGCTGGTATCTAAATGAGAATTAGTGGGATTAGGAGTGTATGCTGATAAATAAACTAATTCAACTGAATGATGAAGAAGAGCTTCATATATTTCCTTAAGTATAGTATAATTTATTTCATCAAGTTTATCATAAGCCTCAAAATTATTTGATTCAAAATCTACTAAAACCGTTTCCTGCTTTGTTTCAAGAAATGAAATAAAATCAGGATCTATAACATCACTATTTAAGTCACTTTCTGATTTATTTCTAAATAAAGAATGTTCAAAATTTAAGTCAAACTCTAAATATTGTATACTCAATAACTGTTTTGGAAGGGAATTTTCTCTAACTAAGGAAACTTTATTACCTAATTCCTTTACTTGTTTATTATTTTTTCCAATTCTGTCAGGATTATCTACTATAGCAGCAGGTTGTGGATCTAGATTTGACCTGGTATAATAGATTCTTTTGGAAGCCAGAATTACAATTTTTTATGAAATTATACTCACAACTTATAAAACAGTCTTAAGGTGAAAGGATAATGAAAAATATTTCCTTTAAGACCTATTTAAAACTGAGGATTGGTTAGTTTCCTAGTGGAGTCACCAATATGTTATCACTCTAATAATTCCCAAAGTTGTGATATTTTTTAGTTTATAGTTTTAAGAACATTAGAGGTAACCACAGACCTAATTTCAAGATTTAGGATCTAGCCTTTGTAAGGCTTAAAGAGGGCTCTCTCTATAAGATTTAACTTTGTTTTATGTTTGATTTTAGGCTACTTATATGGAACAATTTGGTTTTGATATTTGGTTTGGTTTGGTGGGAAAAAATCACTTACTGAGATGGATAATGATAGATCTGTTTTTCCATTGGGAAAATGGAGTCAATGTGTCAAGCAGATAGGTCAGGATCAAGGTCTAAAGTCAAATATTTTTAGGGCAAGATAGCAGAGTCACTCAAGATCTTTGAGCCTAATTGGTGAAGTGGTTTAATCGGGATAAAGAGAAATTAAGGATTCTTTGATCCAGATAAGGAGTGAAGAAGACAGAGGTCACTCGAAAGAGGGAGAAATTGAGGGTTCTCTACTCTGGAAATTAGCAGAAAACATCAAAATGAAAACCAGTAAATAACAGAGTGATTTTAACAAATTCTGATATATCACTTCCTGATTTCACATTAAAATTTAAAACACATGTATGTATGAATGGAAAACATTAGAAGATTTAACAAATAACAGTAGAAAGTACTTCACTTAAGTTGGCCCAACACATTAATCCTAAAATATGATGCTTTATTGATTTGATCCAGCCTGTTGACTTGAAACTTGCTACAAAAGCCCTTCAGGTACAGAAATATTGACTATAGAAATCTTCAGCAATTTATTCCACAATAATACTTCAAAGAGTGAAGTATTTATACAAAAAATATTACAAAATATCCTAGAATACTTTTAGGAATGTTTTTTGGAAACAAAATATCTATTACAAAAAGATAGTGACAACTGCATAACAAACTTGCAAGCCATCCTACTTATTCAAATTAAATAGAAATGCTATTTGGATTTGGGTGCAGCTGGCTATTGTGTTGTCTTCAACGCTGACAAAAAGATCTTCAATTTGTTTTAAAGTTTTATCTCTCATCTGATACTCTTTTTCTAATGCACTTTAATCACTGATACTCTTTAACCTTGCTATTTTAACTGATTTACAGCTGTAAAAATATGTTTTTATTGTGTAAAAACAACAACTTTGTTTTTCATCCTCTAAAATATCAATTGTTTCCTTCTATTTGTCCATTGGATTGAGATTAGGTTTCTTATTATATCTTATATTAAATCTGGCATCTGTTGTCATTTCAGCTGTATATGTGCCTTCTTCTCTAATTCTTTTTGTGGTCTTGTCCTCTTGATTTATAGTTTTCAAAATGTGACTAGTATCACCTTGTTTGATTGTTTCTATCAATGTGTTTTCCAACCATTCAATTTGGTTTGTAAATTTTTCAATCTGAGGCCTCTTATCATGTATATAAGGGGTTAACTTTCATTTTACCCTCATTTTACTGAGTATTCCATAAGGATCATAATTACACAATAAAATTTCTTCAAATTTGTATTCCAGCAACTATTTTATTGCCTCTATACCCGCCTCCCTGTGATTGCATATGAAAGGTCCTACCTGGTTTTTCAAATTGAATTGAGTCTTATTTTTGGCAGCCAAGAAGTTTATAGAGTCTGAGTTTAAGATTTGTCTTCTGTACTCTAAGGCAAACACTCTCATTGGCAAGTATTTTGGTAATTTATAGGGAAAGAGGTTTGAGCCATAGACTCTAATCTTTGTATGATTTTGGTAAAGGTACCAATATCCAGTTATGATTTTCTCTGAAAACTGTAACACTTTCTTTATCTCATTACTTATCCTTGGTTGTACACTGTTTGTAAGCATGTTTATCAATGGATGAACATAACAATCTATGAAATCCACATAAGTGAATTATGTTGATTCGTTTCTGATTAGAGAAGTCCAGAAAAATACTGACAATGGATTACCTTCTACATCCAATTTATGAAGGGTTATTGGGAATTTGTCTACTTGGAAGTAAATGAACATATGAAAGAAGAAGGATGTATATTTGAAAACACCTTTAGTGGGAAGTTTCACAAGCTGATCATGGATACTATCAGCTATGTACTCAGCATAGTTATAAATGACAGAAGGAGGTTGACCAGGCACAAAAGTAGATAGAAAACCAAGAATAGACTCATCAGTGTGCTCATCAGTAAAATAACCAAGGATAAAGGATAACATAGAAATAACATGTCTTGATCCTTCAAGAAACTTGGAATATGAATATGGAGGGTTTATATTTGGGATTTCAACATATGAAGGCATGAATGTTTGGAAGATCTAAAATCTCTTAGGAAATTGTAACTCAATGTAAAGCTTTATAAGATCTTCTATGCATAATGGGACTGCATTGGGATCTCGTTTCAACTGAAGCATTAGGTTTATAGAATCTACAGTAATAGTGAATAATACTTCTTTGTTAGCATCAACCATAGCTCTTTTGTCAAGGGAATAATAGGTTTGACATAGCCTAATGACTTCTCGACACTGATGGGTATGTGGAACTACATACTTGGGTAAATTGGGCTCCCAAATTTGAACTTCATTTCCCTGATCTAAATATTTTTCTAGATTCTAGCAGTGGAGATCTAGAAGATTGAATTCAATGACTGGATCAGTTATATTGTAATCAACATCAGCTAACGGTGTATGCTCAACATCTAGAACAGGAGGTTGTAGTGGGTTGACAACAGTGGTGCTTTTAGAGGCCATTTATGGGTTTAATTTCGACAATTTTAGCCCTCTGAATATTAAAAACCTTGTTTGTAGGCTTTTTGTACTCTTCTGTAAGATTAGACTATTTACAAAAGGTATTCTTGGTTCGACAGAGGTTTCTTGAACAAAAATAGGTAAAATTAGGTTTTCTTTTGGTTTAAACTCTCAATTTTGCTCCAAAATTAATCTTCAAATTATTACAGACTCAGGAAAAGGTTTGACAAGGGTTTACTGTATTTTCTGGATAAAACATGACTAAAACAGTTTAATTCAAGCAAAGAAGGGTTCTGAGTATTTGCAAAGGATTCTTTAATCAACCAGAGGATCTCTAAGGTGTGCAAAAGGCTAAAACTTATTGAATTTTGATTAAAATAGGTTCAATTATTCGAAACTGTGGTTTTATCAGGGTTTCTATAGAAAATACATTCTTTGAAGGCACATAAATGTATTTCTGTGGGCATAAAAGCTTTACAAATCTCCAATTCAGAGATATAGCTCTTTCAAATGACGTGAAGGTTATTTCCTTTGAAGAATACCTATTTTTTGCAGGTATCTTGACTTGAAATAAGGTTTCTGAGGCGACTGGATGCTTTCAGAAGTTGTTGGAGTATTTTTAGATGAAAACTGAAAGCTCTAGGCAGTCACAGTAGTAATTTGGGATGATTTTCTGTTCTTTGACCACGTAAACAAGGAAATGACGTCTTTTCTTTCAGTCAAAGATGGTTAAACGTACAGAAAGATGAAGAAAAGGTTAAAAACACATACATCTGTTGTTTTATTAAGCAGTATATGCACTAAATGTTGGTCAAGTCAGAACGGGATGGCGGTTTGGTGTTGAAGGGTCAAATACCAGGAAGAAGTTATCCCAATATGAAAAGGTGGTAAGCATTTTTTCGTAATCGAATGTGGTCAAATCGTTTTGCGTCACATGGAGGAGAGAGAAGAGGGAAATACTGCCCATTTCGCAAATATGAAAACGGTTAATGATCACACTTTTGAGAATGTGATATTGCATATGGGTCATCGGATCGGGTTAAGGAGATGCGAACGGTTGAGATCTGGTGATGAAATTGTTCGGTGTATGAGAGTGGGGCTCGAGAGATATATATGTGGCAGGGTTGTTATAATATGTTTAAACGTAGTTTAAACATAAATTATAATGTATTTGACAGGATATGTTGTGTAACCAGCTCCAAAAATAGAAGAAAAGAGATATAAACGCCTTAGAAATAGGCCACTTCGAGGGGGAAACCTCCAATACATTACATGAATGAACAATTCTTGGATGATACAATTTACAAAACCTCCTTTCTATATATAGGAGTCCATGGGGCCATAATGTAATCCTAGTGGGCCACAATGTAATCCTAGCCGACCTAACAATAATAATTTAAGGGCACAATAATAACAATATGGGGTTACAGGGGTACAATAATAACAATAAGGGGGGCTACACTAACATAATAAGGGGCTACACTATTAATATAGGGACTTAACATGCCCCTCTCCTTCAAACAAGTGTTGTCCTCAACGCTTGATTATTTCTTGATGCTTATGTATAAAATTCTCGTCCTCCCATGTGAAATCTTCTACAGGAAAGTTTTTCCACTTGCTGAGATACTTTGAAATTGATCGTACTTGTCGATTTCTTGTTTCTATGACTTCTTCATAACTTCTTTCGATGTCATGTTGATATTCCTGTTGTTTCATTAGATTCTGCACCAAAGTTGGGTTATCCTTTGAGAGTTGGAGAACTTGTTGTTGATGCTCGATGTCATCTTCCACTAATTTATCATCCATATTAGCTATTATTTTATCCTTAAAACCATCCAACTTAGCCTCCATTTCTTCTTTTAAACCATCTATGTCAGCTTCGGTTGCTCTTCGTAAGATCGAAATTTGTTGCACTTGGTACCGTAATTTTGATATCTCATACTGCAATTCTTCTACTTCATGCATCATAGTATAGATTTCTGAGGGCTTAATGGGTGTTGAATTCTTTTTAGGAGGCATTTCAGAACGCAATACTGAAATATATGCTCAATAGGCCCTTGGAATCACTTCAAACTGATTTTTCAAACAAGATTTATGCAATTCGGGAAAAACAATACACACCTTTTACTTGCTTTGAGGAGCTTGATATTGAAATTGAATTATCTCTGTAATTGAAAATCTTCAATATCTGAAATTCAGCCCTGTAGTAGCCCTCTGAAGCTTCTTTCAAATTCCATAGGTCTGATCTAATTTGGATTCTCCAAGACAAAGTTGTGTCCAATCTCCCACAATGACCTAATTCTGGACTAGTTCAGTAGAGCGAACTTGTACGACTTGCCACATGTCACTGTTTTGTCCATTGTCTCTGAAATTGATAGCGAAGAAACTACAGGCTGTGTACTTGTGACCAATTTTGACGGCACTCCAATCCAATCTTCAGAGAGAGATTTATTGAACTTTTCCCACGATCACCTCTTTGAGATGAAATTCAGGAGCCTGAAAAAGCACTACCTTCCACAGATCATATCTCCAAAAATATTGCGAACCAAGTTCTGAAATTTTTTGACGAATTTCCTTAGGATTTCAGCTTCGCACCATATGAATTTCAGACTCTGACCCTTCGTACAAAAAAATTTATAGCGCAAATGCCACGATGACCTGTTTATGAGCCTGAAAAAATACCTAACTTCCACAGATGATATCTCCTCAAATATTGCGAACCAAGATCTGAAATGTTTAGACAACCTTCCTCAAGATTTCAGCTTCGCACCCTAGAAATTTCAGCTTCTGAAGCTTCGTAGAAAAAAAGTTATAGCGAAAATGCCACGATGACCTGTTTGGAGCAGCGAAACCCTAGAATCCCAAAGCTCTGATACCAAATGTTGTGTAACCAACTCAAAAGAGAAGAAAAGAGATATAAACGCCTTAGAAATGAGCCACTTCGAGGGGGAAACCTCCAATACATTACATAAATGAACAATTCTTGGATGATACAATTCACAAAACCTCCTTTCTATATATAGGAGTCCATGGGGCCATAATGTAATCCTAGTGGGCCACAATATAATCCTAGCCGACCTAACAATAATAATTTAAGGGCACAATAATAACAATATGGGGTTACAGGGGTACAATAATAACAATAAGCGGGTTACACTAACACGTAAGGGCTACACTATGTAGGACAACGGGGATAGGTGGGATACAGTAAATTACATAGCAAATAGGTGATATGCAGGTGTAAAGCGACCGTAGGGTGGTTAATTATATATAACATATGTTTTCTAAACTATGGGGTAGCGGAATTTGACACGTGGGTTTTACAACCATAGTTAAAACATTATTAAAGTGGGTATTGGGGTATTTATATAAAATTATTTAATATATTACGGGGGGGGAATATTATAAGGATTTAATATATTAAATTAGAGTTAATATGAAAATGAATGAGCGGAAATGCATATAACCACTAAGTAAATTGAGTTTTAAGGGTTTTTAGCATATTTTCATAATGGTGGCCCCTTTTTACACTTACACTTAGGATAAATAGAATTTAGGGTTTTTATGAATGTTTTTGCATTAGGAAAAGGGATTTTATATTAGGAAAAGGGTGATAATGTTGAGGAAATGGATCTTTATGAAGGGAATCCAATTCTTATTACCAATCAGTTTTTAAGCCTTAAGTCCAGTCTCAAAAAAATTCAGAGAAATGCTCTGAGCCTTTATAACTGAAGGTTTTTTAATACTGGAATATTTTGAGGGAAGGGAAATTATTAATTTGCCAGATGATGTTTATTACATGCCTTGTGCAACTAATTTCTACCTACCCATCATTTATTCTAACATTTTTTTCGTTATTTGCATGGGTGCATTTAAGCTTGAAACCCTAAATTCATTTTTCTTTTAAAGTAAGAAACTATCTAATTCTAACCTTATTTCATCAGAGGGCTCAGATTAAATTGTTGAACTCCTCATTTATTCTCTAACTATCTACTGATTTTTCAAGTTTAAACTATTTGACAGATAGTTATTCTCTATCTATAAACATGAAATTCAAAGCATGAAAAAGTTAAGATTAAACTGTTTAACTCATCATGGATTATGGCATTTTGAACAAGCTGCACATAATCATTATTTTTACAATAAAAGTAAATAGTAGTGGTATTTTGACTTGCATCACTTTCATGTCTTATTCTTATCTCTTTTTGCTTTTGGGGTCTATTTTTTATTCTTTTATCTTTTCTTTTCAAGTCCTTTGATATTTCTTTTAGGACTTTTACCCTCTTTTCATTTTTTATTATTTTCAAATATGGGAAAACAACTTGCAGAAAGCAAGGTATGTACATATTTTCAAGACTAACCATAGTCAATTCAAAAATTATGAACCCTATTATTATAGGACCCTAACAGTGGCTCCACATGGGGATGGCATTTCCTGGTGAAATGTCAAGAACTTTGAGACTAGTAGCCTTTGAATTTTGACTATGTTGACCTTGTAAATGTTTTTTATCTCTGCAATTATTCATACTTATGATATTTTACCTTTCAAAGCTTAGGGCCTTCTCTCTCGGCTTCAACTTTGTTAAGAAAACATCCAATCCAATCTAAAATCTTCAATGTTATGTATAATGGACAAAGTAAACAAAACTAACTATTGGTTTTTTCTAAGGAGTAGTAGTGCTTCAACATTCTGCCATTGACAAGTCCACATAGCAGATATGATCCATCCATTTCTTTCAAAAAGAAGGCATTGTTACCTATGTAACCATAAATAACATAAGGCCCTTTCCATAGAAAATCAAATTTCCCATGTTTACCTTTCTCTTCTCTCCTTGAATCCCATTTTAAAACTTTGTCACCAATGTAGAAATCATCTTCTTTACTCTTTTTATCAAAAAAGTTCTTTATCTTGTCTTGAATAACTTGAGACTTAAGATAAACCTCTTCTCTTGTTTTCTATAAGTGAATGGTTTGGTTAATCCTTCTTTGAATGTCATTGGTATCAACTTGTAATTCTTGGATTATCTTCATAACTGGTACTCCTAAGGAAGATGGAAAAACAACATCCATTCCATAAACAAGTTGGTAAGGGGATGTACCAATAGATTTTTTGGTGGTAAGTATATCTGTAAATAAGGCATTAATTAACCTCTTGTTCCAAGTCTCCTTGTTATCTTGTAGTAATTTATTGATGATGTTCACAAGGCTTTTATCGGAAGATTCAACAAGGCCATTACTTTGAGGATAATGTGCAGTAGAATGGCCAAGGGTAATGTGGTATTTATGGAAAAATTCAATCATATTTTTGGATTTGAATGCAGTTGCATTGTCAGTAATAACCTTTTAGGGGCATCCAAATCTTTAAAGTATGTTTTTTTCTAAAAAGGAGATAATGACATTTTCAGTGGCTTGCCTAGAGGGCATGGCCTCTATCCACCTAGTAAAATAATCAGTAGCTGTCAGAATCCACTTATGTTGGCCTGAGGATGGAGGGTGAATTTCACCAATGAAATCAAGACCCCATTGTTGAAAAGGCATTTCTGTTGAGATGGGTTTTAAGGGCAGGGGTAAAAATTTTTTATTTCCTTCAAATATTTGACACTTGTGACAGGGGGTCACATACTTGTTTACATCTGCAAACAAAGTAGGCCAGTAAAAACCAGCTCTCAGGATTTTGTTTGTAGTAGTCTTCCAGTAGAGATGTCCTCCACAATCACCTGCATGAAATTCTTCTAAAACTTTGTCAGCTTCTTCTTTTAGCAAACAATTCAATAAAATTCCACCATGATATTTCCAAAAAAGTACATTGTCCATGATACAAAATATTACTGCCTTTAATTTTAAGAATCTAGCTTTTGTTCTTGATAATCCAGGAGGAGCTTGTAAATTTAGTACTACAAATATAATATCTGCATACCATGGTGAGTCTGAAAAGGCTTCACTAATCTCTGGAGTCGCCATCTCTTCCTGATCATCTACTTGGGCAATAAAATTAATGTCTAAAGCATGACAATTTGATTCAACTATGAGTTTGGCTAAACGTTGACCTTTTATGGGTTTAGTGTGTTTTATTTCTATGTCATACTCCAAAATTGTGGCAATCCACTTACCTCTTTTACCATCAGGCCCATTTTGTGTTAGAATGTCCCTTACAACTGCATTTGTAACATAGGCAATGATATGTGAATAAATAATGTACACTCTAAAATCTTTGATGGCTTTCACTAAGGCTAGTGCTTGCTTTTCCATTATATTGTACTCCAAAGTGGCATCTCTAAGTGATTTGTTAAAGAAATCTATAGGTTGTTCATAGCCCTAGTCATTTTTCTGCAGTAAAACTGCAGCAATAGTGTGTTATGAAGCAAAGGAGAAAATGATGAAATCCTTTTTAAAGTCAGGACTTATAAGGACTGGGGTTTTGGTTAAGGCTTTCTTGATGGATTCAAATGATTGCTTGGCCTCAATAGTCCATTTAAGGAATGAGTCTTTTTTTAGCATATTATTAAGTTCTTTAATTATTTCAGCTAGATTTGAGATGAATCTTCTAAGGAAATTAATTTTTCCTAAAAAATCTTGTAACTCTTTTATGTTCCTAGGAGGAATAATATTAAGAATGGCCGTAGGGTCTATTCTAATTCCATATTTAGATATAATTTGTGCTAGTAACTTACCTTCTTCTAATCCAAATAAAGTTTTCTTAGGGTTTAGGGAGATGTCAAATTTTCTGCATTTAAGAAAGACTTGCCTGAGGTGATCTAAATGTTCATAATCAGTCTATGAAAATACAATAATGTCATCTAAATAAATCACTAAGAATTCATGAATTTCTTTTGCAAAGGCTATATCCATAGCTCTTTCAAAAGTGGCTCCTGCATTCGTTAACCCAAAAGGAATTTTTACATACATAAAAGTGCCCCATGGAGTAGTAAAACAAGTTTTGGCTTGGTCCTCTGGTTGGACTAAAATTTGGTTATACCCTGAAAATCCATCTAATAGTGAAATCCTAGAAGAACCAACTACTCTCTGTAAAATGCGATCCATATTTTGTAAAGGGTAATTTTCTTTTAAGGATACATTATTTAAATTTCTAAAATCAACACATAATCTAATTTCTCTTGTCTTTTTCCTAGTGGGAACTAGATTAGAAACCCAATCAGAATATCTGATTGGTGCAATTATATGGGCCTCATACATTCTTTTTACCTCTTTTTCAATTAAAGGCATCAAAATAGGATTGATCCTTCTTAAATTTTGTTTAAAAGGTTTTTGATCTTCTTTTATAGGGATTTTATGATGTATTATGCTGGTGTCATAGGATTTTAAGTCCTCATAAATCCAGGCAAAAACATCCTAAAATTCCTTAAAAAGAGTTATGTACTTTTCTTTTTTTTACTGAGGTAAATCTTTGGAAAGTTTAATCATCTTAGGTTTTAACTCTGTACCTATGTTACATTCCTCAATATCAGATCTAAGTGGCTCCATTTTGGGTTTTCTTGCAACATCATTTGAGTCAAATAAATCTTGTAAAGGGGTTAAGCCTTTTGGTAAAAAGTTCTCTTTAAGATTTAAAATATCATATTTATCATCAAATAACTCATCAATCTCTACTTTCTCTGAATTATCTATGTCTGATTGACTAAATTTAGTAGATTTAGAAAACTTTACATTATTTACATCTATATTATTCAAATCAATTTCACTATCTAAATTCTAATCTACTGTAAAGTCTGTGTCTATTTTACAATTCTGAAATTCACCTTCATTGTTCATAAAATGGTAAATCTGTTCATCTTGTGAGAAAGTTTGCCAATATTTAAGATTTTCTGGAATTTTTGGTCTGTGTTTGACTTCTGCAGTATATCTATGATTTGGCTGAAATGGCAGATTACAGTTACTAGCAAAAGTTGCTAGCGAGTGAACCTGTATGTTCTATTTTCTTGGTATTGCAGAAAAATTACATTTTATTAGTTCTTTGATCAAATCTAACACAATTTCTCTATATTGGCTTAATCTTAGATTATAAACATAATATTCTCCATTTATCTGTTTTACAATCAACTTTGAGTCTCGCATAATTGATATTCTTCTACCTCCTAAGTTCCTGATAATCTACAGTCCTAATATGAGAGCTTCATATTCAACCATGTTCTTTATACATTTAAAATTCAGTTTGAAAGAATGGCCTTCTGCATGATTTTTTTCCATATAATTTATCCAAACTCCTACTCCTGCTCCTAGTTTATTGACTGATCCATCAAAACCTAGGTGACATAATGATTCATGAAAGATTTTTCACCGTCTCGTTTTTTATTTTTATCTTTTAGTTCAGTTTTGATTTCAATATCAGTTTCAGAGTTGCATAAGATGAATGAATCCATGTCAGTAGGTGTAGTGTAAATTGGGTAATTTCTTGGTCTTTCTACACTATTCACCATATATTTCATCAATGTTTCTCCATAGAGTTTCTTTGGTTGGCAAAAAATAGATATTGTTGCATATGAAATATCGAGTTGTAGATATCCCTGTAATTTAGCTCCCCATGAGCGAGATAAGAGAATTCCATACTTAGGATGGATGTCAGCTACTACAATTTCCATGAGTATGATTTTACCAAGATATTGAACTAATGTGACACATAAATCTTTAATCAAACCTAAACATTTCACTTTACTTGAATCAAATGAAAAGAGATCTTTATAAGGCCTTGTGATATATAAATTCAGGGTTTCCATTATTTCTTTTGGCATTAAATTGTATGAAGCCCCTGAATATAACATTGCATTATGTAATATTTGATCATGAACATTTAAGCTAATGTAAAAGGGTGGAACTGCTCCCTCTTGGTGTTTCCATTAACATCGGGACCAAAAATCAACTCTGGTTGATCATCACTCAAGTTTACCGAGTCTTCTCCATAATTGATGTTTAAGGTTTTTGTGATAAGTGTTTTGTGCAAATCATGTTTTACCAATTCTGTTATAGGAATTGGTATTTTTAATTTTGCAATTTTAGCTTGGATGTTAAATGGAGGTTGTGATTTTGCAAGCTAAATTATCTCTTCTTTACTAATTGTAGTTTGAGTAGGTTTATTTTCTTTTTCTACAATTATCTTTTCATTTTATGTTTGAGTTTCTATTGTCTTACTGTTTTTAGCTTTCTTTTCTGGGACAATTTGAGAAGTAGATGTTTTTGCATATTTTTCACTTTGAGAAGCTGTTTTGGCAGTAGCATCGTTTGGATCAGCTGATTTTGGATCACCAATGGGTGTTTTGGAATCTAAAATTGTTGTTTTAGTAGAATTAGTTGTTTTGAAAACATCAGATTTTTGTGAATCTGTTGATGTTTGGACAACCTCATCTGTTATATCAACAATCTTGGGATTGAGTGAAATTTTGGGACTGGAAACTTTTTGGGATGAATTAGATTTTTGCTTGTTTTCCCTATGGAGAATTTGCAGAACTTTTGTAATGGGAGCTTCTACGGTTTTCTTTGTTGGTGTTTGGGAAGTTTTCTTAGTAGAAGGCTCTGTGTTTTTCTTTCTTCTAAGGTTATATTGATTATGTACTTCATTGATTGCAAATTCATAACCTTGTTTGTAGTTAAATGATTCACCTGAATCTAATTCAAGTTTTTGTAGTTCAAATAACTCTTGGTCTTCCTCTGTGAGAAAGATAGTGTTATCATCATTTATACCCATTAGATTTATTGTGTCTTCATCATTTTCATCTTGATGAGAACTTTCAACATAGTTCTCTCGAAAGGATGTCTTATTGTTTGGTCAGGTGCTAATTCTCTAGATTTTACAATATTTGTATTTTTCATAAAATTGGGATTTCTAATTTGCTATTGGTTGTCCCATTGTGGCCTCCTTTATATATTATCTAATTTATCCATCATTCTCTCTAAAGTTTTAGCTAATTTATCTATTTTTAAATTTGAACTAGATGAGTCTTCTCTTATGGTTACTCTCCTTTCATGATCTGGATTTTATGCAGGAACGCAACAGAATATAGAAATAACCACGAACATAGAGATGCAGCAGAAATAATGCTTCATTTTATTAATATCAAATAACAGAAATATGCTTACAAGCATAATGGAAATAAAATAACTAGGGTACTGGTAGCGAATCTCTGAGAAGAGATGTGATGGCTACATACCTCTGAACTATGTTACAATGAGGCTTGAGGGCCTATTTATTGTTGAGAAACAATGTAGAATCCAAAATGTCCAAAAACCTAACCGTAAGAGATGAGGTGCCAAAACTGTGGGCGCCCGTTTGGGTAAATTGGTGGTTCAACTTCCCAGGGGCGTAACTTTGGCATTCGATCTCCGTTTGATGCGCTCAATAGCTCGTTAGAAAGATCTATTCGAGGAGTACAATTTTTGAATGAGAAACATCGGTCCATGGACCCATGTTGCTCTCCGTTTTCCCAAAAAACGTCATTTATGGCCTCAAAACAGCTCCAGAAGTTCAGGACCCGAAAAACTGCTAAAAATAGTAAGTTTTGTTGCAACTTGAAAACTGAAAGAATTGATGGTGGGGGTTCAAATGGAATAGGTGGGTGGCCACCAATATCCACCTGGATCATTAAGGCCCCAAAACGGCTTCGGGAGTGGAGGACCCAAAAGCCTGCTAAAAATAGTAAGTTATGCTGAACGTGAAAAGTTGCAAGAATTGATGGTGCTAGTCCAAATGGAATAGGTGGGTGGCCATCGATATCCACCTGGATCATTCCTCCCTCCTTAGGAAGCAATGGTCCCCATTGCATTGAGATCCTCCATGAGATGAGGCAAATTTTGTTGAACTGAGTATTAGATGTGTTGAAGATGTCATGGACCTGCGGGTGGACAGGCTAGATGCGTTTAGTAAATTTGGTTTCTTTATCAGTCTCAAACAGCACATGTTTGGATTATGTATGTGTAGTTGCAGGATTTATGGCAACATAAAGCAGTGGTGCATTGGGAGTCAGATCACTGGAGTGGTTGTCCTGACAGTGTAGCGGAACCTCTATGAGCGAGGATAAAATGTCCTCGTATTCCTCCATGACTTTGTCCATCTGCTGCAGCTGTGCAAGGGAGCCCTGTTTCGAGGTTTTGGCCACAATATTCTTCTTTCCCTGTGAGTGAGTTGTAAGGAAAATGAATTTCCTGGTTTGGGAAACAATCTTACTGCGTTGTTTTGCAGTAGTCAAAGAGATGACAGGAGGCAGTACTACCTCCGGTATCCTGTACAAGTTATTTCCCAAAGTAATAATAACAACACGAGGCCTAGAATCATACACAGCATGTTTCCTCCACAAGTATGGTTGGCCCAATAATACATCAGCTACATCAAGAGGAGCAACATCACACAACACCTCATCCGTGAATGGCTTGATACTGTATGGAAGGCGGCACTACTGGCGGATGCAGAGACCTCTCCCTGGGTGGAGCCACCCGATGGTATATGGCTACGGGTGTGCTATGGTTGGTAGGCCGAGCCACTTCACGACCTCTGCTAAGATGAGGTTCTTTTGTTTTCCACTATCGACGAGAAATTGCAGCGGAGAACCCTTCACCCACATCTGCGACTGGAAGAGGTGCTCCCCCTCCTCTGGATCCTCTGGACCCTCCCTCTAGATCTTGGTGGTGGCAATAATGGCACTGGGATCCGCATCAATGATCTGCTTCCCTTTGTCATTGCCTTTGTCTTGTTCTAACTCAGGATCAGAAAATGCATTTGATTTGGGTGCCTTTAGTTCAGACACTAAAGACTGTTTGGCCCGACACTCGTTTGTGCTGTGAGTGGGGCTGTTATGAAATTCACACCACTTCCTTGTGTCCTTCTTTGGATTTGTGGTGTTTTTTTTAGTCACATTTCTTTGGCCTTGCCCCTTGTTCTTCGGTTCGGGGGCACCTTTCGGATTCGCAGATCCAAAGTCTCACTTCTTCTGCTTAAATTTCTGCTAGATCTTGGCAGCATAGCGATATGCCGTGCCAAGCGATGTAATGTTGAGGAACTCCATTTCATCTTGAATGTGTTTGTGTAGACAGCCGCGGTACTTGAGCACCAAATGTCTCTCTGAATATTTAATACCCAAATTTGTGCGTAGGGTATGGAACAGATTCATCAGTTCGTGCACATCTTGATCCTTTTGTTGTCGTAGCGTGGTCCATTGGATGTATTTGTCCTCATAGCTCCCCACTGGGTAATATTGTTCCTTGATGCCGTCTCGAAATGAATTCCAAGTGGGTGTGGCCGAGAACAGAGAGGGTTCCTCTTCGCCCTCTTGCTCACAGTAGGTTTCCCACCAGTCTTTGACATGGGGGGAAGCTTTAAGGAGTGCAAAAATAATCTTTTCTCGGTCAGAGAAGTCATGGACCGAGAAATACCCTTCTAGCAATTTTAACCATCTGTCTACAACGTCTGCATCTATTTTTCCTTCAAATATAGGAATTTCAAATTTTACCTATACCTTGAAGGGAGTGGCGCTTCTAGAGTGGCTGTTGGATGCAAATGCGCCATATGTGGGCAGTCGTTGAAGGATTTGAGCAAATTTATCCATCATCGCGTTCCTTTGTTTCTCGAGGGCCTCCTCGAGCAGTATTTTGATAGGATCTCCTACTCCCACATCTTTCTTTTCTTCTGCCATGGGAGGTCGTCGGGGTTTTTGAGGCTGATCTTGCAAGGGTTCAACCAGATCGAGCCCTAACTCCTTGTACCCTGACCGCGTTGGGGACATGCAAAGAAAAACAAAGAAAGAGCAGACCCGCTCTGATACCACTGATCCAGATTTTATGTAGGAACGCAACAGAATACAGAAATAACCATGAACATAGAGATACAATAGAAATAATGCTTCATTTCATTAATATTAAATAACAGAAATATGCTTACAAGCATAATGGAAATAAAATAACTAGGGTACTGGTAGCGAATCTATGAGAAGAGATGTGATGGCTACAGACCTCTGAAATGTGTTAAAATGAGGCTCTAGGGCCTATTTATTGTTAAGAAACAATGTAGAATCTGAAACGTCCAAAAACCTAACCGTAGGAGATGAGGCGCCAAAACTGTGGGTGCCCGTTTGGGTAAATTGGTGGTTCAACTTCCCGGGGGCGTAACTTTGGCATCCGATATCCGTTTGACGTGCTCAATAGCTCGTTAGAAAGATCTATCCGAGGAGTAAAATTTTTGAATCTTCAACATCGGTCCATGGACCCATGTTTCTCTCCGTTTTCCCAAAAAACGTCGTTTAGGGCCTCAAAACGGCTCCGGAAGTTCAGGACAGCCCCTTTAAAAATAGTAGTTTGTTGCGACTTGGCATGGAAAGAACTGATGGTGGGGGTTCAAATGGAATAGGTGGGTGGCCACCAATATCCACCTAGATCATTAAGGCCCCAAAACGGCTTCAGGAGTGGAGGACCCGAAAACCTGCTAAAAATAGTAAGTTGTGCTGAACGTGAAAAGCTGCAAGAATTGATGGTGCTAGTCCAAATGGAATAGGTGGGTGGCCACCGATATCCACCTGGATCATTTCATTCCTTAATCTAGCTCTTCTAGCCAATATATTTACCTCTACTCTAACAGCATTAGTTTGCATTCGCTCTAAAGTTTCAACATTCCTCTCTCTCAATTGATAGGCTATGTCTATGTCAAATCCATTAGGGAATTTGAGAAGGATAGAGTCTGGAGTGGGTTTGAGATTAGCAGGGATTGAATTATAATTTTTTTTATATATAGTACAATAATCTTAGGCTGTTTCATTAGGAGCTCTTTTCATAGCATCAAATTCAGATAATATTTGAAGTGGATTTTTCTTCTTTTCCCATTTATTCAAAAATAATCTATGAAAAACTACTAAATCAGCAATAATACAAGGATTAAGACCTTTAAACCATTTTTTTACCTCCCCAGTTAATGTTTGAGAAAAGAGTCTCATTTGTGCATGAGAATCATCTATTTCATGAAGCTCAAAATAATATGTCATCTTATTAATATGCTTGTTATGTAGGTAAAACCTCTCTACGGACAGAGATGATCCCTCTAGCCCTAATGTGGATCTAGTAACAACTAATCATGCTAAGCTGTAGGTTCCTAGATATTCGAATGAAAAGAGGATGCGATAAGATGGCCTACCTGTGGTCCAATGATGTTGTCTGCAATCGTAGTGGTGATGAGAACTTCTCGCTCCTGATTTGGCAAGTCAAAATCCCTTCACTTATCACGCTTGGACACCTGCATAGAGATTAGAAAATGATAACCGCATACCACATACTAACTTCATGCAAAATCTACTAGTCAGTCAGAGAAGACTAAGCGTATTGCATTCGATAAAGACAAAATACAAGATGGGAACTTGACAATAGTCACTTATATTATTAAGTAGAAGGAAGAGATACAACCATGCTCTGACGTCGCAGTCTCCTCCAGCAGGGTTAGGGTGAAGCACGTCTCAAAGCACGTCGGTGAATTCAGACGGGATAAAGGCCCTCTTGATGGATTTCCTCCTTGTACTACCTTCTCAATAACTCAATTGTTCAGTTATAGCTCAGTTATCCTAGTTCAGCGCTTCAGCTGTATAATTCTCTTTGTTCAACTAGATTTCATAAAGAGAGAAGGCTTGTTTATATAGAGGCAAAGGAGGAGGTTTGGATCCCTACAAAGGTGGAAGGGAGGCCTATCCTTTAGAAGTGTTCTAAGGGAGGTGGAAACTACTAACTAAAGGAGGGAGGTGGTGGTTGTTTTAGTTCAACCACTCCCAATGACTCATACCCGAGGTGGTTGGAATGGAACCTCCGCCTCTAGTTTCAAAAAACATTTCATAAATAGCTTGGTGTGGGTGTCTAACTGGCACAGAGCGCAAAGTGGTGTGGGCTTAGTGTTAAATTTCCAGTTCGGCACAAGGAGGTAAAGGGTTACTCACGCCAAGGAAAAAATAGTGATTTTTACAGCTCTGCTTAGGGAAATGTTAATAAGAAGAATGTTTGCTTCATCAAAAGGGATGCAAGGATGTTATTTTCAAAGCATGACACCGCGTATTGGTCACAAAACCAACCCTCCAATGTGCGAGTTGGGGATTGCAAGGACAGTGACAAAATTTTGTGTAATAGATGCCCCCTAAAGTATGAGGTCCGAGGGAGAGGGAGGGGAAAAATGCTTTATGAGAACGCGTTCGAACCAAACACCGCTGTCAGAAAACCTGAAATTACAAATACAACTGATATCTATGATACATGAACATGTGGCATGGGCACAACCATTCAGTAGTAAAGATCAAAAAATAGACTCAGGTATGGTTGCAACCATCCAATCAAAGAGTCATGAAATAAGTCATGATAATCCACAAAGAACCCGCAACCTAGATTTTATTAGACAAAATCTAGGGTCTTGTGCTCTATCTCGACCTGAAAAAGTACAATTTCTAGCATGCGAATGTATGAACTGAAGTCGAACATGCAAGAAAATCATCTGATTATCAGCAAATGATGAAAGTTGTTAACAAATGCGAGAGGAACCACCAATAATGACAATGTCTCTCAAGGTATGAAAGGTACAATCCACAGAATGTGAACAGTGATCTGGCGTCGAACATCCGCGGAGCTAGTGGATCGAAGGCCAATGATGTGGACCTTGCATCAAATGCGAAGAACCTGCCATTAAGGCATGCATGCTCCAATGCACCGGAAGGGAGTCTCTAGATCAGATTCCTGGATAATGAGCTGAAGTTGAAAAGAAGTGACCTGGTCGAAGGAGGGCCATAATGTTTCCCACATCATCGACAAGAGGTAGAGGAATATGATGTTTGTGAATCAGGACCAATAGAGAATCAAAGGGAGGTTGAAAAAACTGCAGAGGCGAACTTCTCTTGAACATATCAATAGCACGATACTGGATTTGGCAGTATTTGAAATCAAAGGATTTGAGGTCATGATGACGTGGCAAAGAGCGAGTGAGAGTTCAAAAAATATTACCCAAACCCATGGAGGTAAACATGAAGAAATGAGATGTCCCCAACCCGACACAAATGCAGACAAGTGCCATGTTCAAGAGTGACATACTGCCAACACAACAAAAATCTGGCTCCATTTTCCCCCACCATTTCTGGTGAGTACCTCTTTATTTTTACACAAGCTTGAAGACGATACCATATTCTTGTCATATAATTTTTTCCTTCGAACAAATCCAACCTAGTACATTTTACGAGTCTTAGGAAGGAGGAACTCGGTTAGCGTCATGGTGACGATTTCCAATGTCATCAGGGTTTAACGTGTCTAACAAAGGGATAACTCAGCATCTTTTCATGTTTAGAGAGTTTGAAAAGAAGCAAAAAATAAAACTCCAGTGGGTTCCTTTTCATAAATAGTCCCTCAGATCTGAAAAGGCAGAAAACAATATCTTAAAGAACTTCTTAGTCGTGATAGGCTAAGGTATTCCTTTTTTGTACATAATCTATCCCAGTCTGAAAAAGAGTTAAACATATACTGGGTAGATATCGTTTCGCAGCCATTTAACGACTTCAAAACAACAAGAGTCTGGACAATATTTTCAATTTTTAAGAGTCAGAAAGGAGTTGAAAGATGATTCCTCCTGGAGGAATGAGTGGTATTAACGATAGCTACTAGTTCCGGTAATGGTGGAATTTCTCAGAACAAGTAAAGGTCAAGAGGCTGGCTAACAAGACCACTCATCGCAGAGGTTCCTCAAGAATGGGTGAAACAACCAAGTGAAGGCATATGATTGGCCAAATAGATAGTGACGGTGGAATGAGAAGCCAAGGTTCATCTGGGAAAATAGGCTGATAAGATGGCAATTATGAGAGGTAAAATAGGAATTGTTTCATTTTTACAGAAGCTTGAAATTAGAAAAATCTGCTTGAAACCAGTTTCATTTTTACACAAGCTTGAAACCAAAACAAACTATGCTTGAAATGATTTGCATGCCCCCATCATGGTGACTCAATTCAAGGTGCATGTACCCCAAGCTTCAGTCCATATGAAAGGCAGATGGAGTGAAGGTTCAAAGTATGAGATCAAGAGAAAGACTCGACTGGGATTTTACGAGATCTAATCAAAGACTCGAATTGAACAGGAATGTGTTTGATTGTTTTAACGAGGTTGACATATTAAAAGAACTATCCTCATGACCTAATTAATTTTTTAATGAGGTTTACATATAAGACGAACCATCCTCATGACACCTTGTTTCATTTTTAAGGAGCTTGACACAAGAAAACCGAACTCTGCTCTGACAACCTTGTTTCATTTTTTAAGGAGCTTGACACAAGAAAATGAACCATGATCCGTGGACCTCATCATGTTGAATAAGAATTCATGGCTTCCAAGAGTTTTGCACCGGATGGGAGAACAACATCTCGGAAATCAGGACCCAATGCCCCCAGTGCATGATGCATAACAGCACTATCACTAAATGTGGGCATGGGATAGGTAGCCACATAATTAACCTGCGGTGGGGAAGATAAAACCAGTGGATAAAGACCTAGAAGGGACGATGGTGGACTAGATGTCACGTCAAGACCAAAGAATGAAAGGTTATCAATGGTCATGATCCGACCTTTGTGTGGAAAACAAATCATATGAAAGAGGGAAAAGACAAGTGCACCCATGACATAAGAATAATTGCGCCCTAAGAGTAAATTGAAATTCAAGGGGCATGGAACAACCATCACGTCTATATAGATGGTTTTCTTTCCCAAAGTAACAGGCAACTTCAAAAGGACCCCTAACAGTTGATTCGTTCCTCTATTAAAAGCCAACAGATTCTGTGTAATAGGCACAAGCGGTGGAGAACCAAAAGCTTTCCAAGTAGTGGAAGACAAAATACTAACAGACGCGCCTTCATCTATATTGGTGCTGGGTACGACCACATCAAAGGTCTGTATCGTGATCCCAAAAGGCACATTAGAAGGAAGGCGATATCCCAAAAATCAACTCCAATCGAAGGAAGCGATCAAACTACTTGGAGGAGGTACCATCGAATTGAGATGGTATTCCCCTGGTGTTACCAGAGAAAGTGGAGCATCCTCCTAGATTTCCATCACGGAAGCAGGAGGAGAAACTTCTTGAATCATATGGACGGGATGATCTTTCTCCAATTCCGAGGAATATAAAGAAACAAGAGGAATGAGAGGGAGATGAGATCCACTCTCGACCGAAAAGACTTGATGAACCATAGGCGAGATCAAGTCGACCGATTCCACGTCCAATGGTTAGTCGGGAACAAATTCCTGAATTTGAATTTCCGAGGGAGCGGGATTGACCAAGGATGACTCTTGACCGATCGTGGAATCAACTAGCAGAGGACTCAAAGAAAGTTTCTAGTAACTAGCCAGAAGATAGGGTGTAGAAACAGTAGGGTTTTCCAACATTCTCTTAGCTTCATCTATGTACAAACAAAGGTGAATGGGATGATGTCCTTTACACAACCTATAGAGATTGGTAATATTACCCTGTTTCTTATGGGTCTTATCAACACTAGTCAAAGATGTGCCACCAATATGACTTCTAGAAGCCAAAGGCAATGGAGGGCGACCATCAGACCATGCTTCAAGCACCTTGGGAATGCCAGGACAATCTCAAAGAAAGTGGTCACCTTTTCAGAGCATGCAAGGGAATTTGACTTTCCATGGAAGGTTGGATGGTTTATCGATGGATGGTTTCTTAGGTGCAATAGCTGTATAGCTAGCCTCTCCTTTATCTGAGTTCTTCTTCTTCATCATCATCATATTCTTCTTCTTAGCCACCTGGTTACTAGAATCTAGACTTTCACCAGGAGAAGTAGAAGAGGAGGATGAAGAAACAAGCGAAGAAGGGGAAAGGTCCACTTTAGAATCAACACAATGGTGTTCAGGTGGAGGAGATGATTGAATAGTGGACGGAACACTCAAGACCACAGATGTCGAGAATAACCAAACAGGAAAACCAATAGTTGACCCAGGAAGGGACAATGTTTCCATATAAGGAGTACCAACATTCCCAAAACCAGGAAAAGGACTAGGATTCCCTTCAGAGGGGATTCCTTGGTTGGTAAACTCCAGAAATGTTGCCATTGGAAATAGTCCTAAAACAAAACACTAAGGAAGATAAATTTAACCAAGAATATTTCGTGGGCAGTTAATATTTTAAGACATTGAAACAAAACTCGGTCGATTCATATTTTAAGAGTCAAAAAACAGGAAAAAGGTGACTCTATCACTTTCAGGTTGAAATGAGCATGAAAGGACAAGTGCTCGACGAGCTCTTATATTTTTAAATAGTCCAGAAAATATCGAAATGACTACTCTGGTAATCTAAGAAAGAGGATGTACCAAGTTTCCATGAATTTCCATATACACCTTGGTGATCAAATGAAAGAGAAATGACCAAGGACTTGACATACGTGTAGGTAGTCTCCCCAAATGCTATGTTCGGTGTATCACGGTTACAGGGCGGCAAACTCGGCTTCCTATGGATAAAGCATTGCAACTTATATGGGTCTCCCTTTATATACTCGATGGTACGGGGAGCACAAGTCCATACTAGCGCTATCTAGAGCCAGATGGTGAACGACAGCTATTAGGTTTAACGACATCGAAGCACGTCACTAGCCTAGAACTCTAAATATGTGCGTTAAGTTTCAATGCTTCCTTAGGTTAATTGAATTAATTTTAACGGTTTATCTTGAATTATGTCTCAGTTTCAAGGCCCTACCGCATGTCATCTGACAATCTCCTATATGCAGCTATATGAGGAAAGAAATCTTTCAATTCCATGAATGCTATCTAGTTAAGGGAAGAGCCTCAAACAATGATGCAACAAACAAAAATAATGAAAACGAAACTTTTTCCTAACTATATGACTTTCACTATCCAAAAGTAATCTAAAACATTCAACGATGCGAATTATGCAATGTAATCTATGCAAAATCCTCTTTTTTGAAAACTATGCAATCGTAATCTATGCACAATTTCCTTTTTTTTTTCAAAGAATAAGAATTCACTCAATGCATTTTTCAATCAATGAGAATCTACTTAATGCATGCTTTTAATGAAAGAGAATGCACTCAATATGATTTTTCGCTTTCAATGATTAAACAATGTAATCTAAGTTCAATGATGGATCTCAAAAAATACTTTTCAATGCAATGTGATCTAAGGCATTTTAACGAAAAGAAAAATCTGAGATGAAAGCTAAATGAACGCAAATTTTATTAATGAAGGATGAATTTAAAAGAGATGCAAACAAACACTAAGAATGAAATCGTTTTTTTAAACACTTTGTAACGAAATTCCTCAAAAGGCTACAAAACTGTAATATTCCTTTTTCAGGAATTTCTGCAAAATGGTCCTCAAGGACGCTGTATAAGGAAGGTAGTGTGAAAATAAGAAGAAAGGGGGTTGATATCCCCTTTTTAACTCATAAAACACTTCTCTTCCAGAAGATGAGCTCAAAGAAATAAGCCTAGAAGGCTTATACAGATATCCCCAATGTGGATCTCTTAGAAAATGCGCAAATAGAGAGCTTACAGAAATACATGAACATAATCCTCAAAATCTGTCAAAATGAATACAAAATAAGATGAAATATATTGCATCCATCATGTACATTAATATATCAGCAACAATATACAGAAATATAATGAGGAACAAACCCCTCATTCAATGAGAAGCAATGAAATACAAGAGATGCAGCAACTGCATAAAATGTCGGAGAGCAGTGACAGCGTTGTCTCTAGGAGTGTAGCTGCTACTATGGAAATAGATACATGAAATATGACTGAAATATATAAAGAAATTCCCAAGAAAAGAATAATGGGCCCCAATACAAGATTTCTAGCCAATCTAGGAGAGATTGCTAGAAATGCCGGAAAATGTAAAAATGTGACAATCTGACTTATCACTGCAACTGAATCAAAATATACAATGAGGCTATGGCAGATCTGAAATAGTGATGCCCTCCTCTGATAATTCTCTTCAGCAGAAGGTTGATCCCTCTACTAAAGAACAATCTTCCTGATGAGCCCAAATGGCTCTCCCAGCAACTGCCTCTAAAAATAACGCAATTTCTGCCCCAGACTACATTGTGAGAGATGGTGAGTGATTGGTCTGATGCCAAATTTCTGAAATGAAGCCCCAGAGTCTCTTCTGCTGCTCCTCCAAAGAATAGACAAGATCTCCACTGAAGATAAGCCAAGGAAAGACTCTATGAATTCCTCTGCTGCTGCTCCCAGCAACACAACGTTAATCTGCTGCAGAAATAACGTTATAGCTGCAGAGATAAGCTTGACCAAATGTCAGAATGATGAAATGAATTCCAAACCCTCTCCTTCCTTGAGGATGAGGTATGGATTCCCAACCGGGAACACCCTTGGGTGAAGAACACTACAAACCCTGCTAAACAGCCTGGGGATGCAAGTCTTTGCAGACCCTACGAAAATACTAAGCCAATGCATAATGAAAATAGGTTGCCATATTCTCCTTATAAAGCAAATAACCTTTCTCACCATGCGTCCCATTCACACTTACTTCTAGCTCAAGCAAGTGAAGCCTCCACTAAAACTGCGCTGTCCAAGTAGGTGCAATGTATCTAGACAATTTTAGTTGACTTGGTCAAAATGACTAGATCATTCTTGATCCAATCCTGTTCACACCATGTGGTGCTCAATCCAGATGCTTTATTATCCCTCCTTTCACACAAGGAGTCTTATTTCTCCATCAAAAGGGGTTAAGGTGTCTCCTTACCCATTTTATTTAACAAAATAAAAATATGCTAACTATAATGTTCCATTTTAGCTTGAGGCTAAAATTGGGAACATTACAAAGCTCATGATGCGCCAAATCATGAAAAGAAGAGCTTTCCATGTAATTGAAAGAGGTATGAGGGAAAGAGATGCTTTGATGCTCTGGTACCACTGTAATATTCCAAATATGGAAATTTCTGCTCCATTGGGAATATCTTAAGATATTCCAATATTCCAACTCCAGGAGTATTAAAAATCAACACTGAACTATTTCAGAAATTGAATATTAGGGGCATTTACTGGATATGTCACCTTCACAAGGAAGGATGAGATACAGAGGCTACCTAGCCCACTAGCAGACTCTGCCAATAGAACTTGCCAAGAGCTAATATTTCCCTTCAAGGAATTTCTGCAACAGTTGTCCATGAGGACGCTGTATAAGGAAGCCCATGTGAAAGTAAGGAAATCTAGTGTTCGGATGCCTTGGAATACATCTGATAAAAACTCCCTGCAGAATATAAGCCCAATGAAATAACCCTAAGGGGTTTATTCAGATCTCCCACCAACAAGTATATCGAAATAATGCTCAATGAGAGAATCTTCAGCAGTATTAAAACTTCAATATGTAACAATAGTAAAATAATGCCTCATGAAATGTAAGAAGAGTGAAAATCTGATACATAATTGGTAGCAACAAATATAATACAAATTACTTGAGGAAAATGCCTCTAAGGTGAGCTCAAATCAGCCTCAATAGGAAATGTACATAAAACAAGAGAATACACTGCTACATAACCCAACAACTCTATGACTGCGCAATATATGAGGGAAAATGACTGAAAAATGATATATATGAGATGATGATAACATTATGTGCTCAAATAAAGATGGGGGAGCAAGATCTCAACCCCAGAAAAAATTATTACAACAATCCTCCAAGGGATTGGCTAAAATGCATAAAACCGAAAAATGTCGGAGTTGCAGTGTAGCTGTTGCAACTCAAATATAATACAACATAGGAGAAGGAAGTAGATGATGCAATAAACAATGATACCTCCTCCAATGATCTCCAAAGTGAAGGGGTTGATCCCCTTACTGAAGATTGCACTCTCTAGTGCACAAAATGAACCCTTTGTGCAAGCCACCTCTGAAGATAATGCTGTAGGGGAAAGAGATTGCGCTGGGCATGAGAAGAAACATATGGCCCAATACCAAGATCTGAAAATAAATCTCCGAGATCTCCTTTTTTTATCTCCTAGAGAAAGAGATGACTCCTCCTCTACAAAACTAGCTCCGGATGGTGTGTGGAAACCTCCCCAGCAACACCCAACAACACTGCACAATATCTACTGCAAAAACTACGCTAATGTAAATGGTTGAAGCTATGGCCTGAATACCTGAATATGGGGAATGGAGTGCAATCGTTCATGAGCTACTCAGGAAGGAGAGGAAATCCTCAACAGGACTCCCTCGTGCCCGAAGGCACTGCAACTTTGCTGAACAACAAGAGGCAGCAACAAGTCTCTAAGACTAAAATGTAAAATGATCAAAGATAGTCTCAATGGCTTCCTTAATCCTCTTTTAAACAATGAGCCTTCCCTCCATGGGCCCTACTTCGAATTCGGGTTTCCTCCATCTAGAATCTTCCCTCCTACGTTGTCCCACATAGTGCTTTCCAACTCATGCCAACGCAGTTTGACTTGGTCAACCTTGGCCAAGCATGTATGAAAAAACCTCCTTTCACACATGGAGGTGTGAAATCCAGCTCCAATATGATCCTCTTTTGTACTCAGAGGATTTTTTTTCTCTAATGATGCAAATATTTGTTCCCCTACCCATTTTATTCATCTCCTTAACAAAAATTAATGTTCCATAAAATTTGGAACATTACAGTCCTCCCCTCTCAAAATATTGCTTGCCCTCAAGCAAATGCAATGATGAACTGAGTTCCTTTCTGCCCTTCCTCCTGTAGCATCCTTATGTGATGATCTCCTCAAGGAAAAAGGATGCCATATCAGTAATCAAGTCTCCAAACTGTCCCTCTAACAAATGAAATCTAGCCTTGGGGTGAACATTCCCAAATAGCTATCATGTAGAAACAAATATCCATGAAGGAACTAAGAGCTATCCAAGGGCCTCCTTGAGGCATGTGGTCTGATATATAATGATATTTATCATCCCCATATTAATCTCCCATCCTCAAGCCACCAATCATGAAAAATAAGCTACCTCCCAACAAGGAAACTCATGGAAAATCTCCCTCCACCTTGAGCTCCAGAAATGAAGGTGGGCTAAAATCTGATCATGGAAAGAACTATAAATTTCCCCATGCTATCCTCTCCCCCACTTATGAAAAGTGTGGAGTGTATGTTGATCTTGGGCTGCAAATATATTTCCCTCAAATGGAAAAATGAAGAGTAATCCCCCAAGAATCTCCCCTCCATCAAGGATAATCCAGCTAGCCCAAGACATGTCGTCTATGATGAATAGGAAAATATCACCATAGAATTCCCCCATGACATGTTTTCTATAGGTTATAAAATGTGTAGATAGGTACAAACAATGTCTCATAGGGTTACAACACAATCTCACCCACTGTAGCTGCAGAAAAAAGCATGGCAAGCACTGTACAAAAATATCACCTCTACTACTGAATTGTAAATAGATGAGTGAACCAGCAATAAAAAATAAAATACATGCCCAAATATAAGAAATGGATGTATGTCATCATCACACTCATGGCCCTCCTAAAGAGAAAGAAAATAGATGGCTATGGTGGTCATGTCTCCTCTCATGTTCCCATTAGAACATGCAATGCAGAAAATATGGGAGTCTTTCCTCATCAAGGACACATTCATCCCATGTGTCTATCCTCTGATAATGTCCTCCATTAAGATAATAGAAATATCATCCAAGGAGACCACACTCAGCAGTAAAATGAGGCAAATACTAAAGGTTTCATGCTGTGAAAAGTTGTACCAATAGTCTCCCAAGTAGTCACAACGCAGTTTCCCAAACTGCTGCTTTGAGAAATAATATGGCAAGTTGTTTTCCATCTCAGGAATAACAATGTATTTTCTTACATCTAATAATGCATGGAAAGTGGCTGAACATAAATTATGAACATACATGGAAGGTAACACTTGCTGAATTCCATATAAAATATGGTTGTCTCCATCACATAGTTTGGCCCAATATAGCTCAGGGAGCAACATGAAAAATCTGCCCCTTTGAAAAGCCCTGCACTGCATCATAATGATAGGAGTATGTAAATCAGAAAAGGTACATACAAGACTCTTACCATAGGCTGGAATTGAGATGATAGATGGATCTATGCATGTGATCCTCTTCCCAAATGATAGCGCTGTGAGCTTATGCAAAAAGGCTCCTGCCCATGCTAATCTTTGTTCCTTGACATGCTCCTTGTCAAGAACAACTCTGGTGATGCTACTGCAAATATGAAGCTTCTCCCAAGAGGGAAATTCCTCCCAATAAATCCTAGCTAAGGAGTGATCCCCTTGCACTATGAGAGTGCCCTCCTCTACTCCTGCAACACCATCAATCATATGAGAGAAAATCTGCTTGTGCTCTCTCCCATCAATCCCAAGCAACTCTAGTGCTTGATGTCTCCTCATGCTCACATCATATGACTCATGTGATGAAGGTATCATGACTGATATATATGTCATATCAGAAATATTTATCCCTTCTCCTTGCTTCCCAATGATGTAAACATCCTACCATCTCTTCTCCATCATTTTGGTACTCCTCCCATGAGGACTACCATCCTCCCAAACCAATTCTTGATCCTTGCATTTTATGAAAGTTTGAAATGCAGTTTCTTGGAGACCTCTTAGGAAAGGCCTCTCTCCCATGAATATGTTGGATCTATGAGGATCCAAATGTGATGGAGGTGATGTCTCCTCTCCACCTATGTTCAATAGCGCTGCTGATTCCTCCAATGATGTAGCAACTGTCTCTTCCTCCGGTTTTAAAATTTTCTTCATGATTCTCCATCGAGGTGTCATGGTCTACTTCATCCTCCAATGGTCCACATCCCAACCTCAAGGGCTGAATGAGACTCATCAATAATGCATGAGGATGATGGTTCATCTCCTCCTTGAACCCCTTGCACAGCGCAATGTAATCATGAGGCCCTAAAGTGGCCATGTGATTTGATCCTGGAACCTCCTGATATGAAATTCCACCATCCTTAAGATTATTTTCTGAAATAGAAAGTGGAAATTTACTCATACCTTGGTGGATCTTGGGACCTTCTTGTGTGGCTACAAGGGCTTTTCCTCCAATTTATTCCTCATCCATAGATGTAGAAGGCTACTCCTCCAAAGTTGTAGTAGCGTTGGTGCAATTATCCTCCCATGGTGGAATGGTTTTCTCTTGCTTTGTCCTCCTTCCATCAAAGGTTTGGATCAACCCTTGAGAAAAGTCTCCAAAAGAACTCACCCTTGAATGGACCAA
Organism: Pinus albicaulis; assembly: GCA_034641835.2. Classification (NCBI taxonomy): domain Eukaryota; kingdom Viridiplantae; phylum Streptophyta; class Pinopsida; order Pinales; family Pinaceae; genus Pinus; species Pinus albicaulis. The sequence continues at coordinate 82,532,783 of CM076582.1, forward strand.
GGGTTTGAACCACCAAACAGAGGTTTTATCCTCCATGTGCAGCGCTGCCATTTCTACTACTTATTTCTCTGCCACTGGATGCAGCAATAAAATTGCCTCCAACTTCTTCTCCCAAGCTCTATCTGAAGTAACCCCATAAAATGTAGACAATAGAATCCTATTGCCTCTGATTTCTCCTTTTCCATAGGGCCTTCTCTCCTCCATCTGCTGAATAGACTGTGAGAATGTTGTAGCTCTCGTGAATGCTGCAGAATGGGGTTTATATTCACCCAGGTACTTGCTTAAGATCTGGAAATCCAAGCATCTCCCATGCTGGTCTTCAAGAGAATAGGAAGTGCATGGACCTTCCTCTTTTCCCCTTTTCTTATCCTCCTCCTCAGGGAGGATCTTCTTTATTTCAAAAATAGATGAGATCAGTCTCATATTCTACATCATTCTCCTCCTAAATCGCACTCACAGGCTGTGCCAGTTCAATGCTCTGATACCACTGTAATGTTACTTTTTCAGAAACATTGTCAGATGACAAGGAAAATCTATTCCAGAGATAGAATATAGGGGAATTTACTGGGTTTGTCACCTTTAAATAAAGGATGAGCTCCAAAGCTACCTAGCCCATTAGCAGACTCTGTCTATAGAGTGATTTTCAAAGGAAAATATCCCCAATATGGAAATACAACAAGATTGGGAATCTCCCAATATTGCAGCTAAAACAATAACAAATACATAAAATGGAAATACCAGTGACTCATGAACACATGAAATGCCAAAGAATACAATGGCCATCATATTAAGACATAGCAGCATATAAGAATACAAATCCTTGAGGAAATGATCACTCAAGGAAGGCACTGGAAGCCTCAAGAAACCTGTACATGAAAATGTGAAATACATTGTTGCATAAACAAAGCCCTAGGCCATGACTGTGCAGTTATAGAGAGGAACTGCTGCATAAATAATGAATATATAAATATTTGACAATATGAGCTCAAATAAGAAGGGGGATCAAGCTCTCAACCCCTAAAAATACAATACAACAATCCTTTAAGAGGATTGGCTGAAATCTATACAAAAATGGCATTTTGCAGAAATGTCAGAGTTGTTGGGCAACAACAACTCAAGAGCTGGAAATGGATGGAGAAGGCTGAAATAGCTGTTGTAGATGAAATTGTCTTCTCCAATGAAAATTTGAAGTGAAAGGCTGATCCTTTCACCCAAGACTTCCCCTCCAAAATCTGTTAATCCCTCACAAAAGATATTCACCAAGGAGAACGCTGTATAAGAGAGGGACTGCGCTGCCAATGATGGAATGTGGTTGGCCTAATGCCAAATATGATGGGATCTACTCATAAACTCCCTTTTCGGATCTCCCAATGGATGGAACCTCTCTCCACTGAAAAACTAGCTCTGTATGGTGTGTGTAAACCTCCCCAGCAACACTGCAAAATATCTGCTGCAAAAAATGCGCTGATGTAGATGGCTGAAGCTATGGCCTGAATGCCTTAATATGGGGAATGGAGTGCAATCATTCATGAGATACTCAAGAAGGAGAGGAAATCCTCAACAAGACTCCCTCATGCCCGAAGGCACTGCATCTCTACTGAAAAACAAGAGGCAACAACAAGTCTCTAAGACTCAAATGTAAAATGATCAAAGATAGTCTCAATGGATGCCTTACTCCTCTTTTAAAAAATGAGCCTTCCCTCCATCGGCCCTACTTCAAATTAGGGTTTCCTCCATCCAGAATCTTCCCTCCTACGTTTTCCCACATAGTGCGTTCCAACTCATGCCAACGCAATTTGACTTGGTCAACCTTGGCCAAGCATGTATGCAAAAACCTCCTTTCACACATGGAGGTGTGAAATCTAGCTCCAATATGATCCTCTTTCGTACTTAGAGGATTTTTATTCTCTAATGATGCAAATAATGGGTCCCCTACCCATTTTATTCATCTCCTTAACAAAAATTAATGTTCCATAAAATTTGGAACATTACAGTTCTCCCCTCTCAAAATATTGCTTGCCCTCAAGCAATTGCAAGGATGAACTGAGTTCCTTTCTGCCCTTCCTCCTGTAGCATCCTTATGTGATGATCTCCTCAAGGAAAAAGGATGCCATATCATCAATCAAGTCATGGGAAATTTTGTGCATAGACCATTCTGCTAATGTATCATGAGCTTTGTAATGTTCCCAATTTTAGCCTCCCATTCTAAAATTTCCAGAGCATCCCTCCATTACAGATGGAAATTCCCAGAGGTATATGCGCAGTGAAAGAGGATGGAAAGACCTCTTTGCACATGATGGAAAGAGGTGAAGCTTGGAAATCATGGGCTGGCCATTGTTTCTCTTGAAAAATTCAACATGCAAAGTAGGGAGAATCATACTCCCAATGGGCATATTCAATTCATTTCCCTCCTTCAAAATAGTGCTTCCTATGAACAACGTTCCACTAAAAACATATGGAAGCATAAACTTATGAGAGAAAGGAGGTGAAATATAGTCTCATGCAAGGAACCAGCGCAGGACATCATTTTCCTGCCTCAATATATGATGCAACAACTGTCTTTGTAGCCACCTGTTTGCTGCCACATCCATCCTGCAAGGTGTGATCATGGAAACACATTTTGGTGCCAAAGGTGCACACCAAAACCCATGTGGATTTCCCCCACAACCCATTGCTGAAATAGCCATTGTATTTGCTGTAATGAACCATAAGTACAACCAAAAATAATGTGCAAGGAAGGAAAACCCTCCTTGATACAACTTGCTAATCATAAAAGTAAGAGAGTGTAAATCATAGAGAAAATGGTTACCTCCCTCATCATGTACTTTGGCCTTTGAGCTTAAATGGCTCAAGTGAAAAGTTCCCCTTACTGCAACATACTAGTGGAGTGGTTGTGCCAACCATATCATCATATCTTGGGCTATGAATCTAGCCATATGCTGATATGCATCCATTAGAAATCCCTCCCAAGTGGACTCCTCCATCAGTAGATAGTATGCATGAGAATGCATGGAAGAAGAATCCAAAGTTGCTGCATGTAGGTGTCTCTTCTTGTGCTTGTGAGCCCAAGACAAGACAATCAAAACATAGCAAGGGATGCTGTCATCCATTACTTCCTCATCCTCCTCTCCTACATGCCTCCAAGACACATCACTTGTGAAGTGGTTTTGAGAACACTTCAGCAAGTAATCAAGCTCTCAAGTGACAGTGCTGCTGGCCTTTGGAGTAGGGCCACTGTCATCTCAAAGCTCCCCTCTTTGACATGAATCTTTCCAAAGACTCCTCCTATCATGTTGCTACAAATGTAGAGCCCCTCCCATGAAGAAGGTGTTGCTTGGGCATCCAAGATCAAAGAGAAATCCTCTTGCACCATGCTAGTGCCTCCTCTTGCTCCCGCAACATCCAAACAAAATATGAGCAACAAGAATGTTTGCTGCTCCTCCATACTTCCACCATACCCATTATGAAATGGGAACATAATGAGTGGTAAGATAAATTCCATCCCATCATTTTGAACCCATGCTCTCCTCTTTGTTCATCAAGAGCAATAATTGTGAAATGATCTTGGGACCTATGGGTTATGGATCCACCACATTTTCGCTGGGCACACTTCATCCATAAGGCTCTGCTCTTTGGTGTAAGTATCCTACCACTTGGTACCTATTTCAAAAGAGCTACCATTATCCCAAAACATATTTCTCCCTTTTTGCATTTCATGGGACATTGAAATTCAATCTTCTCTTTGGTCCATTTCTCAATCGCCATTCTCCTGTGTGGTACATGACTCATCAATGGAGTATGAGAATAATGGCACAACACAGTGACAGTCTTCTGCTCAAGGCAGTTAGCATGCAATGGTATGCAACTCCTCATTGAAGGTATTGAATCAGAGAATGTAAACTTTTGCATACCCCTATGAAGTTTTGGGGAGTATAATGTGGCTGCAAGTGTCTCTTCCCCAAATGTGTTGGCTGCCCCAACTGCTAAAGATGGAGGCTGCTCCTCCATGAATGTGACAGCGCTGGCATGTGCCTCTGGTGGTGAGGGCTCCTCCCTACTTTGGCCAAATATTCTGATCAAGATCTGAGAAAAATCATCAAGAGTAGAAACCCTTGCATGCCCCCCATGGCTAAACCACCAAGTTCTTTCCTCTTTTTGCTGAAAAAGTGTGAAAAAGATAGAGTCTCTTGGAAGACTCTAGGGTTTCTCCATATTTAGAAAGATACTCAGTTAGAATTTCGAATTCCAAGTGCCCTCCATGCTTCTGCTCTGCTTCTCTGTGAGAATAGGAAGTGCATGGTCCTTCCTCTTATCCTTTTTTGTCTCCTCAACCTCCTTGGAGAGTTTGCTATTGGATCTGAAAATTGATGAGATTAATCTCATCGTCTGCATCATTCTGGCCTCTTCTTCTTTGAAATTCAAACTTCACAAGCTGAGCCAAGTTCGAAGCTCTGATACCACTGTAATGTTCCTTTTTCAGAAACATTGTCAGATGACAAGGAAAATCTATTCCAGAGATAGAATGCAGGGGCATTTACTAAATTTGTCACCTTTAAACGAAGGATGAGCTCTAGAGGCTACCTGGCCCACTAGCAGACTCTGTCTATAGAGTAATTTTCAAAGGAAAATATCCCCAATAGGGAAATACAACAAGATTGGGAATCTCCCAATATTGCTGCTAAAACAATAACAAATACATCAAATGGAAATAACAGTGACTCATGAACACATGAAATGCCAGAGAATACAATGGCCATCATATTAAGACATAGCAGCATATAAGAATACAAATCCTTGAGGAAATTATCACTCAAGCAAGGCACTGGAAGCCTCAAGAAACCTGTACATGAAAATGTGAAATACATTGCTGCATAAACAAATCCCTAGGCCATGACTACGCAGTTATAGAGAGGAAATGCTACATAAATAATGAATATATAAAGATATGACAATATGAGCTCAAATAAGAAGGGGGAGCAAGCTCTGAACCCTTGAAAATACAATACAACAATCCTTTAAAAGGATTGGCTGGAATCTATACAAAAATGGAATTTTGCAGAAATGCTTGAGTTGCTGGGAAACAACAACTTAAGAGCTAGAAATGGATGGATAAGGCTGAAATAGCTACTGTAGATGAAGTTCTCTTCTCCAATGAAAATCTGAAGTGAAAGGTTGATCCTTTCACCCAAGACTTCCCCTCCAAAATCTGTTAATCCCTCACAGCAAATATTCACCAAGGAGAACACTATCTAAGAGAGGGACTGCGTTGCGAATGATGGAATGTGGTTGGAATGATTCCAAATATGATGGGATTTTCTCATAAAATCCATTTTCTGATCTCCCAATGGATGGAACCTCTCTCCACTGAAAAACTAGCTCTGAATGGTGTGTGGAAACCTCCCCAGCAACACCCAGCAACACTACACAATATCTACTGTAGAAACTGTGCTGATGTAGATGGCTGAAGCTATGGCATGAATGCCTAAATATGGGTAATGGAGTGCAATCCTTCCTGATCTACTCAAGAAGGAGAGGAAATCCTCAACAGGACTCCCTCCTGCCCGAAGGCACTGCAGCTCTGCTGAACAGCAAGAGGCAACAACAAGTCTCCAAGACTTGGACGTAAAAAAGATCAAAGATAGTCTCAATGGCTGCCTTGCTTATCTTTTAAACAATGAGCCTTCCCTCCATGGGCCCTACATTGAATTAGGGTTTCCTCCATCTAGAATCTTCCCTCCTACATTGTCCCACATAGTGCTTTCCAACTCATGCCAACATAATTTGACTTGGTCAACCTTGGCCAAGCATGTATGAAAAAACCTCCTTTCACGCATGGAGGTGTGAAATCCAGCTCCAATATGATCCTATTTCGTACTTAGAGGATTTTTATTCTCTAATGATGCAAAGAATGGGTCCCCTACCCATTTTATTCATCTCCTTAACAAAAATTAATGTTCCATAAAATTTGGAACATTACAATCCTCCCCTCTCAAAATATTGCTTACCCTCAAGCAATTGCAAGGATGAACTGAGTTCCTTTCTGCCCTTCCTCCTGTAGCATCCTTATGTTATGATCTCCTCAAGGAAAATGGATGCCATATCAGCAATCAAGTCTCCAAACTGTCCCTCCAACAAATGCAATCTAGCCTTGTGGTGAACATTCCCAAATAGCTATCATGTAGAAACAAATATCCATGAAGGAACTAAGAGCTTTCCAAGGGCCTCCTTGAGGCATGAGGTCTGATATATAATGGGATTTATCATCCCCATATGAATCTCCCATCCTCAAGCCACCAATCATGAAAAATAAGCCGCCTCCCAACAAGGAAACTCATGGAAAATCTCCCTCCACCTTGAGCTCCATAAATGGAGGTGGGTTTAAATCTGATCATGGAAAGCATTATAACTTGCCCCATGTTTTCCTCTCCCCCACTTATGACAATTTTGGAGTGTATGCTAATCCTGGGCTGCAAATGTATTGCCCTCAAATGGAAAAATGAAGAGTAATTCCCCAAGAATATCCCCTCCATCAATGATAATCCAGTTGGCCCAAGACATGTCATCTATGATGAATAGGACAAGATCACCATAGAATTCCCCCATGACATGTTTTCTATAGGTTATAACATGTGCAGAAATATGCAAAAAATGCCTCATAGGGTCACAATGCAACCTCATCCACTGCAGCTACAGAAAATAACATGGCAAGTATTGTACAACAACTACCACATCTACTACTAAATAGTAAATAGCTGAGTGAATCAGCAACATAAAGTCAAACACCTACCCATATACATACAATGGATGGATAAAATTACCAAGCCCATGGATTACCCACAAGTAAGAAATTATGTGGTTGTAGCCATGCCTCCTCTCATGTTCCCCTTAGAACATGTACTGTAGAAAATATGGGAGTCCTCCCTCGTCAAGGACACATTTGTCCCATGTGTCTCTCCTCTAATCATGTCCTTTACTGAGATAAAAATAATATCAGCCAAGGAGATGATACTCAACAATAAAATGAGGTAAGTATTGAAGGTTTCATGTTGTACAAATATGTACCAACAGTCTCCCAAGTGGTCACGGCGCAGTTTCCAAAACTGCTGCTTTGAGAAATGTTATGGCAAGTTGTTTTCAACTAATGGATAACAATGTATGTTCTTACATCTGATAATGCATGGTAAGTGCCTGAACATAAGTGCTGAACATACATGGAAGGTAACACTTTCCGAAGGCCATATAAAAGATGGCTATCTCCATCACATAGTTTGGCCCAATTTTGCTCATGGAGCAACATGAAAAATCTGCCCCTTTGAAAAGCTCGACACTGCATCATAATGATAAGAATATGTAAATCAGTAACGGTACACACAAGAATCTTACCATGGGCTGGAAGTGATATGATAGATGGATCCATGCATGTGATCCTCCTCCTAAATGACAACACTGTGAGCTCATGCAAAAACGCTCCTGCCCATGCCAATCTTTGTTCCTTGACATGCTCCTTGTCAAGAACAACTCTGGTGATGCTGCTGCAAATATGAAGCTTCTCCCAAGAGGTAAATGCCTCCCAATCAATCCCAGCTAAGGATTGATCCCCATGCACTATTATATTGCCCTCCTATACTTCTACAACACCATCAATCATATGAGATCAAATCTTCTTGTGCTCTCTCCCATCAATTCCAAGCAACTCTAGTGCTTGATGCCTCCTCATGCTCACATCATATGACTCATGTAATGAAGGTATCATGACTGATATATATGTCATATCAGCAATATGTATCACTTCTCCTTGCTTCCCAATGATGTAAAAATCTTGCATCTCTTCTCCATCATTTTGGTACTCCTCCCCCTAGGGCTACCATCTTCCCAAACCAATTCTTGCTCCTTGCATTTCATGAGAGTTTAAAATGCAGCTTCTTGGAGACCTCTTAGGAAAGGCTTCTCTCCCATGACTATGTTGGATGTATGAGGATCCAAATGTGATGGAGGTTATGTCTTCTCTCCACCCATGTTCAATAGCGCTGTTGATTCCTCCAATGATGTAGCAGTTGTCTCTTCCTCCAATTTTACAATTTTCTTCATGACTCTCCATCAAGGTGTCATGGTTTACTTCATCCTCCAATGGTCCACATCCCAACCTCAAGGGCTGAATGAGACTTATGAATAGTGCATGAGGATGGGGGTTCATCTCCTCCTTGAACCCCTTGCACAATGCAGTGTAATCATGAGGCCCTAAAGTGGCCATGTGATTTGATCCTGGGACCTCCTCATATGAAATTCCACCATCCTTAAGATTATTTGCTAAAATAGAAAGTGGAAATTTACTCATACCTTGGTGGATCTTGGGACCTTCTTGTGTGGCTGCAATTTTTTTTCCTCCGATGGCTTCCTCATCCATAGATGTAGAAGGCTGCTCCTCCAAAGTTGTAGCAGCGTTGGTGCAATCTTCCTCCCATGGTGGTGTGAGCTTCTCTTCCTTTGCTCTTTCTTCCATCAAAGGTTTGGATCAACCATTGAACAAGGACTTCAAAATAACTAACCCTTGAATGGACCAAGGGTTTGAACCACCAAACAGAGGTTTCCTCCTTCATGTGCAGCGCTGCCATTACCACTACTTCTTTCTCTGCCATTGGATGCAGCAATAAAATGCCTCCAGCTTCTTCTCCCAAGCTCTAGCTGAAGTAACCCCATCAAATGTATACAATAGAAGCCTATTGCCTCTTATTTCTCCCTTTCCATAGGGCCTTCTCTCTACCATCTACTGAATAGACTATGGGAACGTTGTAGCTCCCCTGAATGCTGCAGAATGGGGTTTATAGTCACCCAGGTACTTGCCTAAGATCTGGAAATCCAAGCATCTGACATGCCGGTCTTCAAGAGAATAGGAAGCGCATGGAACTTCCACTTCTCCCCTTTTCTTCTCCTCCTCCTCAGGGAGGCTCTTATTTATTCCAAAAATAGATGAGATCAGTCTCATCTTCTTCATCATTCTCCTCTGAAATCAAACTCATAGGCTGTGCCAGTTCGATGCTCTGATACCACTGTAATGTTCCAAATTGGGAACTGCTCATGAATCCAGCAAATCATATTCCATTTTTTCAAAAAAATTAACAATCAAAAAATGAACTATTCTAGAGATTGACTATAGGGGCATTTACTGGGTATGTCACCTTTACAAGAAAGGATGAGACCCAGAGGCTAGTTGGCCCACTAGCAGGCTCTATCTATAGAACTATGTCAAGAGCTAATATTTACAAGAGGGGATCTAATATAAAATCTTGGATCCCTTAGATCTGATAATATAAAACCCAATTCCAAGAGGAGATCAAAAGAAAATCAGACTAGGTTGGTTAAACAATTCTCCCACACCTAGTTGCCTTGAAAACTGTCGAGATAAGGGACTGCAGCAATTTGGAAACTGTATAACATTCTTGAACTAATGAATAAGATTAAAAAAAAATTTAATAGACATAAATACATTTCTTGAACTACAGAAATGATTTATACAACGTTTTATGAACCAAGGGTTGGGGAAACGTGAGGATTTAGGCCCTCAAACGAGTATAATCAGAGATCTGCATAAAAATAAGGTGGGAAAGTGGTTGTATATAATATATAGGGTTATTATGGACTCCCATGTCGAATTTCAGAAAACAAAAGTTTTTCTATGTTAAACAGTTCCTCCTTCTCGACTAGTCAATAAAAACATCCAATCCCCATGACTTTGAATATGCAGAATTTACTGAAGCTCAGGCAGCGTGTTTTTTTGAAGCTATTAGTTGAAATATGACACAATCATCAGAAAATCATTTTGGGTTCATGGCTTAAGAAAAATATGTAAGAAAAACAAATATTTACATGAAATAACCCTCAAGATTGAGGTGCTGCAACATAGGAGAAAGACTGCAGACTATATCAGCGTTATTTTTTAGGGGTTTCAGCTGCTGTAAGTGAAAACTCAGATCTATGATAGATCTATGGCTGAAACATCAGATCCATACTATATCTAGAAACTACTCAACCTCCTCTGTCTGATCCCCTTGGGATTTCATCAAAATAATGCATGTACAAGAGTAGATCTGAAAATTAAAGCTACAGAACTGAAGAAAACTTAGAATTTATGAAGATGAATTTTATTATACATGAAATCAGATCTGAAATAGCTTATAACAACAGCTACTTGAAATAATTACAAAGTGAGAGGCAAGCCTTAATCACTTGAGAGCATATTTTCACAAAACTAGAATAACATTTAAACCCCAATGCAGAAAATGCAGTTCATTTAAACTGTGCTAGAGCTCAATGGAATTGAATTAAAAACTATAAAATACAGATCTGAATACAAAATGGGAGAGAGATCCTCTTCCGGGTGGTCACAAAATACCCTCCCTGAGAGAAATCTTCTCCAAAACAACTAGATCTCTACAGATCTAGACTATCACTTGCTGCAACTCAAGCAGCTACAAAATCCTCAACATGACCAGTGCTGCTAATAGATGGAGCTTGGCAAAAATGCCGAATAGTGGCTCATTTCAGTGCATTCTCCTCCATGAGCTACTCAAGGAAGGAGGGAGGATTCCTACATCACCATTTGAGCTGATCTTTCAAAGGAGGGAGGTTCTCTACTTCCGAGAGGTTAGTGAGGATGGTTCCCGAGATTATTCCACTATCATTAGTAGGAGGCCAACCACTTCCATCAGTTACAGCGCAGGCCCTCTCATAGACTGCGTTCTAGCTGGAGCACATTTGCAGTGAGGGTTTTGTAGGAATTTCATAGGGTGAAATATTTGGTGTAGGGATCAGCCTTGCACTTTATATTTCCAAAGGATAAGGGCTCTTCATCAGCTTCAGCCATTCATACTTCTCCATTCCATTCCATCTATTGAGTTGCTACTGCTACACAGCAACTCCGGCATTTCAACAGTTTTGCATATTTCAGCCAATCCTTCTAGGATTGACTTGAGGTAGTGATTGGGAGCTTAGATCTTCTCTCCCAATGATGTATGAGCCATGTATATGTAGATCCATGATTTTTTTCACTCAGTACAACAGTCTCCCTTGTATGACTGCACAATCCCTATTCATGGGCAATCTGCTATGAAGCAGCATTTTGTATTATGGCATGTGTTTTCATGGAAGGCTTATTGCCTTATTATTTTGATATTCATTGTATAATTTTGCTATTTTTATTTCATAATAAAATGGCTCAAGGGTTTTCATACATTTTGGCATAATTTTTATTCACTGCTATTTCTAGTTTATGTCTTTATATTGCTATAGCTGTATTTTTGGGTTATCTTACAAGATTCCCAATCTTGTTGTATTTCCCTCTTGGGAATATTTTCCCTTGACAACACTCTATAGACAGAGTCTGATACTAGGCCAGGAAGCCTCTGGAGCTCATCCTTCTTTATGAAGGTGACAAATCTAGTAAATTCCCCTTCAGTCTATCTCTGGAATATATTTGCTTGTCGATTGACAATGTTTCTGAAAAAGGAACATAATAGTGGTATTAGAGCATAATCTTGGCTCAGCCTATGGATCTTCAGCCAAGATTCCATCTAAGAAGAAGAGGAAGACTCCACTTTGTGGAGAAGAAAAAAAAAAAGGAGATGAGCTAGCCAAGCTTCTCCCTAAATCCACCTAGGGCTTTCGTGGGAGCCACAAGAAAAAGAGAAGGGAGAGATTTGAAGAATATCCACAAGGGTTTAAAGCAGAAACAAACTCTAGGATTTCTAATGAGCAATGTGAGCATGCAATCACATCCTTTGATGCACAACACAGTCACATGTGTAGCTTTTTCATGGAAAAGATGGGAAAGAAGGAGAGGTGATCAAGAGGACAACTCTTGGAGGTTTTCTGAGAAAGTATGAGTATCAAACTCAGGCATTCAGATATCATCTCACTTTCATGAATTTTTGTAAGTCTAAGGTGAAGGGGAGAGAACAAAAAAATATATTTGTTCTATCTACTTTCAAAGGTTCACCTACATGTTCAGCCAAAGCATGGGTAGAGGAGCTGAAGACCATGTTGCAGCAGCACAAATTTTCCAAAGGAGATGCTATCAGATTTGCAATGTTTCACTTTAGAGGTAAGACCTATGCATGGTGGATATTTGAGTCATGTTCTTTAAAGGATGCAAATACTTCTTCCTATTTCAGATTCCTTGGAACAATGATGGAAGGATTTGGTGGGAGAAAATATGAAACACATGCAGAGAAAAAAACCAAGACTTTGCATGTAAAGGGAGGAAACATAAACTCAGTTCCACTTCAGAACATTGATGAGAAGGATGACATCTTGCGTCATACCTTGTTGGAGGCAAGGTATCCATCTCATATTCTTTCACAAGAGAGCATGGAGGTCTCTTTTTGAAAAGGAGATCAAATTTTGGAGAATTTGCCCCTACATGTTGATGAGGAGGAGGGCAACTGTGCTGGTATAGCCAGAGTTGATCTAGTACCTCATGCAGAGGAAAGAGGAGCTCTTGCTCCACATAGAGGGATTCTTGTGTCTTTGCAAGAAATTCCCAAGATCTCCCATGTAGATATCAAGGCAAAACTCATGATACATCTGTGCCATTGGTAGTAGGGTGCAGAGCTATGGAGATAGAAGGAGGAGATAGGGAGGATGATCAGCATCATGTGATGAAAAGCACACACCCTGTCTATTTTATGAGGTTGATGCACCTAAGATGATGATTGGATTGCGCAGTGGAAGCATGGAGGGTTTTCTCCATTCATACATTCATTCATCTCTTAATGATGGTGTCTCATTGCATGGAGATGTTACACCAAGGAGACCACTAGATCAGTAGAGAAAGTTGGATGCTCCATATTTGGGGGCCTCACACCTTGATTTCAGGAGGGTGGAAACCTTGGGAGAGTTCAGCACATCGTAGAGAGTTTGGGATAGATTCACGGAGGAGGAAGACACTCTCGCATTTTCAGCATCACCCACTCTCATCAGTCATACTGCGCTGACAAATTTTGCTGCAGGGATAGAGGATTGCATCTTCATGATGCAGGATGAATACTCCATGTATTTAGTGAGAGAGGTGATACTTCCTTTGAGGAAGGACTCTTTCATGCATTGGAGTAGATGGAGGCCACTCATGCTTACATTGCCGAGGATCGGGAGACTCTTTGGAGGTGATAGTCTCTCATGGCAGGCTCATTTTTAGAGATCATCATTTCTATTTGAGCATGAGTAGTTGCATGATGGGCATGGCAACAACTTGGAGGATGACTTTGGCATGAGGGGATGTCAAGGTAGCAGGCATCAGCGTGATGGAGCACCCTATTGCAGAACACCAGCGCTGTCTATGTGGAGGATTGATCCCGGTTGGAGGACTCAGCTTTTGGTTGAGTATTCCCAGGATCTTGGTGCATGCGTGATTCTTGGATAGCCTTGATGGAGATGGCAGATAATTAGTGGATGATATGATCATCTAACATCATGGAAGACTCTTCTTGACTAGAGTTTCTAGTCTTAAGGGAAATTTTTTCATGCAACACATGAGGACTTCTTAGCTATGTACTTGGATGCATACTTTTCCTTGCTAGTGGAGCTCACTTAGGAGGGCACTCAACATGATATACATCAGCATATGGATAGATACAGAGTCCGGTTGTTTTTGGAGAGGTTGGCACAACCATTCCCTTAGTCATTGGAGGAGAGGGAGAGCATCTAGATGAGCCATTTTAGCTCAAGGTCTCAAGTACATGGTAGAGAAGGTATAATTTCACATTTTGTACCTCTTTACTTCATATGAGCAGCCTATTGTCTCAAGGAGGATCATCCCTTCTTGCATTTGATATGATGTACTTGCAGCTACTTGTAGCCTTGATTTTGGCTATTTTTGTGATGGTTGTGGGGGAAGCCACATGTTTCTCGGTGTGCACCAATGGCACCAATTTGTATTCTCATGTTTTATCTTATGATGACTTGTTGTGGCAGAAAACAAGTGGCTAGTACAACACTTTTTATTTGAGATTTTGAGGCAGGCCAAGAGGCACTGCGCAAGTTCCATGAGTGGAACTATGAATCACTCTCCGGTTGCCCTATGACAACTTGTTCTTATTGCATATTGCTCCATTGTATTCCTGATATTTGTACACTTATAAGGAACATTGTTTGGGGATTATTATATGTACATCCCATTGGGAGCATGATTCTCCCCATTATACATGTTTTATGTTGTAGGAGATACCATGGGAAAACCATGATTGCCACATTGCTACTTGTACCTTCTTGTGGGAGGGAACACTTGGAGAATTTGCAGAGGCATTTCATGGCTGATTTTCTTGATGGGGTAGCTTGGGCCATTCTTGGAGGCCATACCATTTCAGCCCAAGGATAGAGGCAGCCCCATGAACACTTCAAATGGAGAGAGGACTATCTTGAGAATCACAAGCACATTCTCCATTCAGCCCCAACACATTGCAGAAACCAGGGGTTGAGATTTTCATTTGGATGATAGCATGGATGAGAGGATCATCATTGGGGGTAGAATTATCCCATGCATATCATCACTCCTACCTTGAGGAGGCCACATTCCAGCGGGAAGGATTCCACTACACCTTCTATCTTTCCATGAGGAGCATCCTTTTCAGTTTGCATACTTGGGAGAGAGCATTAGAGGGAAGATTTATTGCAGCATATTTGAGCAGTGGTGGGACCATGGATAAGGAGGCAACAAGAGAAGAAGGGGGAAGAAATTTTTTGCAGTTTCTTGAGGACAAGAAACATGTGGGAGGGGAGGACTGTAATGTTCCCAATTTTAGCCTCAAGCTAAAATGGAACATTATAGTTGCATATTTTCATTTTGTTGAATAAAAGTGGGTAAATTGACCCATTCATGTAATAAACATGAATAAAATACCTTACAATGTGAAAATTGATCATCATGGAGCTGGATTTCACACCCTCATGTGTGAAAGACGTTAAAATGCAAATGGACAAGGCCTAATTGACCAAGTCAAACTGCATTGGCATGAGTTGGAAAGCACTAAGTGGGACAACGCAATTTTAGTGGAGGAATATTCCATGGGAGAGGAAAATTCTAGAGGAAGGAAGGTGGAAACTTTGTTATGTTTAAAAGAGGAGCAAAGCAGCCCATTGAGATTATCTTAGATCATTTGATTTTTTGTCTATTCAGACAAATTGCTACCTCTTGCTGTTCAACAGAGCTGCAGTGCGCTCGGGCAGGAGGGAGTCCTATTTAGGATTTCCTCTCCTTCTTGAGCAGCTCATGAAGGATTTCACTCATCCTCCATATTCCGGCATTCAGGCCATAGCATCAGCCTACTCCATCAGCGCAGATTCTGTAGTAGATTATTGTGCAATGTTGCTGGATGTTGCTTGGAGGTTTCCTACATCACCATTTGAGCTGATCTTTCAAAGGAGGGAGGTTATATACTTCTGGGAGGTTAGTGAGGATGGTTCCAAAGCTTATTCACTATCATTGGCAGGAGGCCAACAACTTCCATCAGTTACAGCGCAGGCCCTCTCATAGACTGCGTTCTAGCTGGAGCACATTTGCAGTGAGGGTTTTGCAGGCATTTCAGAGGGTGAAATATTTGGTGTAGGGATCAGCCTTGCACTTCAGATTTCCAAAGGAGAAGGGCTCTTCATAAGCTTTAGCCATTCATCGTTCTTCATTCCATTCCATCTATTGAGTTGCTGCTGCTACCCAACAACTCCGACATTGCAGCAGTTTTTCATATTTCAGCCAATCCTTCTAGGATTGACTTGAGGTAGTGATTGGGAGCTTATATATTCTCTCCCAATGATGTATGAGCCATGTATATTCAGATCCATGATGTTTTTCACTCAGTACAATAGTCTCCCTTCTATGACTGCGCATTCCCTATTAATGGGAAATCTACTATGAAGCAGCATTTTGTATTATGGCATGTGTTTTCATGGAAGGCTTCTTGCCTTATTGTTTTCATATTAATTGTATCATTTTGCTACTATTATTTCATAATAAAATGGCTCAATGGTTTTCATACATTTTGGTATAATGTTTATTCACTTCTATTTCTAGTTTATGTCTTTATATTGCTGTAGCTGCATTTTTGGGTTATCTCACAAGATTCCCAATCTTGTTGTATTTCCCTCTTGGGGATATTGTCCCTTTACAACACTCTATAGACAGAGTCTGATAGTGGGCCAGGAAGCCTCTGGAGCTCATCCTTCTCTATGAAGGTGACAAATCCAGTAAATGCCCCTTCAGTCTATCTTTGAAATAGATTTTCTAGTCGATTGACAATGTTTTTGAAAAAGGAACATTACAGTGGTATCAGAGCTTACTGCCACTGTAATATCCCAAATGGGGAAATTTCTGCTCCATCGGGAATATCTTAAGATATTCCAATATTCCACTCCAGGAGTATTAACAATCAACACTAAACTATTTCAGAGATTTACTGTTAGGGGAATTTACTGGATATGTCACCTTCACAAGGAAGGATGAGATCCAGAGGCTACCTAGCCCACTAGAAGACTCTGCCAATAGAACTTGTCAAGAGCTAATATTTCCCTTCAAGGAATTTCTGCAATAGCTGTCTATGAGGATGCTGTATAAGGAAGCCCATGTGAAAATAAGGCAATCCAGTGCTGGGATTCTTAGAATATATCTGATACAAACTCCCTGCAGAATATAAGCCCAAAGAAATAACCCTAAGGGGGTTATTCAGATCTCCCACCAACAAGTATATCGAAATAATTCTTAATGAGAGAACCTTCAACAGTATTAAAACTCCAAAATGTAATAGTAGTGAAATAATGTCTCATGAAATGTAAGAATAGTGAAAATCTGATACATAAGCTGTAGCAGCAAATAGAATACAATTTCCTTGAGGAAAATACCTCTCAAGGTGAGCTTAAATCAGCCTCAAGGGAACATGTACAAAAAACAAGAGAATACACTGCTACATAACCCAGCAACTCTGTTACTGTGTAGTCTATGAGGGAAAATGACTGAAAACTAATATATGTGAAAGGATATAACAATACAAGCTCAAATAAATATGGGGGAGCAAGATCCCAACCCCAAAAAACATTATTACAACAATCCTCCAAGGGATTGGCTAAAATATATAAAACAGGAAAATCCCAGAGTTGCAGTGTAGCTGCTACAACTCAAATATAATACAACATAGGAGAAGGAAGTAGATGCTTCAATAAACAATGATACCTCCTCCAATGATCTCCAAATTGAAGGGGCTGATCCCCTTACTGAAGATTTCACTCTCTAGTGCACAAAATGAACTCCAGCTGCAAACCCTCTTAGGAAATAACGTTGTAGGAGAAAGGGACCACGCTGGGCATGAGAAGAAACATATGGCCCAATACCAAAATACGAAATATCAGCTCCAGGGTTTTCTTTGCCGATCTCATAGAGAAAGAGATGGCTCCTCCTCTACAAAATAAGCTCCAGAAATGAGATGATGAAGGTCCCTCACTGCAACACCAGCAACTCCAACGTTCTCTTGCTGCAAGAATAATGCAGTAGTTGCAAATGAATGCTTTGGCCTCAAGCCATGATGTGAGGAAGATGAAGAACAATCTCTCCATGGCCTTCCATGGAAGAGAAGCGCATTCCTAAATAGGAATCCCTCTTATGCTAAGCAGCACAAGCCTCCTCAGTTGAAGAGAGCTTCAACTTCGAAATTATTTCTCCTTCATTACAGTGGTATCAGAGCATGATCTTTGGCTCAGCCTGTGGCTTCAAGCCAAATTTCTAAATCCGTGAAGCAGGAATCTTTCAAGCTCTATAGACAGAGTCTGCAGATGGCCAGGTAGCCTCTGGATCTCATCCTTTTCTCAAAGGTGACATATCCAGTAAATGCCCCTGCAGTCAATCTCTCGAATAGAATCTTGATACTCCTGAAGAGGGAACTTTACAGCAGTATCAGAGAAGAAAAGAAGGGCTAGATATGCATAGATCTGAGAAGATCTATCTTCCACTTGCTGCAACTCACTTAGAAAATGGAAACCCTCACTAGATTTACGCTGCCAAAGAGAGATGGAGCTTGTCCAATGCCAGATAATGGACCAATGTAGCACAATATCCTCCAAGAGACTCTCAAGGAAGGAGGAGGAATTCCTAAACAGGAAATTCCTCTCTCTAGCTAAACAACCAAGAGAGTTTGAGTTTCTCAAGTAATATCAAAATCAAA
Organism: Pinus albicaulis; assembly: GCA_034641835.2. NCBI lineage: Eukaryota > Viridiplantae > Streptophyta > Pinopsida > Pinales > Pinaceae > Pinus > Pinus albicaulis. The sequence goes on from CM076582.1 coordinate 82,550,977, forward strand.
TGATCATCAACAACCTTTTCCTTGAGCCTTCTCCTTCCTTTTATAAGATGAGGATGTGAAAAACCCTAAACCACCTGAAATGAATTAATCACTTTCACATTGGATCCTCCTTGTAGAACTTTGTTGGGTCTTCAAAGTGGTTCAATGTATCTAGTCTGCTTAGTGATTTGGTCCTGTTGACCCGGTCAAATAGCTCAATCCTGTTCACACACATAAGTGGATTTTATTGAGAAAGCCCTAATTTGTCTCTATTCACATTGGGAATTGATTTATTTTTATGTTTTAGGAGTTTTTCATGTCCTCCTTTACATTTTATTCACCAATAAATAAAATTAAAACAAAATGAAATGTTCCTATTAGCTTGGGCTAATTAGGAACATTACAGTCCTCCCCTTCAAAATTGTTTCTTGCCCTCAAGAAACTGCAAGGTGAGTGCTACAAAAATTCCTCCTTGGTGACACCAACATAAGATAAGCTTCCTCCATAAGAAAAATGCTCACCAATCCATCCGTGTCTTGCTCCTCCAATGTTCTCATGAGATACAAATAGCTCATCCCATAAGGAGACAATAGATCATATGAAACAAACATGGTTTGCCCCCATGCTCTCCCTGAAACAAGAAAACATAAAGTACATGGAGAGTAGCCATCCATGAGGCACATGCCATCCTTCCTTCTTTCCCCATACATCCCCATAGGATTAAAATTACATTATTAAGATAGGGAATCAAAACAATGTGCTTGAAAACATAAAATTGCACGTATGGAGGTGGGTCGTAGTCCCACATGTGGAACCAACGCAATGCATCCCATGCTTGCATCAAATGTAGATATGGTAAGTGGTTTTCCCACCACTTACTTTCTTTCCACACCATATCACCATGGCTGAAAGTGTGATATATGTTTGGTGCTTTGGGGAAGCATCCATCATCTTGAAAAATATCCCTTTTCCTCTCAAGGGAGTGGCCCAAATCAGAAATTTTTGGGGCCCAATATTGGCCAAGAGGCTCACATGATATAACACTTCTTCTTGGAGCCATGACCTGCAAAAACATGGTGCAAGAATGCATGAAATCATAATATAAAGCATATCTAACATGATCATGTTCTTCACCAATAATCCTTCCCCCATCAATGGAATGGTGCATGGATCTATTATCTTCCTTAAAAGAAGAAAGAGTGGGCTGATTCATTTCTTCCTTTTTGACCCCTTCCATGCCAAGGGTGTTATGTGGAAAGTTTCCCTTCCCATGCTGCTCTAAATCATAGCATAATAAGTGGCCATCCCACCACCTACTTGCTTCAATAAGCTTCTTCAAAGCTTGAAAATAGTGGAGGATAATAGGTGTTGGCTGAATATGATTCAAAAAACACATGTCATGCTCCAAATCCTCCCATGTGAGAGATCCATTCCCATGACATAAGTCCCATACATGACCTTTTGCATAAGAAAACACAATATATAATAGAACAGCCATGTAAGATTCTATCCTCTACTTGAAATACAAATGATTTTGGGAGATTGCATTCCCAATGGATTCATTCACCCATTGTACCTTTCTTCCTCTCATGTTTACAATAAATATTGGAGCATCATTAACATCATGATATAAACATGCTCCCTTATGCCATCCCATGAGAAGGTTACATCTTCTTCCAACCCAAAGTACATACATGATTATGAGATTCATTCTAAATAGAAATACATGTACATACATCATGGATACAAGTATATGTATGGACATGGAATTCATCATGGAGTGTCCATAATTTCTTCTCATCAACAAAAAAAAACATGCCTTCTTCTTATGCATTCTTTTCCTGAAATACAAAGCATGAGACAAGATTTTCAAAAATATTGGGTGGTATCCAAACTCACCCAATAGAAACCAGCACAGGTGATCTCCTCCCTGCTTTGGATTTAGATATGGTAAGTGGGTTGCATGCCACTTACTTGCTACCCTTATCATTTCACCATGGCTGAAAGTGAAATGTATATTTGGTGCCTTAGAGAAGCACCCATCATGTTGTAACACCTCCCTTAGCCCATCAAGGGAGTGGCCATATTTGAAAATAATCTTGGCCCATAGTTGGCCATGAAGCTTGTAAGGTAAAACACTTCCCTTAGGAGTTATGGCATGCAAATATAAAGTAAGAGAATACATGCAATCATAAAATAAGATGTGATTTACATAATCATTCTTCTTACCCAATGTCTCCAATGTTGTGTTGGCTTCCCTCTTAGAAAGAGATGACATTGATGCACAAGTTTGAGGGAACACTTTGCTCTTCTGCTCATCATGGGAACTCCTTGGTGGAATTCCTTCAAGTAAGGAGACATCAAGGCATAGATCAAGGAAGGATGTATGGAATGATGTGTCCTTTCTTTGCTTGAATAGATCTCTTTTCCTTCTTCTTGCATCAATATGCTGAAATAAAGAGGGACAAATGTTTCTTGTCATGTAAAGCTTGCCCTCCTCTTTTCCTTCTACAATATTTAGGGTCTCATCCCTTGATAGTGATAGCACATGCTGCCCAAAGATGGTGCCATAATATTCATATAATGAGACCTCCTTAATGAGATATGATTGAATACATAAGTGGAGAAGACCCACTGCACAATCCAATCACCTTCCTAGGTGTTTCACCCTTTCGCAATGGATAGGAATGAGGTTGGCCCTCTTCCTCACCTCCTCTTTGTGTCTTCAAGGTTTTACACCTTTTGCATTTCAAGGGCTTTTGAAATGCAATCCCTTTGAGATCTTCAAGAAAATACCTATCCTCTTTTTCCTTACTTCTCTTGCACAGCGCAGTGCAGCTCTGCTGCTCTAAATCAGCAGCATGCAAAGATGTAGATCCCTTCATACAATGTGCTGAAATGACAATAGATGAATTTTCAATCATACCTTGGTGAGATGTAGAAGCAAGAGCTTCTTCCTAAACTATGTTTTCCTCCTCCATTGAACATGAAGGCTTCTCCTCCAAGGTTGTGACAGTGCTGGTACAAGTCTCCACCCTTTCAATCTCCTTGAGATCTTCTTCAATACCCTTCATGGTTTGGAAAAGGAGCAGGGAGATCTCCTCTCCTGTCATTCTTCCAAGTGGTGGAGCCATGCTCTTGTTTCTTCTGTAAAATGCATCTTCTTTGTGAGGGTAGGAAGTGCATTGATCTTCCTCTCCTTATTGAAACCTTCTATAGGTCTCACTTCAACCTTCTTCTCCTTGAAACCCTCTAGGAGTTTCATTCTCTTCATCTTTCTCCTTTGTATGTCTATCCTCTTTGAAAAGGCTCTTCATGGATCTAGAATATGATCAGGTAAAACTCATATTCTTCAGCATTCTAAACTTGGATTCTTTGCTTTAAATTTCCGTCTTCAGGAATATCAAAATTCTATTCCAGAGATTGACTGCAGGGGCATTTACTGGATATGTCACATTTGAACAAAGGATGAGATCCGGAGGCTACCTGGCCATATGAAGACTCTGTCTATAGAGTTTTAAATCTTCTTCCTTCAGGGATTCATCACTTTGACTTGAAGCCACAGGCTGAGCCAAAGATCATGCTATGATACCACTATAATGTTCCTTTTTCAGGATCAGTTGCAGATTGGGAATAATATGAGTTATTAACAATGTGGAGCTACATAAATATGTCTGATACAGATTTAAAAACACTTAAACTTTAGTTAAATATGCAACAGCAACCTTATACAACGTTTTATGGGAAAAAAGGTGGGGAAAAGTGATGATTTTGGCCCTAAAATGAGTATATTCAACAATCTGCTTAAATATAAGGGACATGGCGGGAGTTTATTTCCTATTGGGTCATGAGGGACCTATGATCTGAATTTCAGCTCAAAAACATAATTCTAGATAAGTTAAAAATTTCCTCCTTCCCAAACTAGGCTAGAAAACCCTGATTTCCCATGGCTTAAATTATGCAGAAAATGGCTGAAGCATGCAGAGCGTAATTTCTGAGAGTTTTAACTGAAATAATGCTATAAAATAAGTATGGCAACTTATAATATGAATAATATGGTTTACATTAGGAAAAACAGAGATTTACACAAAGAAAGGCCTCCAAATGAGGTGCTGCAACCATGCAATGAGACAGAAGAGATGAACAGTGTAATTTACATGTGGCTGAAGAAATATTTCATTATATTTTAGATATACAATAGATATGAATAGAAAATCATAGATCAGAATGGGATCTATATTCAAAAAGAGATTTTTAGTACATTCCCCTTGGGGATCTCAGCAAAAGATGAATAACAATGAATAGATCTGAGATATACACCATACATCTGTAGTAATCTTCAAAAATTTCTGAATAATATGATTCACAACAGATCAGATCTGAAATAGGACATGGATTGGTTGGCCAATCCACAGATCACCTCAATGAAGGAAAGGAGCCCTTTCACCGGAGATCTCTCCTCCAAACTGATGCAAAACCCACACTGCAACTCTGCCTGCAAAAAGGATGCAGTTTCTGAAGCTAACTATGTAGATGAAGTAAAATACACTTTGGCCTCATGCCAAGATAAGAATCTGAAGCTCTGGTGATCTAGAACACTCTTGCCAATGGGTTAGAAGACTTTCTGAGTGAAAAGAGGGGCTAGATATGCATAGATCTAAGAAGATCTATCTTCCACTTACTGCAGCTCACTTAGACAATGGAAACCCTCACTAGATTTATGCTTCCAAAGGGATATGGAGCTTGGCCAATGAAGGAAATCAGAGATGAACAAAATGAAATGTTCCACATATATGAGCTTTCCATCTTGCCATATGAGTTCAAGCACAAAGAGGAATTCCGAAGCATGGGATCAAAACAAGGCATTCATTCCCTTTTACATCAAGAAATCAAAGAAATAATACTTTTCAGCTGAAGAATGAGCAATGTAATCTATGCTCACAAGTGAAAAAGTAGAGGGGAGAACGATTAAATCATACAGAGAAAAAGACCGGAAGGGAAAGACACACTGGTGGAGGAATTAGGGAAAAAACCTCAATTTTTCACACACCCTGAAATTGGCACGACTTTTGTGGGTGAAACTAGCACCAACTGGCGTGACCTGCCCACTGAAACTAGCACCAATGGCCAATTGGTGTGGGTTGCTAACTGACAACTAGCGAAAATCAACACTACTGTCAGAAAAATAAAAGTGCCAATGCCTAAATAGGAAAATACAAAGAATTTCTCCCAAACAAGACTAGACTCACCACTTCAAGAAAAAACTAAAAGATCGTAATTGATGAAAAACATAGGAACAAACAGGGGAATGGTCGTTCGACTAAATCTGTCGAATGACTAAGACCTCAAAGAGTGACAAACTCAAAGGAAACTCCTTAGCGGAGTCGCCAATTTTTTGTCTAAGTAAATCCTCTCTACGAACAGAGACGATCCCTCTAGCCCTAGGGTGGGTCTAGTAACAAGGAATCATGCTAAGGTGTAGGTTCCTAGATATTCGAATGAAAAGAGGATGCGATAAGATGGCCTAAATATGGTCCAATTTTGTTGTCAGCAATCGTAGTGGTGATGAGAACTTATCGCTCTCGATTCGACAAGTCACAATCCCTTCGCTTATCGCAATTTGACACCTACATAGAAATCAGAAAACAATAACTGCATACCACATACTACCTTCATCCAAAATCTACTAGTCAGCCAGAGAAGACTAAGCATATTGCATTCGATAAAGACGAAATACAAGATGGGAACCAGACAATAGTCACTTATATTATTAAGTATAAGGAAGAGATACAACCATGCCCTGACGTTGCGGTCTCCTCCAGCGGGGTTCGGGCGAAGCAAGTCTCAAAGCTCATCGGGGAATTCAGACGGGATAAAGGCCCTCTCGATGGATTTCCTCCTTGTACTACCTTCTCAATAACTCAGTTATTCAGTTATAGCTCAGTTCTCCTAGTTTAGCGCTTCAGCTATATAATTATCTTTGTTCATCTAGCTTTCATAAAGAGAGAATGCTAATTTATATAGAGGCAAAGGAGGAGGTTGGGATCCCTACAAATGTGGAAGGGAGGCCTATCCTTTAGGAGTGTTCCAAGGGAGGTGGAAACTACTAACTAAAGGAGGAAGCTCGTGGTGGTTTCAGTTCAACCACTCCTAGTGACTCATCCCCGAGGTGGTTGGAATGGAACCTCTGCCTCTATTTTTTAAAAACATTTCATAAATATCTTGGCACGGGTGTATAACTGGCACAAAGCGCCAAGTGGCGCGGGCTTACTGTTAAATTTCTAGGTCGGCGTGAGGAGGTAAAGGGCTACTCGTGCCAAGGAAAAAATAGGGATTTTTACAACTCTGCTTAGGGAAATGTCAACAAGAAGAATGTTGCCTTCATCAAAAGGGATGCAAGGATGTTATTTGCAAAGCATGACACTGCGTATTGGTCACAGAAACAACCCTCCAATGTGCGAGTTAGGGATTGTAGGGATAGTGACAAAATGCTGTGTAATAATGATGTTGGGCAGTGTAATGAGTGGTTGCATCAAATGAGGTATTTTACTCTGGTAATCCTGAGGCATGTCATGTAACTATCCTGGAAGGACCAAGGGAGCATACTTAGCAGCCATGGTTTGAATTCTAGCTTGGCTAGGAGGTAAGCTGGAAGCGCTTGGGGCAGAACTAGAAGTACTAGCTGATGCAATTAAAGAATTTGCTGATGAGATTGGGATATAAGATGATGTACTGGTAAATGTGGTTGAAGAACTAAAAGGTGAAGTTGGGATAACAGAAGATGAAACTCGGATATATGAAGAAGAGCTTGGGAAAGAGAATGATGTATTAGAAAATGCAAAAGAAAAACTAGTGGATGGAGTTGTGGTGGGGGAAGATGGAAATAATATTCTAGGTTGGAATGGTTGCTTTGGGATAAATGGATTTGTGGAATGAAGTGTAATAGAAATAATGGATGAGGTAGTGGTGAATATTGAGGATCCTACTGATTCGATAAGGCTGGTATCTAAATGAGAAGTAGTGGGCTTAGGAGTGTATGATGATAAAGCAGCTAATTCAACTAAATGTTGAAGAAGAGCATCATCTATTTCCTTAAGTATAGTAGCATTTATTTCATCAATTTTATCATAAGCCTCAAAAATCTTTGATTCAAAATCTACTGAAATAGTTTCCTGCTTTGTTTCAAGAAATGAAATAAAATCACGATCTATAACACTATTTAAGGTAATTTTTGATTTATTTCTAAATAAAGAATGTTCAAAATTTAAGTCAAAATCTAAATCTTGTATACTCAATAATTGTTTTGGAAGGGAATTTTCTCTAACTAAGGAGACTTTATTACCTAATTCCTCTATTTGTTTATTCTTTTTCCTAATTCTGGCAGGATTATATACTATAGCAGCAAGTTGTGGATCTGGATTTGACTTGGTATAATATATTCTTCTGGAAGCTAGAATTACAATTTTTTATGAAATTATACTCAGAGCTTATAAAACAATCTTAAGATGAAAGGATAATGAAAAATATTTCCTTTAAGACCTATTTAAAACTGAGGATTGGTTAGTTGTCCAGTGGAGTCACCAATATGTTATCACTCTAATAATTCCAAAAGTTGTGAGATTTTTTTGTTTATAGTTTTAAGAACATTACAGGTAACCACAGACCTAATTTCAAGCTTTAGGATCTAGCCTTCGTAAGGCTTAGAGAGGGCTCTCTCTATAATATTTAACTTTGTTTTATGTTTGATTTTAGGCTAGTTATATAGAACAATTTGGTTTTGATATTTGATTTTGTTTGGTGGGAAAAAATCACTTACTGAGATGGATAGTGATAGATATGTCTTTCCATTGGGAAAATGGAGTCAATGTGTCAAGCAGATAGGTGAGGATCAAGGTCTAAAGCCAAATATTTTCAGGGAAAGATAGTAGAGTCACTCAAGATGTTTGAGGTTGATTGGTGAAGTGGTTTAATCGGGATAAAGAGAAATTAAGGATTCTTTGATCTGGATAAGGAGTGAAGAAGACAGAGGTCATTCGAAAGAGGTTTCAATTAAGGTTTCACTACTCTAGAAATCAACAGAAAAAATTAAAATGAAAACCAGTAAATTACAGAGTGCTTTTAACAAATTCTGATATATCACTTCCTGATTTCACATTAAAATTTAGAACACATGTATGTATGAATGGAAAACATAAGAAGATTTAACAAATAATAGTAGAAAGTACTTCACTTAAGTTGGCCCAACACATGAATCCTGAAATATGAAGCTTTATTGATTTGATCCAACCTGCTGACTTGAAACTTGGTACAAAAGCCCTTCGGGTACAGAAATATTGACTATAGATATCTTCAGCAATTTATTCCACAATAATACTTAAAAGAGTGAAAAAATATAAAAATATATCCTAGAATAATCTTAGGAATGTCTTTTGAAAACAAAATATCTATTACAAAAAGATAGTGACATCTGCATAACAAACTTGCAAGTTGTCCTACTTATTCAAATTAAATAGAAATACTATTTGGATTTTAGTGCAACTGGCTGTTGTGTTTTCTTCAACGCTGGCAAAAATATCTTCAATCTGTTTTAAAGTTTTATCTCTCATCTGATACTCTTTTTCTGATACACTTTAATCGTTGATACTCTTTAACCTTGCTGTTTTAATTTCTTTACAACTGTAAAAATCAGTTTTTAGTATGTAAAAATAGCAACTCTGTTTTTCATGCTCTAAAATCTCAATTGTTTCCTTCTCTTTGTCCACTGGATTGAGTCTATGTTGTTGTTTCAGCTATATATGTGCCTTATTCTCTGATTCTTTTTGTGATTCTGTCCTCTTGATTTATAGTTTTCAAAGTGTGACTATTATCACCTTGTTTGACTGTTTCTATCAATATGCTGTCCAACCATTCAATTTGATTTGAAATTTTTTCAATCTGAGGCCTCTTATCATGTATATAAGAGGTTAATTTTCATTTTACCCTCATTTTACTAAGTATTCCATAAGGATCATAATTCCACAAGAAACTTTCTTCAAATTTATATTCCAGCAATTGTTTTGCGGCCTCTGTACCTGCTTTCCTATGATTGTATATGAAAGGTCCTACCTGGTTTTTCAACTTGAATTCAGTCTTCTTTTTGGAAGCCAAGAAGTTTATAGGGTCTTTGTTTAGGATTTGTCTTATGTACTCTAAGGCAAACACTCTCATTGGCAAGTATTTTGGAAATTTATAGGGCAAGAGGTTTGACCCATAGACTCTAATCTATATATGATTTTGGTAAAGGGACCAATCTCCAGTTCTGCTTTGCTATGACAACTATAACACTTTATTTATCTCATTACTTATCCTTGGATGTACACTGTTTATAAGCATGTTTATCAATGGATGAACAAAACAATCTATGAAATCCACATAAGTGAATTCAGTAGCGACGCATCTGGTGTTGAACCCTTAGTTAAACTGAGAGGGGGGGTGAATCAGTTTAACACATACATGGAATTTTAAAACTTTTCCCTTAAAACTTATTTACACCTTCATTTCATGATCAACTTAATATGTGAGCAATCTTAATTTGTGAGCAACAAGTATCAAGCATATTTTTTAATGTAACAACAGTCTTAATATGTGAGCAACAAGTATTAAGCAGATTAGATAAACCACATCAACACATAGACATCATGCATATAGACACCAGATATAAGTGGAAACCCATAAAGGGAGAAAACCACATCTTATTATTGTTGTGATGCAAAGGCAAGCTCCAAATCCCTCTCACCACTGATTTTCTATAGGCTCCAACCCACAGGAGGCTCCTACCTCAACTCTGCAAGCTACAACTTGCAAGGAAGCTCCAACTCCCATCAATTTTTTGCAGGCACCTACCTATAGGAGGCTCCAACCTCAGTCAGCTACAATTGACATTTTATCAAGCTAAAACTTGATGTGGAAGGACCAACTCCCATCTATTTTCTGCAGGCACCAACCTACAAGAGGCTCCTACCTCAGTCAGCTACAACTGACATCTATCAAGATACAACTTCATAGGGAAGCTCCAACTTCCTTACTCTTTCAAAAGAAAAGCACTTGTTGATTTACCTTGGATATCAGCTCTGTTCTGTATCATCTTCACTGTTGTGCATCAGTCTTCATATATGCCTTATATCATTTCTGTATCTTCTCAGATTCGCTATCAGCTCCTCCTCCTTCTTTTTTCAGCTCCTCCTTCTTCTCTCCCTCACTGCTTCATTTCTGCATTCTCTAACTTTGCACAGCATCTCGTTCTGCTCCTCCTTATTCTTATCTTCTCTGCCTCAATGCCACACTCTGCATTCTCTATATTCATTCTCTCTAACCTCTTTATGAATATCAATGTGATATTATTTATAGAAATTCCCTTATGAATGTTAGCATTCCTCAGGGAATTTGAAATGGACAGCCATGCCTCTTTGCCTTCTGCCTTCTCATTTCTTTTACTCGCTCATTCAAAAAAATATAACAATATGCATTAATTTAAATATTATAGTGGGAGTTTTGTTTTCCTTCGGAGAATTTCCAATGCATCACAAACAATATAAAATCAATTACCACATTTATATTCACATTTTCAGCTACATAAAAACAATTTTACTCAGCCCAATTTCTGGCTTTTGGCTTTGCTAGCTTTGTCTTTTCTGTTGCTGTCAAGTAACTGTTCTGCCTTCTTCTGCTCACTGTCTTCTGCATATTTTCCAGTTTTTTTGTGCTTGTATGCCTGTCAAATTCATTCCTATGCATATTCCTGTTCACCGTGATTGTGCGTCTGTTGTATATATATAGCTGCGTTAAAATATATATAACTGCTGACTTTAAATCTGGGAAAATTCCAATGCCTTAGTTTCCTTCACTGGCAGTTTAAATAACTAAATGAGGAGGCTTTAATATCGCCATGGTTATAAACCCAATATATGCCCTCTATGCAAGGTTCTCTCCTTCCATTATTTCAAGCAATTAATGTTCATTCTCGACATTATTATTTTGATATTCGAACCTTAGAAACCATAACCCAATGGTTAATCAATCATTGAATCATTCAATATGTGTTCACGGCTTTCACACATCGGGCCTGAAGCTTTAACACCTATTGTGTCCTCAACTCACCTTCTATGAGACACCACAACAAATATTCGACTTTAGAATTATATCCCAAGTGCTTTTTATATATAACGCAATTTCAACTCTCAGCATAATTATACAGAGCTTTAACATACAAACTGTCGTGTTCAATATAACAATAAAGAATCATGTTAATACATAAAAATGCCCTTTCTGGCCCACTTTCCAAGCTTTCCGATGCGATGTATCACTCCTCGACTACTTCCGATTGCGATCAAATTCCGATGTGATGAAATACTATTTACGTTGAAATTCCGATGCGATGAAACACTATTTACGTTGAAATGCCGATGCGATTAATCGCAATCACAACTTGCATTTGCATGTTTCGATGCCCTGCTCCTTCTCCGATGCGATGAAACAATTTTTACCAAAACTCAACCATATATGAATCATAGTTTATAAGCCCATCGGGTACGGAACTTCATCGCAATCGCAATCTTTTGTTAACATGTTCCATTGCAACTTTCTCCGATGCGATTGGGTGAGGGTCCCACCATATAGGATTTCATTTTGTATTAAACCTGAACAATAGATTGCCTTACATATATGTATATAGTTTGTTTTTGTCTTTTGTATATAAAGCGCAACATATAAAGGGCGCTACATATATATATAGACTTTCTGCTTCAGCTTTAGTGTATCCTCCAGTTGGGGTAATGATTCTTGGAAATTTATGTAGGTGGGGGGGGGTCCCACACTATATATAAAATATTGTCTGTCAATATAGTATTAAGTCTTTCGCTCAGACTTAAACCCAACATTAATGTATATATACATTTATATAACCTCTCGGGCTCCATGGTTCGTTTAATGTTTCCGCTCCCAGCATAGACTTAGCCATGTTCTTTATTTGAACCTTAGTCTTAAAGCTACGAATGGTTCCAGATCTTTTAATTTCCATACACATGTGCTTATAGAAATCCTAGGCATTTAGATATACGATGATATAATTTTAACAGTCGAAGGGTTTCTATAGTTCGGACCTTACATTAAGGTTCCCTGTCTCTGATATATTGACTACACATAAAATAATCCCAATATAATTGGCGTTCACTTTATATTAACTCCAATCCCGGAACTTTGACAAACTCAATACAACCATTGAAATAACACGGCCCTAACATTTAACATACCTTTGTGTAACTTCGATCACGATCCAATGGTTATAAGCCCGTCGCACTCCAGCCAAATATCTGACGGCGTATAATGAATATCGCGCAACAAAGTTGCACGTGACTTGCTCCTCCAAAATCACGCGATGAAGGTGGTTTTTAAAAACCACTTTTTTCCACACGTCATTCCGTTTGTGGAATCACGTTATTTTTCTCAAATCAGCTTACTGCTTTAGGAGCTACGCGAATACCATAACCTATTTCTTGATTCTGGCTTTCACTGTTCCTCACGGTTCTACCTTTCCTTTATGGTTCCGCTTCGTTTCTTAACTTTGTTCTTTTATATGTTTCAATGCCTTTGTTGATATAAAATCTGCCCTCGCTTTGTCTTCACATTCACATTACTTCATCTGCAGCTCACACAGAGGTTAAATAACCCATTGTGCTCTTAATGCGACCAGACCATTGCTTCTTCCTTACCCTCTAACTCTGCACTATCAACCCTCCAATCGACATCATATTAACCACAGTGTTAAATAGTATATAACAATCTGATGTGCGGATACCTGTTTACTATTAACCCTTACTTCAATCCTGATCTGAGGTTACTAATGGTCGGTTAACTCCTTCAATTACAGAGAATCAGATGATAGATCAAACCCTCACTTCTTTCTTCTAACTGATTCAATCAACAGATACAATATCGATATTATTTAATATCGATTCCTCTCCTATGTATAAAGCCTCGTCCCAGAGCGTAGTATGTACTTGTCGAACCAAGTATATTTTTACAGAACTAAAGAAAACAGGGCACATCTCGCATCCAATTTCAAAGAAAATTCTTTCATAAAGACGAATTACTTACATAATCTCTGTCTCTGGCCTGATCTTCAATGGGATGGCCTTTCCAAAATCAAATGTTTAATACCTCCTAGCATTCCACTCTTCATAACATGTTCAGTCAAACTCCTTCAGGCCCTTTCAATTTCACTGCTCTGTCTCTAATTCCTCTGCTGCTTCTACTTCAATTCCTCTGTTTCATCTACCTCTGCTGCCTCTATTATTTCAGGTGCTCCTCCTTTGCCATCTCCTTTGCCATCAATGACAACATTTCCAACAGTCTCCCCCTTTGGCATTGATGCCAACACATCCACCAATAATCCAATGCTTCCTCTGCCTATCTGCTTTTCCTCCCCCTTTGACATCAATGGCAAAGGGTTGCACATCTCTTAGTGTAGATTCTATCTCTGCATTTCCTCTCTCTGAGATGTGTTTAGGCCTTCTTCTTCTGACTTTGTACCCTGCTGCTCCAAACTGGTGTAAAAGAGTTGTTGAGAGAACGCTTTTGCGGATTATTGATCTTGAATGTACACTGCTAGTTGATACAATCCCAAAGCACTGACTCCTTTCACTTGTATAAAGCTGAAATTGAGGATAATGACACTTCATAGAACACATTGTACCAGCTTTATCTAATCAGAGATGCATCATTGGATTAAACCTAAAATACTGAGAATGCTTCAAATATACTTCAGTCTCTATCTGATGTAGTGCGCCAATACATTTCTGTTGAGGAAGATTGTGGATGGAATATGTCTTCTTCTGCAATACTCATCTACAGTACAACATCTTTTCAATTGTGATGAAGTCAATATATATTTTATTGTTGTGGTACACTTTTCCTGCCTGTTGTTGGTGCTATGAGCTACCATGCTAATAATGATATTGTACTTAATAGCTGAAAGGTCCTTGTTACTGATGTCATCAATGAATCAACCAGAATTTAATCTATCAGATCAAATGAATTTACTGCTTGCACAATGTACTTTCAAAACAAACCCTTGAGGCCAGATACATTCAATGTATTGTTCAGTCTCACTTATCAATCATGCAATTTTCTTTATGACATAAGGGGGTATGTATGTCAATGATCAACCTCTTTTCAAGGGTAAATTACCAGCAACTCCTTTATGCTGAAGTAGGAAAAAGACTTTTGAGCTTCAAATGGTAATCACAACTAGTCCTTCATTCTTCAGATAATTTATTGTTCTATCATGATGATCTTTCACAAAAACATATTCAAGATGTTTAAATGATATCTCAACAAATAGACTTCACACGGTGTTATGGATGATCTCAAGAGAGAGGCCTTGATGTACTTTTGCCATGATCCTTTGATCCTGAGGACCTGTACCATACCACTGCTCCACTGATAACACTTCATATTCTACTGATAGGCATGTTGCTTGTACCAAATACCCATTGATACTACTTTCACGGGGATTATTTATGAACTGCTCTCCCCCTGGGATGTTGCTTCATATTTAGCACTGGATGGATATTTGCTTTGCTTCCTAGAGAAGCTCCCCCTGAGACTATGATGTTTTCATTATGTTATTGAGATAATAGGCTCCCCCTTTCTCTTTTCCTTCCATACTTTATTGGGGTTCATCATAATGTATGCACTTCTTTTAGATTCATAGCTTTGTTTGATTTGATTAGATTCCATCCTCTTTCTAGAGTCATTTAATGTATATGGTAGATTACAGTCCTTTGCTTAGTGACCACGCTTGAGGCATACATAGCATCTTATTTGACCAAGGTACATTTGAGCTGATGTATAATATTTTTTTCCCCTTTTTTAATACAATTTACATTCAACAAATTTATGTCCAAAATTATTGCATGTATAACAGTAGCCATGGAAATGATTTGTGTACCTGGTGAAAGATTGTCTTTTCCATTTTCTTGCTTGAGGTAGTCTTCTCATTTGCTGTATCTTTTGCTGGTTGAAGTTGATAGGCCTTGTCTTACATTGTGCTGCAATATGTCCTGGTTTATGACAAGAGAGACATGTGTTATTTTTCATAGGAGGGAAGAACCTCCTTTGACATCTTCCAAATTTTTTCAATTCATCCTTAGGAGCATATGAGCCTTTAGCAGTTGATTGTTTCATCCTCTAATTCTCTTTTATTTCATTTTGCTGCTTGATTCTGTTTGTTTCTTTACAAATCTTGTTCTTGCTGGCTTCTTCTTCTGTGGGAATCTTCTGAGCTGCTTCATTTTCCTTTACAACTTTTACAAAGATGACTTTCTTGTTATCTTCTACCTTGGGCTTACTGGTTTCTCCTTCATATCCTATCCCAGCCTTTATGAGAGGAGATCTTTGAGAATTGAGAATTTGGTCCAACTATCTAGAGCTTTTCATTTGTGGAGTATTCATTAATACTTCTCTTTGGGATTTTTCTAATTTCTTTCTTAGGCACACAACTTCTTCTTCAAATTTTTCACATTCCAGAATTTTCTCTCTCATTTGTTGCAGTAGAGTATCTTCTACTTTCTATGCTTCTTCAAGTTGAGTCTTCAAGCCAACAATCTCTTTCTTATCTTCATACTCTTTCTCATCACAAATTTGCACCAATGTCTTCAGGTCTTTGTTTTCATACTTCAATCTTCCTATTTCAGTCAAGGCTATGTCAAGTTTGGCTTTTTATTTAGCTGCAATTTCTTCATGGTTCTCACTACCATTCACACTAGCAGGTACCTCATTTGATTGAATATTTCCTTTTGACCTGAATTTTTCTTCTTAATTCTCTTCTCCTTCTTGACAATGCAGTCCTCTGTGTCTATTCCATGCATGAAATGCAATCTGTCCCAGATTTCTTTTGTAGAGGTTAAGTCCATTATCAACTCAAGGTACTTGTCATGAAGACTATTATATATCACACATTTTGCCTTGGCATTCCTCTGTTGTTATTCCACTGTGGGGGAGTCTGTGCAGTAACCATCACACGCAAGATTCCATACTTCAGGTTCATAAGCCAATAATCCTGTTTTAACCTCATCTCTCCATTCAAGAAAGTTTGTTGTATTTAACACAGGTACATTTTGATAGTTCATGACTTAACCAGATCTCCTTCAAGATATTAGGCTTGCACCAAAGGAACCTACTCTGATACCAATTTTTGAACCCTTAGTTAAACTGAAAGGGTGGGGGGGGGGGTGAATCAATTTAACACATACATGGAATTTTAAAACGTTTCCCTTAAAACTTATTTACACCTTCATTTCATAATCAACTTAATATGTGAGCAATCTTAATTTGTGAGCAACAAGTATCAAGCAGATTTTTTAATGTAACAACACTATTAATATGCGAGCAACAAGTATTAAGCAGATAAGATAAACCACATCAACACATAGACATCATGCATAGAGACACCAAATATAAGTGGAAACCCATAAAGGGAGAAAACCACATCTTATTATTGTTGTGATGCAAAGGCAAGCTCCAAATCCCTCTCACCACTGATTTTCTGTAGGCTCCAACCCACAGGAGGCTCATACCTCAATTGTGCAAGCTACAACTTGCAAGGAAGCTCCAACTCCCATCAATTTTCTGCAGGCACCTACCTACAGGAGGCTCCAAACTCCGTCAGCTACAACTAACATTTTATCAAGCTACAACTTGATGTGGAAGCACCAACTCCCATCTATTTTCTACAGGCGCCAACCTACAGGAGGCTCCTATCTCAGTCAGCTACAACTAACATCTATCAAGCTACAACTTGATAGGGAAGCTCCAACTTCCTTACTCTTTCAAAAGAAAAGAAATTGTTGATTTACCTTGGATATCAGCTCTGTTCTGTATCATCTTCACTACTGTGCATCAGTCTTAATATATACCTTATATCATTTATGCATCTTCTCAGATTCACTATCAGCTCCTCCTTCTTCTCTGCCTCACTGCTTCATTTCTGCATTCTCTAACTTTGCACAACATCTCATTCTGCTCCTCCTTATTCTTATCTTCTCTTCCTCAATTCCACACTCTGCATTCTCTATATTCACTCTCTCTAACCTCTTTATGCATATCAATGTGATATTATTTATAGAAATTCCCTTATGACTGTTAGCATTCCTTAGGGAATTTGAAATGGACAGCCATGCCTCTTTGCCTTCTGCCTTCTCATTTCTTTTACCCGCTCATTCAGAAAAATATAACAATATGCATTAATTTCAATAATACAGTGGGAGTTTTGTTTTCCTTCAGAGACTTGCCAATGCATCACAAACAATATAAAATCAATTACAACATTTATAGTCACATTTTCAGTTACATAAAGACAATTTTACTCAGCCCATTTTCTAGCTTTTGGCTTTGCTGGCTTTTTTTTTTTTTCTGTTGCTGTCAGGTAACTGTTCTACCTTCTTCTGCATATTTTATAGTTTTATGTGCTTGTACACATGTCAAATTCATTCCTGTGCATATTCCTATTCACCGTGATTGTGTGTCTGATGTATATATATAGCTGCATTATAACATATATAACTGCTGACTTTAAATCTGGGCAAATTCCAATGCTTTGGTTTCCTTCACTGGTAGTTTAAATAACTGAATGCGGAGGCTTTAATATCGCCATGGTTATAAACCCAATATATGCCCTCTATGCAAGGTTCTCTCCTTCCATTATTTCAAGAAATTAATGTTCATTCTCAGCATTATTATTTTGATATTCGAACCTTAGAAACCATAACCCAATGGTTAATCAATCATTGAATTGTTCAATATGTGTTCACGGTTTTCACACATCGAGCTTGAAGCTTTAACACCTATTGTGTCCTCAACTCACTTGCTATAAGACACCACAACAAATCTTCGACTTTAGAATTATATCTCAAGTTCTTTTTATATATAACGCAATTTCAACTCTCGGCATAATTATGCAGAGCTTTAAAATACAAACTTTCACATTCAATATAACAATAAAGAATCATGTTAATACATAAAAATTCCCTTTCGGGCCCACTTGCCGAGCTTTCCGATGCGATGTATCACTCCTCAAATACTTCCGATTGCGATCAAATGCTGATGCGATCAAACACTATTTACGTTGAAATGTCGATGCGATGAAACATTGTTTACGTTGAAATGCCGATGCGATGAATCGCTTTTCGAATACTTCCGATTACGATTAATCGCAATCGCAACTTGCATTTTCATGTTCCGATGCCCTGCTCCTTCTTCGATGCGATGAAACACTGTTTACTGGAACTCAACCATATATGAATCATAGTTTATAAGCCCATCGGGTCCGTAACTTCATTGCAATCCCAATATTTTGTTAACATGTTCCGCTGTGAAATTTCTTCGATGCGATTGGGTGAGCGTCCCACCATATAGGATTTAGTTTTGTATTAAACCCAAACAATAGAGTTCCTTACATATATGTATATAGTATTTTTTTGTCCTTTGTATATAAAGCGCAACATATAAAGGGCACTGCATATATATATATAGACTTTCTGCTTCAGCTTTAGTGTATCCTCCAGCTAGGGTAATGATTCTCGGAATTTTATGTAGGTGGGGGGGTTCCCACACTATATATAAAATATTGTCTATCAATATAGTATTAAGTCTTTCGCTCAGACTTAAACCCAACATTAATGTATATATACATTTATATAACCTCTTGGGCTCTGTGGTTCGTTTAATGTTTCCACTCCCAGCATAGACTTAGCCATGTTCTTTATTCGAACCTTAGTCTTAAAGCTACGAATGGTTCCAGCTCTTTTAATTTCCATACACCTGCGCTTATAGAAATCCTGGGCATTTAGATATATGATGATAGACTTTTAACAGTCGAAGGGTTTCTATAGTTCGGACCTTAGATTAAGGTTCCCTGTCTGTGATATATTGACTGCACATTAAATAATCCCAATATAATTGGCGTTCACTTTATATTAACTCCAATCCAAAAACTTTGAAAAACTCAATACAACCATTGCAATAACATGGCCCCAGCATTTAACATAGCTTTGTGTAACTTCAATCATGATCCAACGGTTATAGGCCCATCGCGCTCCAACCAAATATCTGACAACGTATAATGAATATCGCGCAACAAAGTTGTACGTGACTTGCTCCTCCAAAATCACGCAATGAAAGTGGTTTTTACAAACCACTTTTTTCCACGTGTCATTCTGTTTGTGGAATCGCGTTATTTTTCTCAAATCAGCTTACTGCTTTAGGAGCTACGCGAATACCATAACCTATTTCTTGAATCTGGCTTTCACTTTTCCTCACAGTTCCGCCTCTTCTTTATGGTTCCGCTTCGTTTCTTAACTTCGTTCTTTTATACGTTTCAATGCCTTTGTTGATATAAACTCTGCCCTCTATTTGTCTTCGCATTCACATTACTTCATCTGCAACTCACACAGAGGTTAAATAACCCATTGTGCTCTTAATGCGACCGGACCATCGCTTCTTCCTTACCCTCTAACTCTGCACTATCGACCCTCCAATCGACAGCATATTAACCATAGTGTTAAATAGTATATAAAAATCCGATGTGTGGATACATTTTTACTATTAACCCTTCTTTCAATCCTGGTCTGAGGTTACTACTAGTCAGTTAACTCCTTCAATTACAGAGAATCAGAAGACAGATCAAACCCTCACTTATTTCTTCTAACTGATTCAATCAATAGATACAATATCGATTCCTCTCCTATGTATAGAGCCTCTTCCCAAAGCATAGTATGTACTTGTTGAACCAAGTATATTTTTATAGAACTAAAGCAAACAGGGCACATCTCGCATCCAATTTCAAAGCAAATTCTTTCATAAAGATGAATTTACTTACAGAATCTCTGTCTCTGGCATGATATTCAATGGGATGGCCTTTCCACAATCAAATGTTTAATACCTCGCAGCATTCCACTCTTCATAACATGTTCATTCAAACTCCTTCAGGCCCTTTCAACTTCACTTCTCTGTCTCTAATTCCTCTGTTGCTTCTACTTCAATTCCTCTGTTTCATATACCTCTGCTGCCTCTGCTGTTTTAGGTGCTCCTCCTTTGTCATCTCCTTTGCCATCAATGACAACATTTCCAACATCTAGGGTCAGATCAATCGGTTGCTTTACCTGAAAGTGTAGAGGAACCCTTGTGGGTGAGGTGTAGATGTCCCCGTACTCCTCCACAACCTTGTCCATTTGTTGTTGTCGTGCAGAGGAGCCCTATATGGAGGTCGTGGCCACAGTATTCTTCTTGCCCTGGAGGCGGATCATTAGGAAAACAAATTTCCTGGTTTGGGAAATGAGCTTACTGCATTGTTTTGCAGTAACCAAAGATATAGCGGCAGGAGGTGGTACATATGGTATCCTGTACAACTTATTTCCCAAAGTAACAATAAAAACACGAGGCTGAGACTCATACACAGCATGACGCTTCCACAAGTATGGTTGTCCTAATAATACATCAGAAACATCAATAGGATAAACATCACATAATACCTCATCCGTGAAGGGCTTGATGCTATAGGGAAGGCAGTAGTGTTGGCTGACGTGGAGATCTCGTCCTTGGTGAAGCCACCCGATGGTGTATGGATGTGGGTGAACTGTGGTCGACAAGCCCAACCGCTTCACGACATCTGTTTAAATGAGGTTCTTTTGGCTCCCATTTTCGACAATAAACTGTACTCGGGAGCCCTTTACCCACATCTGGGAGTGGAAGAGATATTCCTCCTCCTCTAGATCTTCCTGTTCCTCCTTCTAGATCTTCGTAGTGGCAACAGTGGCGTTGGGCTCCGCATCAATAATCTGTTTCCCTTTGTCATTCCCCTTGTTAGGTTCTGATTTAGAGTCATAGCATGCATCTGACTCATAAGCCCTCATCTCAGCCACTGTTACACTAAAATTGTCACCATGACATTTTACTATCTGTATGGGTTCATCATTACTCATATAATAATCCCTTAGAAGTACGCAAACATCAAGTTCCTAAAACCAAGCCTTGAAATTGAGAGAAAATCTTATAAAAGTCATAAAAATAATTATACCACACTTTCTCTTAGTATTACCTGCGGTGCCACATCTGTTTGTTCTAGAACATGCGGAACTGGCCGTACTTTTTCTTCATTAAAGGTGCAGATTCCTGTAAAAGGTAAAGTGAAGGTGGAAGTAAAATTTGGAAGCCCATCTGGTTGACTTTGGAAGCTTCTGGAAGCAATTATTCGATGGAAAGTTCACTCCTTTCATGTACATTCATCCCTCCATTAAAGGAGCCTACCCCTTGGTATATGGAAGTTAATCCCTTTGAAAGAGGATTCTATCCCCTCTTATTTGGAGCTGCAACCTCTTCTCTTTTGCTATAAATTGAGGCCATAATTCAGCCTGAAGGGGAGTTAGGCTTTGAGATTTTTTAGGAGAATTGCTAGAAAAACTCATACTCTCTTAGCTAATTACAATATGGGAATGATTACACACTCATGTGTATGTTATTCGAGAGAGTGCAAGGGTTTGTCAAAGTAGAGGAAATTCTTGTTCTAGACCCTGGAAGGACCTGTACGACATCAAGGCAAACACGGTCATAAGGCTCCTTCTTTCATTAAATATAATACAAATGGATCCTATTTTCTCAATGAGTTTTTTATTTAAATGGATTATTTCTTGAATTCCTTGATCATCAAGATAGATTTCTGGTTTGTGAATTAATCTGTATTATGCAGGTGATTCTGATTCTTTCGTGTTTTTTATTGTAGATCCTGAAAGGAGACATATTCAAAGCGATAGGAAAGAAGACTACGATCAGCACTGGACTACAGGCAAGTCCTAAATCCTTCATTATAAATAATTCTAGATCAAATATAATCTAGAGAAAGTAGTTTACATCTGTCTGTTTGTTGCTAGTTATCATAGGATACTAGGCAGATATGTCTTGTCCACAAGAACAATTTATCCACGCAACAAAATGGCGACTCCACTGGGGAATGGATCTTGAACTTAGTTTATTTATTTATTTTGAATTGTGAAATTCTTTTTCTGATTTTCATTGATTGATACTAGCTTGGGTAATTTATTCCTGTGGAATCCCTGAAAAGTGCTTTACAATTTTTTATTTTTCTTTAAGTTTTCTAGTCTCCACACTTTGTCTTTAGGCACAGTGTGATCATCTCTGTTGTTTTTCTGTATAAATAGTGCGACACCGCACCTGTTTACACTAAATCCTGCGGACCCTGAGAAATTTTTTGAAAAACTTAAAATTCTCTTTTCTAGGATCGGCTTGCAAGATTCTCAGTATATACCCAGACTTGTATTTTCTGTCAAAAAGCTTTGTGTGAGGGTTTCTTTCAGCTTTTTTAAGTTTTGAATGATTTTCTACAAGATTTGCATGTTATAAGTGATTTTTGCTTTGTCTTTGTGTCACTCAAAGATTAGAAACTCTGTATACCTTAGATCACCAGTATTTCATTGCTTTCTTGCTAAGTTTGTGACTTCATAGCAGAAATTGTTTTATGAGAGTTAGATCCCATTTTCTCATTTGGAAATCTTTAAAAACATTTTCATTAAGTTTTGAGTTTCACTTTAAAAACCATAATTGGATGTTTTTGAGTTTTTTCTGATTTCAGCAAAGGATTTCTTAGTTAGATCACAAACTAAGAAAAACGTCCTCAAAATATTTAAAGTTTTGATTTCAGATTTAATACTTAGAATTTTTAGAATTTGAAATTAGTGTTTTTAGTTTTGAGTATTATTTCTAGAAATTGTAGTTTTCTTTTGGAGAATGTTTGATTGTAGTTTTGATCTTGAAGAATAAAGGGATTTCTTTTTGAGCAATTGATCATTCTGAGTTCTCATAAGATAAGATTTATTTTCATGTGTTCTTGTTTTGAAGGAAATAATTGTTTTAAAAGATTTCATTTCTCAACTCTTTCTTTTAGATAGAATTCATTGAAAGGAAATGAATTGTTTCTCATAATAGATGCATTTTTAGTATGTTTTGAGTCGGGTCACTACATATCATCAAAGTTTCACTTTCGCACCTATTGTCCTAAGAAACAACCTATTAAAAGCAACGCTTAAATTAAAATCAATCTAGTAATTTTTATATTTCTAGGACTCTTTTCACCAACATATCTTAGGCTAGTGTCTTGGAGTAGGGAGTAATTAACTCTCCGAGACAATTAAAACAAACAAGTAGTTGATCTTGTGGTAGGAAAAATCCAATAGTAGCTTGTATGCTCTGGGAAGCTCCTCCTAAAGGAGTCAAGCTTGAGATCATATCCAAACCAGTGAGGTGATCAATTCAATCTCATTGGGAACAATAGAAGATGTGTGTGTATTAACAATGGTAAACCTCAGATTGACCATTGTCGAGGAGCCTGGGGTCACTTGTCGGTATGCCTTGGATTATTTCAAGGAGCCTTCAATGGGATTGAGCTTTGTTACTCTTCCCTTGTGCGTATATCGGATCGTAGACTATTCCCCCAGGTATATTTGTTCCTGTTGGTGACCTTAGTGGCCAGAAACTTTAAGATTTTTTCCTAAGGTGACGGTGGAGGAAAGATCCCACTGTACCTAGAGCAGACATCGACTAGACTCACTTGGACTCTCCGGAGGGTTATCTTCACTCGAGATGGTTTAAGTGGAGAAACTTGCACCAATCTGTTTCATTAAGCAGGTTGTCAGGGTAATTGTTTCGACCACCATTTCTACATTAAAATACTACGATGTTGGATTTCATCACCAACTAGTGTTTTTAGTGTGGGAATCTGTTATTTGTGTGTGGTTTGATATCCTAGATTTTATAAGCGTTTGATCATTTGATTGTCTCCTTAGTGACTTTCAGATTTTTGATTGAAATTTTCTTTGATTGGGTGTGATTAATAATTTTTAATCGTGGCTGAATTACCAAGACAATCGCGTAGACTTCAAGGGAAACCCCCTGAGTATACACCAAGCCAACTTGAATGACTGAAAGCTCTGGTACCACATAGTATCTGCAGAATTAGTTTAACAGAACTAGGAGAATCATCCATAATTACTCATCCTGATTATCATGAAGTAAATAAATCACAAACAATAGAATATATTCAAGAGCCAATTTCAATTTTTGAAATCACTAACATTGCTTCTACAACTAGTGAATTAGCTGAAGAACCTGAAATTTCTGGCCAGAAACTGAACCTGTTTTGTTGGAATCATCTTCAGGATTTGTTACTCTGACTTCTAGTGATCCTGATTCACCTAGAGTAAGACATCGCATTATCAAAAACCTTCCTTCTGATCTCATATGTATTGAAGAACTTGTTGGTCCATAAGAAGACGTAGTTCTTCCAGAAACCCAAGAAACTTTTAATCTTAGACAATGTGAATCAATATTCTATATTCCTTTTAGAACTGACGCTTAGTATTTATCATTGATAGATTTTTTACAAAACCTAGGTCTTACTTATTCACCACCCCAAATTCCCTTTTACCCTACACTGAGAGGTTATCAACCTTCATTAGCTATGCCAGGTGAGTCATCTATGTTTTTTGAATCTCCAGAAACATTTTTATATGGTGGTTCTTATGTTACTCCAAGATACCAGTCGCTCTCTAGTACCTTCTCAGGAGCAGCTCCTCAACCAATTGAAAAAATGTTATCATCTGGTACAAATGGAACAAACACTGGAACGTTGAACACAGAATAGATTTTTATGATGTCTAGAAATATTCCAAATCCTCAACCTCAAGGAAGTCAATTATCGCTTGGGGGGAAACCTCAAGGAAGTCAGTTACCACCTAGGGGGTAGCCTCAAGGTAGTTAATTACCACTCGGAGGGCAACCTCAGGGTAATTTTTTACCACCTGGAGGCCAAACTATAGAACAATATTTACAGCCTGGGAAGCAACCTAAAGGACAGTACATACCTGAAGGTCAATATCAACCCCAGAGTCAGTTCATACCTCAGGATCAATATCAACCTGAGATTAAGTACATGCCTCAGGGTTAATATCAACCCCAGATTCAGTACATGCCTCAAAGTCAATATAAACCTCAAGGTCAGTACCTAGCTCAAGGTTTTCAACCTCCTTCCGGTCAACCATTATTACAAGGAGCTGGAAATGTTCCAGTTAATTATCAAACTTACGTTCAACCTAGTTATGGTCCTTCATATGCACAACCTTCTATGGGTCAATACCCCAGAATTAATATGGTGTGGGATCCATCTCAAATTCAACAAAATTTACAACCCAATGTGTAGTTACCTAATCAACCTGGAAAGCCTATAGGTTCTGGTCCAACCCAGCAACTTGTCCAGCCTACCATTCAAGTATCTGCACTTGGTTCTGTTCAGCAGCCTAGGCCTAGTACACCTAGAACTCTACCTCAATCTTCTGCTACTGCTACAACTTCTGTTCAACCTACCACACCTATTTTTGGAGTTTCTGCAGCTCCTGTTTCTACTACCCCTGTATCAATACAAATTCCTCAAGTATCTGTGCCACAGTCAGGACCTACAATTTAGACTACGGTCCAGATGGTTACATGAAAATTTGGTACAAGTACGATTCTCACTAGTCAACCACAATTTACTTATCAACCGTACAAGGGGCAGTATCAATTTTGACATTCTACACAAAATCCAACATATCAGTATCAGCCGTATCCTGGGTATACTTATCAAGTACCTCAATGACCCCAGTATGGTTCGGTTAATCCTGGTTATCCAAGAGGTTTCACAATTCCCAATGCGCATCCAATTCCATGATAGCCTGGATATCCTCCCTCGGAACTGGTTTGATCACACAAGGTTGTCAAGACCATAGCTGTCGATTACCGTTCATAGCAACTTTAGATTTACCTAATCTATCGCGCCTTACGAATGATCCCATTTTTTATCTTCCGTATTGGCCACCGATGCCTAATAAGTTGCCCAGTGATATTCCAAAGTTTGAAGGTAAGTCAGGAGGAGATCCATATAATCATGTTATGACTTATCACCTCTGGTGTGCATCCAATTCACTAATCGATGATTTGATTCGAATACGTATTTTTCAGAGAACTCTCATTGGTCTAGATGCCAAATGGTACATTGAGTTACCACGAGGCTCATTTAATAATTTTGATGCACTAGCTACTACTTTCTTAACCCATTTTCAGTTACCTGTCAGATACGAAAATGGTACGGAATTGTTGACCTCATTAAAACAATCTACGTCTACATACATATCTGATCACATTCATGAATGGAGATGTAGGAGACGTTTAGTGAAAGTCCTTATTCCGGATCATATTTTGGCTGAATGGTTTATCAAATCATTATTTCCCAAAATTACTTAAGATGTGGCCAAAGGAGGTGTTGTTACATAAGAGAAAGTCATTGCTCAAGCTCAGTACCTTGACCTTGTATATACACAGTCAGGTACTCTGTATGAAAAAATCCCTGATTTACTAAGACCTGATCAGTTAACTACAACTCCTTCAGGATCTCATGTTGTTGATGGTGTAAATAGTTTTATTACCACTAGCAAAGGTAAGAAGAAATATTCCAAGACGACTTCTCCTATTATAACGTTACCCGATTCACCAAAATGAGATTCTACCATTGAAACTTACACCGATATTCATGTTGTAGAATCATCTATAGACAAACCTAAAACTAGAGGTAAGAAGAAAGGTAAGAATAAAAACAAGAAATCATCTTCAAAAGATAAAAATGATAAAACTGAACCAACGGACGATAAACAAAAACCTCGTTATCCTTGTTTGATCTATGATGAGGATCATTTTACTAAAGAGTGCCCGCATAGAGCCGAGGTATCAAAATTCGTTAAGGGTTCACCCATACCTGCTGTCTTGAAGGATCCCTTTCCTACTCAAGATAGTAAAATGATTGGATCTTCCTCGAATACGCTAGAAGATATCTTGATGGTTGCAACGCAATCACAAGATTATGGTAGTAAAAATCCTGTTGGTGGTAAAGAAGTAGAAAATTATAATTCAGCATCAACTACATCTCCCTCAGTTTATGATCCATTACAGATCGAGAAACCAAATCCTGACTTAGTAATCAAACCGCCTGCTAAAGGTGTACTTCGTAAATCAACTTTCAATCCACATGCGAGAGCTGCTCAAAACTACAATATTGTTGAAGACTTGGCGATTTCCCCTTCAGCAATGTTGGCTTTGGAAGTGCTGCAATCATGTCCAACCCAAAGAAAATTACTATTGTCATCCATAGGAGCCGTAGATCTTCAGGATTCCAACTTAATGATCTTCGATTTGGAAAAATTTACACCCCGCCTACCTCATCAAATGGCTTTTCAAATTCCAGTTTTAGTCAAAAACCAACGTTGATTTCGTATTGTTATTGATGAAGGGGATTCTACGTGTATTATGTCGTTAAAATGTTGGAAATTACTTGGTTCTCTGACACTTAACCAATTTCCGACTATCCTCAAAGCTTTTGATGGAAGAGGATTCCATCCATATGTATTTTACAGGATCTACCTCTAGAGGTCGAAGGAAAAAACGTTAATCTAGATGCGGAAGTGGTTGATGCCCCTATTGATTACAACCTTCTCCTGGGTTGCAGTTGGTCTTACGCCATGAATGGTATTGTATCATCGGTCTTTCATCTCATCACGTTTCCTCATAAAGGAAAGATCGTAAAAATAGATCAGCTCTCATATTATTCATCCGACCCAGCCACTACTGATAGCATCCAACATGTCAGAAAATTGACTATCCCTTATAAAGATGTTGGAGTAGGTTTAATTAAAGATTATGCTTTACTCAGAACTTTTTCCCTGCCTGCTCCCAACGTACCACCTCCTATTGCTAATATTAGTATGATTACATCAAGTACTATTTCCTTTGATGATCCTTGGATAGTACCTTCAGAGTCAGAACTGGATTCTTTTGATGGCGCGATGCCTTTGAGTCCTTTTGAATTAGCATATTAGGCAGTTTTTGTAGCCGCTACAACACCACCCAAAATTTTGGGTATATTTAAAATTTCGGGTTCCCCCTATGCTCGCTTAGGCGTTAAAGTCTTTCACCCGACCTGCAGTCAGTGACATCCCAGTGACCTATCCACAGACCCTCACGAGCTTTCTCACCATCATGATCTGATGTTGTTGCTGCAATCATGCCATGTGAGGGAAGGATCACCAGCATGAGTTCGAATAAGAAATTTATGTGCATTCAGCATGTACATTAACAGCCCCCTCGCCATGGGTCATTAAGCACGTTGTTTAAATACGTCTCTTATGTTCGTTGGTCTCATATAATTTATCTAGGGACGCCATTATCAAAGAGTAAGCTAATTAATGTTATAATGTTTCATACAGGTCAATCCCACGAATGATACACCCAAAATGTCATCACCACACCGATGATAATGATAAGAGTAGTGCGAGCTGAAACATGAGAAATGGAGGACATCTATCGCATGTACGCAGGAAATAAGACCGCGCCAGTCAAGGGAACTTGAAGTCACAATGGGACTTGGGAACACATTGCAGGCTATAAGTTTGTTGGCTTACTTGAAAGATCAATGGAAATGCCTGTGGCCCTTTTGGTGTTGTGCCCATTAAAGTTGCGACCTTGACTCGAGGTGACAATACCTCTGGATGTAGCAAACAGTTCAAGATGCTAAGATATATTGTGCATGCATTCATGCTTCGGCGTACAAGAGCTGTACTTGTCAAGAATGGAACTCTTACATTTCCACCATTGTCTAGGGTTGTAGTACTGGCTCCATTGGTCCCACTTCAAAAGAAAATTTATGCATCTGTATTGCAGTAAGAGTGGCCCAGCTACAAAATAGTGGTTCAGGCACTCAGCATCAATCTTTACAAAATATTGGGGCACAAGTGTGAAAACATGTAGCCATGCTTATCTTTTCAATGGTGTGGAGCCAGAGCCATTTGAATAAGGTGAACACTTAGTGCAGGCGAGTGGAAAGCTCATCATTTTGGACATTTTTCTTGAGAAACTGCATAGTCAAGGACATTGTGTCTTGATTTCTTCTCCAACGACGCAGACAATAGACATTCTTCAGGATTACTTAGAGTTGTGAAGGTTTTCTTATGAGTGTCTTGATGGATCAGTAAGAGCAGAAGAGCGTTTTGCAGCTGTGCAAAGCTTTGGTGGCAAAGCATCAACACTGCCAGAGTCAAGTGACTTCAAAAAGGCCAACAAGGATACTTGTGAAGCATTTGTATTTTAATATCTACTCAAGCTAGTGGTGCTGGTTTGAATCTTGTAGGATCTGATATTTTCATTTTCTGTGAGCAGGACTGGAATCCACAAGTTGACAAGCAATTATTACAGCGTGCTCATCACATTGGTCAGCTGCATCATGTTTTGGAAATAAGCATTAAACACAGTTGAGGAGGTGATTATGCAAAGGACCCACAGAAAATTGCAGCTTAGTCACAATATTATTGGCCATGATGATGTCGATCCAGAGGTGCATAGATCAGAAAGTATAGCAGGTGGTAATTTGAGGTCCATAATAATTTATGGCCTGCACAAATTTCACCCATCATGACAACACAAAAGGAAGCTCTTGGTTATAATTCTTTAGCTGTTCAAGGTACATCTGAGAGTCTGAGTGTTGTACCAAAGTCAGATAATGGCGAAGTACATTTTGTCTTTGAAGATTGTACAAATTCTATAAAAGGCCATTCTTCTGAACCGACATAATTTTGAGTTGTGTTGAAAACTCTAGCAAATTGGGGAAGGGAAGCAACATTTGTTAGACCTCGAGCTACATGGTGGGCGCACATTCGATGGGCCAAAGTTACGTTGTATATTTAATGCCAAGGTGCAAATGCATATGATTTCAAAACCATATAAGACTGCCAAACAAAAGCATACGAGGAACATTACAGCTAGGACCAAATACTTTATGCCGAAGTTTTAATCTATGAGGCAAATATATAAGGTGGTCAAATTGATGATTAAAACGTGGATCGGAACTATATGAAAACACATTACAAGTGGGCTTAAATATTTCTTGGCGAGTTTTCAACTTACGGTAAATGCTTGGAGCAGATATATATTATGTAGTGGTCAAATTTTTCAACTGAAACATGGAACAGAACTACACCAACACGTGCCAATGGACGCAAGCATTTCGATAGTGGAGTTTCAAACGATGGTGAAACGTTTAATGATGGTCAAAGTTACGTTTAAGACATGCAGTGGGTTCAACGTTCTTGTCAGCACTAATCGTGCTCTTTACCAGCTGTTTTCTGCCCTTTGCCTGTTTCCAGTATGGAAAGGCCTGTTGATGCCTCTCTGCCACGTGTGAAAGAATATCGTTTGCCACCTCACGAAGGAAATTTTCCAAGGCCCAACGTTGCGTTCAACGCCTCCCAGGAATGCGTTAATAAGGTTTAGTAACCTCTCCATGCATGACACCACATGGATCGTGTCACTAAAGTAGTGTTTCGATGGAGGCAGGCAGCGTTTGCTATCATCCAGTGTGAATGAGATAATAATAATGGCAACATAATCCCATCCAGAATGCATGCGCATGGATTCAGATGTGTCAGCTTTGTCATTGCCGTATGATGCACCAGGAAAAAGTGAAACGCTAAATCGAACCAGTGAAGTAACAGCTATGGAGCACTATTTCCAGAATGACAGATCCCTCGATATAGTAGATGAGAAATATTCTGTTACAAGATAAAATTTACACCTTCAAAATTATATCAAAGATACTGACTCGAGGAGGCTTAGCGTTCGGTGTTAAATCATTATATGGAAAAAGCCCCAAGTTAAAACGAATTTCGTTGACATGAACGAAACATGTTTCATATCCGTGCTTCCAAAGAGGGCGTGAAATGACTAACTCAAATTTAAATGCGCATCCAACAGATTGACGTATTAGATTTTCGTTGGAAGACTGGTTTTGTTGACATTGTGTAAATATAGCGTGGCAATGGTGTTTGTCTGCTCACAACTTGACTTACCACCGCGGAGACAGAAGATGTTCGTTATTAATTTTGATGCATGGTTAAAATTATTGATCCATCGAAGAATCACCGTTAGAAGGGAAATGGATTTGTTGGAGTGCGCTCCTTCCTGCAACTACAACCAGATCGCGCGATCGAGCGACTCCTCCATACGTAAAAGCCACTCCCTTCATCGAATGAAAGCAAGATTCAATGCAGGAGAAGACATTTCACCTAAGCTGAACGATGATTGCACGATGAAGACAGCCATGCTTTGAGGTCGCAGTTCAACCCAGGTCGCTGGGTCGCAAACCTGTGAGGCTAGTGCAGATTGTGACTTGATGATATTTGTGACCCTGCGACACTTTTGAGATTGTGACCCACGTAGAGATCAAGTCGCGCGACCCCTCCAGATCGCTGAGTCGCGATGCACGCTGCTGGACAGAAAATGCGACCATGCAACTGTGCGACCCCTCCAAGGTCGCAAGGTCACAGAATGATATGTCCACTAGAGGCTGCGACCCATGAAAGCTCCGACCATGTGACCCTGCTTCGGAATGGCCTCTTTTCTCAAAGCATATATCACCTACAGGACAAGACTACACAGGGGTCCAAGCTAATCGTTAAAATCCCTTGATGTTATCTGTCAATATGCTCCTTATGAATCTACATTTTCTTTTATTGTATCTTTATTTTTTTCTTCAACATGCATAAAAATATTTATGTGGGTGAGGCTAATGGCTAATCTAATATGCTTACACGTAGGTAACATGAGGATATTATGATGACGACCCAGACAAGGAAGTTTGTCTCTTACCCTGGGAATGCTAGTTCATGTGGCAGGAGCTAAGACTATCTCAATAGGAGAAAGGTAGAAGGGATAGAATCACAAGTCGCAAATTTGCCAAGGTCGCAGGTCGCAGGTTGCTGAAGTTCGCAAGTCGCAAAATCCAAGAAGGTTGCAGGAAGCACATCTTTCGAGGTCGTAGGTCGCATATTTTCTGAGGTCGCAGATTTCTTCAGGTCGCTAGGTCGTGGAGTCGTGTTCCATGCCAAACGCCCGACGACGCGACCCAGCGACCCGGCGACTGGGTCGCAGGTCGCATATCTGCCGAGGTCGCAGGTTGCAGATGGCCCAAGACTGGGTCGCAAAGAAACCCAATGGTTAGGAAGATGAAAAGTCAAGGAAGCCCAAGGGGCAGGTTTTGTATAATAAATACTCCTTCGGGAGCTTGTAAAAAGATCTTTTGTTTGGGACTCGAGCTGAGTATATTGTATCACTAGAGGATTATACATTTAAGCATGAATACAAGCATTTTGAAAATTCCCTTTGTGGATCTGGTGTTGTCATATGTATGAGCGCTATTGAGTATTATGGTTTCAGTTTCTGAACGTCTTTAGATTAAGGGAACTGTATCTTTAATTCATATCACAATTGCATAACAGTTTGTTGAGTATGTTAATGGTGGTTGATTTCATTTCACTTTCTTAACGAACGCTGATGGCTTTGTTTATTAGCATTTGTGTTACCATTTAAAACTTTTAGGAAGTGAAGTATGTTCTTGCTATGAGGAATTGTTTCCTTTGTGGTCAGAACAGTTTACAAGAGTGACCCTAATGAATTGTTGTTAACAACACTTCCTTCGGTCTTCATGATTTATTATTTCCTCTTGCTACTCATAGTGTCGTATATACATTTAATGCATCAATCATATGTCTTGTATCAGTTGATTAGGTGTGTATCCATTTTTTTATAGATTTTAAGCGAGACCCAAAGCAAAGGAGAAATCAGTGGTAGCCGGACCCACACCCCGGATGGGATCCCTAGTCCAAACGGTTCAAGGTCTAATTGGGACCTTTTACCGAGGAGATCTCCTGCTGTTGACCAGACAAATTTTCCCGTCAAGAGTAGTACAGCCATTTTCTGATACTCCTTCAACTAAACCTGATCTAGTGAATGTGATCAATGAGGAATCACTTTCAATATCAAGCTCAACTTCTCCATCAATTCTGGATCCTTTTCAACAAGTATTCAATACTGATGAGGATATTTGTGAATTTTTGTCTATAGAAGAATTACCATGGGAAGATCTGCATCATCGATCTTCGTTTTTACCTGATCTCGATCATTTTGAAACTAATTTCTCCTCCATTTTTATCGCTGATTATGTCAACGAACCCCGAAATCCTTTCACGAATTCTGATTCTGAATTGAACTTAGAAAAAATTTCTACGACAGTTCCTATTGAAATCTCAGTGAAACCCGGAATTTTTGAAAAGATTCATATAGGTGCTTCTTGTATGACAGATGAAATCCAAGCATATAAGGCCCTATTTCAAGAATTTCGTGACATTTTTGCCTGATCATATGAAGAAATGCCAAGAATCGATCCATCAATTTTTTTCATAAAATTAAAACATACCCAGATGCTAAACCTCTTTGACAAATATTACATCAGTTACGTCCGCAAAAAGCTGTCGCTATTAAAGAAAAAGTTTAGAAATTACTTCATGCAGGTTTTATTTATCCAATTCCTTTAATGGATTGGGTATCTAATATTTTTCCTATTAATAAAAAAAAAGGCACAATACGAGTATGTATCGATTATAGGGATATAAATCGATATTGTCCAAAAGACAATTATCCAACCCCTTATATCGATCAAATTATTGACGATTGTGCCGGAAGTGAAATATTTTCGTTTATGGATGGATTTTCGGGCTACAATCAAATCAACATACTCCCTGCTGATCAACCCAAAACAACTTTCATTTTTTCGTGGGGGACTTTTGCTTGCTGCAAATTACCTTTTGGACTTAAGAACGCTAGCGCAACTTTTTAGAGGGCAATGTATTATGAATTTCATGACATTAAACACATTGTGCAACCCTATCTCGATGATTTACATGCTCATTCATCGCGTAGAGCAGATCATATTATTCATCTACGAGCTATCTTTATGAGATGTAGGCATTATAGGATTCGTCTAAATCCTCACAAATGTGTCTTTTGTGTTGAAACTAGCCGATTATTGGGATTTTTTGTCTCAAAGGAAGGCATTCGTGTCAACGCATCGAAGGTTGAGGCTATCATCAACTTACCTCCTCCTTATACTCTTCACCAACTCCAGAGTTTGCAAGGGAAAGCAAACTTTTTACGTCAATTCATTCCTAACTATGCTGAGTTAACCAAAGGTTTTACCAGGTTGTTAAAGTAGAATATTCCTTTCTTTTGGGACGAGATCGCTGATCGATCTTTTGATGCTCCTAAACACGCGTTGACCCATGCACCGCTATTGCATCCTCCCAATTACAATCAGGATTACTTTTTATACCTAGAAGCCTCCAATTCTATGATTGGCATGCTCTTAGTTCAAGAAGATGAATTCCACAACGAACATGTGATTTATTATCTCAATTTCAATATGCATCTGACCGAAATCAAGTACTCACATCTGGAGAAATTGGCCTTAGTAGCAGTTCAAGCTGTCCAACGATTTCGTCATTACATACTGTTACGCAAAACAACAATGATTTTTGATTATAACCCTATGATGTATATTTTGACCAAAAAAATGCTAGGGGGAAAATACTCCAAATGGATTGTTATCCTACGGTAGTTTGATTTGGAATTTGAAAAATCCAAATCAAAGAAATCATTGGTATTCGCTGAACTTATGTGTGACTTCCCAAATACTGACACAGAAACTATGGAAGAACATCCGATCGCGGATGAATCTTTGTTTCTTATTAATACCATCAATCCTTGGTATGGAGATATCATCATTTATCTCCAAACCCAAAATTTTCGGCCCGAACTCTCACAGTCCCAACGACAAAAAATTTGTTTCCAGTCTCAGCAATATGATATTGTTGGTGACACACTATACCGTCATGGTGCGGACTCTATTTTTCGACGTTGTCTCACTCTTGACGAAGCTGAAAAGGTTTTAAATGACTGTCACTCTGGAGCATGTGGCGGTCATATGTCTGGGTATGCCACAGCCCAAAAGATATTGCGCGCTAACTATTTTTGGTCATCCTTATTTAAAGATTGTATTTCTACTATCTGAAAATGCCACAACTGTCAAATCTTTGATCGAAAGATGCGTGCACCACCCGCTCCTCTTCACCCTATAATTATTGTCGGTCCTTTTGCAAAATGGGGCATTGACTTCATTACATGTAACCCTCACTCGACTGGGGGGCATGGGTATATTATTCTCGCAATAGATTATTTTATCAAATGGGCTGAGGCGATGCCTAAATTTGCGGCAGATGGAAAAACTACAACTAATTTCATGTTCAATCATGTGATTGCTCGTTTCAGTGTACCCCAAGCGATAATTACTGACCATGGGAGTCATTTTCGAAAGATCATGATGACCGAACTAACTGATCAACTTGGCCTGTGCCATGACAGTTCTACACCATATTACCCATAGGCTAATGGTCTGGTTGAAGCTATCAATAAATTTTTAGTCACCATGATCAAACGAATCATCGGAATTCATAAATCGAATTGGCATACCATGCTTTTTTTAGCACTTTGGGCATATCAAACCTCAGCAAAAACATCGACAGGTTTTACCCCTTTTCAATTTTTTTACGGTTTAGAAGCTGTATTACCGATTGAATGCAAGATATCGTCTCTCCAACTAGCCAAAAGTTACTACCAACCACTTCTAAAGAGGAGAAATGCTTTTTGTACTTAGCTCAATTAGATGAGAATCGACACACCGTTGCATTAGCTACTGAAGCTCATGCGAAACGAATGAAAGCTCAGTAAGATAGAAGTGTTACACCTTGTATTTTTTCAGAAGGAGAACTAGTCTTGGTTTATGATCAAGCTAACGATAAGCTAGGGGCTGGGAAATTTGAACCCATGTGGCATGGTCCTTATATTTTCAAGCGATAGCTTGCAAAAGGGGCCTATGAACTGATTGACTTTGATGGGGTCTCTTTAGGTAAACCCAGAAATGGGCTTTATCTGAAGAGATATTATGCTTGATTCTTGTGTGGATATCTTCCCTGTATATTAGTTATTTTCATAAGCTAGCGTGTTGTAGATTAGAAGAGTGTGCCTAGTTTAAGTGTGCTTTTAATACTATCCCTGCTTATCTGGATCACTCTTGATTTTGCAGATGTCGACGTCCCTTCAAACATACATTGGTTTTGCTGATGGTTCTTGTCGTAGTACATGGAACATCTCTTCCGCAGCTTGGGTTATTTATTCACCCACTGATGAGTTAGTATCTATGCATGGGGTAAGCCTCGGTCAAATGATGAACAATATTGCAGAGTATAGTGCAGTTATTGAGTTATTGTCTAAATCCATTTCATTTGGAATTCAAATTTTGATTGTTAGGTTAGATTTTGGACTCATTGTATTACAATTGAATAGAGTATATGAAATTAAAAACCCAGTTTTGTTAAGATTATTTTTTAAAGTTCTTCTCTTGGAACGAGAATTTGATTATATTGAGTATCAACACATTTCTGAGAAATTTAAACACATTAGCTGATGCAGTAGCTTCTAGTGTTATAAACAGACATTTGCAATAATTAAAGCAGCAGATCAAAATAACATTCGATAACATTTTAAGACAGATAACTGGAAATAGTAGTAATATCAAAGCATAAGAGTAGTGTCTTCAAAAAATATTACATCCTCCTCGATCATAGGTTCAAAACGCCTTATGATCGAAAAAAGGTGATACAAAAAAATGATATAAGTCTACATAATCAATCATCCACTATCTGTGGTGATGATCACGATAAAACACTACAGCCCGTGCCACCTTACTCAGAAATCTCCTGAACAGTCCCGGAACCCCGATAAAATATCTCTGTAAGCGGAGCGGAATGTCATCTATGGTAGTCTTTGGAATATCTAAAGTCAACTGCTCCAGATGGTTTTCCAGGTCGGTAAGAATCTCTATATCTGATCTTGTGGTGGTGGTGGTGCTGCAGCTAGATCTCTTGGCTTCCTGTCAAAAGGACAAAGAGTGGTTGGTTGACATGGACCCACAACTGCATTTGAATTTTTTGTCATTAGTTTTGGATGATTCAAAAAAAAAAAAAAAATAGAATTTAGAACATGGAAAAATGAATTTTACCTGAGTCATCCCACTATGTCCCTGGAGGAAGAGACATCTCTCGATTCCCATGGAAATCTATCCTAGCATAAGGGAAATCTTCTATCGCGAAGATTTGGTTCTCCAACCAATGGAAATAAGCTGGAGTAAAAAGAAAAATCTTTCCGCCTTCACTATGAAGAGCCATCAATGCAACCCATTGGACCATCCGAGGCTCTTTGACTCTACCATGATTAGCTAAAATAAACTATGGGGAAAGTGAAGGAATTATTTCTAGAGCAAATGTAACCATGATCGCTCCATACCTGAAGTTTTTCAACTTCGATTTTTTTCTCTAGTCAGTTGGCCTTTGACATTGGCCAACACTACCTCACCCCAATTGAAAATGGTGCCTCTAAAGTAGTCAACAGTAGTTTGCATTTGGGATCTTGTAGCAACATGTGGAGCTATGCTCCCACACAACCGAGTTACCGTAAACCCAACCACTTTGATCTCAGGACGAATAATAGTTTTATGTTAATGCGTTTATCTTTGGGGTCCGCTTCTTCACTGCAAAATTCTTCCTGAAGGCTAGCGATAGACTGGCCACCTGCCCTAGCCCCAAACAAAGAGAGCGCCTCGCCCCTCTTTGATAAACCAATGAGAGAATACATATCTTCCAGCTCAATTTCGAGCCGGTGACCTCCAATGATAAAGCATTGTTCCTGGACATCCCATTTGTCTACTAGCCAGGTAAGTAAATCTACTTGAGCCCTCATACCCTAAATGGCCCAAAATTTGTACAAACCACATTATCTCAATATACGTAATGTGGGCGGATGTAACATGGCTGCATCATAAACCTCTTCATGCTCACGTTCTCTCCACTCAAGCATTCTAGGTATCCTGCAATGGACAAATTGAAAGATCAGAAACAATTTGAGTGAGAAAATTTGGTTTAATTTGGGAGATTTATTCATTTTATTTTTTCTTATAGTGCCTCCGCACTTTTTTCATAGAAAAAATGCGTGGATCCTCACGTGTCTTATGCATAAGGTGCGGGACCATGACAATTTTCCCTATGTAAAATTGTCGGGGTCTGCAGGTATCATGTGTTTTACCAGCGGACCCCCGTGAGCGAATTTTTGAACATATTTTCCTCCTTAAAAATCAATTTAAGCCCTAAATTAAGAAAGTAAATGGACAAAAATGAAGGTAAGGATGATGTGGATTACCTGGAACTAACGGTTTTTGATTCTGACCGGCGAATCTTCCGTAATGTCCTCCAGAACATTTTTTACGAAAAGCTCTCAATTTTCACTCTGAAATCAAATGGTAAAAATGATTTGGAAAAACCCCTTTTTATAAGATTTTTTGAATAAATAAAATACAATTTTATTTATTTTTCACTTTGAAAATTTATTTTCTGAATTATTTTTATTAATTATAAATAGGTATGTTTAATCTTTGAGTTTTTGTGCAGAATACAAGATTTTTCAGGTAAAATGGTCCTTTTGACAAAGGAGTATAATTTTTATCACTTTTTCAAACTCGGTAAAAATTATGAAAAAGTGAATGAGTACATTTTTATCACTTTTTCGAACTCGTTAAAACTTACAGAAAAGAGAAACTACTGAGTATACTTTTATCACTTTTTCGGACTCTTGAAAATTATGAAAAATCGAAACCTTGGAGTTCTCTTTTAAGCCCTTTTCAGACTCTCTAAAGATGAAAATATTGTCGAGTACTTGACTATTCGAACTCGTTAAAGGAAACGAACAGTCGTCCCTTCAGTATAAGTTTACCCCTTTTCGTGACTGAAATGGACTATTTACGAAAAAGGTATATGTTGACTAATCATGGTCAATAGAGTTCTCTCCTATATTGTTTTATCCTTTTTCAGGCTTGAGAGACTAAATTTATGAAAAAGTACACCCACAGAGTTTCCTTAATTTTTTCTCCTTACTCCCTAAAATTGAAAAACATCGAGTTTCTCCTATACTGGACTCATTAAAATTTAACTGTAAAGGACCTGTCGATTACAAACAGGAACAAACCACTCCTTCTTAGGGTTCGATTTTAAACTAAGTTGGACTCATCCGAAGGATGAGCTTATATAACAAGAAAATGTTATCCTCCTCAAGATTGTCAAAAATAAAGAGGTACTTGCCAGAAATGGTGGGGGAAAGAGAGAGAAAATGAATATGTTTGTCACATTTTGTTTAAAAATCAGTTTACCACTCTTGAACATGACACTTTTTGTCACACTTCTACCTAGTTTGGGAAAATATTTTTCCTATCAGTTAATGAAACCATATTGAAAGTCTTCAGCTGGTTTCTAGATATTAACTTTAGGTCAATTATTACCAAACCATCTGCAGTGTTGTTATGTGTTCAAGAGGACAGTTCAAATAAACCATTCATTGCAAACATTTGTCTCCATTTGCGTTGACCATCCCTAAGTCAGTCCTTGAAAAATATTTCTACAAAAATTGATCTAATGGTTTCGTGTCATGGGCTTTCCTACAACGGATCACTTTCTATCAACGACAGCTCATCATCTAGGAAGTTGATCTAGAATCCTTCAGTACCTTGGAATTTGCATGCCTTAATGGCAGGTTTCTCACCTTCGATGACAGGTTGCATCATTGACCTTCGATCGAATGATTCCGTGAAATGTTCGACTTTAGATAATTTATTCACATTCCATGGATTGTACTGAGTACTTTGAGAGCCATTTTCATTATTGGTGGTTTCTCTCACACTTGTTAATAGTTCACATCATTGACAGGTAATCAAGAGGTTTCTAACATGTTCAACTTCGACACAATCAATTGCATGGATAGAATCGTACTAGTTCGGGTAGTGGAAATCAAGAACCTGGATCTAGTTTCCACCATCCAGGCTACGAGAAGTTTTATTATTCATTATGCAGTAGACTATTCATAAATAGATGGTTGTGTCCATATTGTGTCTACATTATTGATGTGATAGTAAAATCATTTCTGTATCAGAAAAATTTTTAGTTAGTGTTTGATCTGAGTATGGGAATGCCTACCTCAGCGATGATATATATATGTGTGTGTGTGTGTGTGTGTGTGTGTGTGTGTGTGTTTTGCATTGAATGTTTTTACAAGATTCTGACTGGGGTGTCCACAAGCTAATCCTCGAAATGATAAAGCACATCACTCTTCGAATGGTCTCTGACTTCGCACTTTAGGGGGCAATCTGTTACACTAAAATTGTCACCATGACATTTTACTATCTGTATGGGTTCATCATTACTCATACAATACTCAATACTCCCTTACAAGTCTACAAACATCAAGTTCCTAAAACCAGGCCCTGAAATTGAGAGAAAATCTTATAAAAGTCATAAAAATACCTGTACCACACTTTCTCTTAGTATTACCTGCGGTGTTGCATCTGTTTGTTCTAGAACATGCGGAACGAGCCGCACTTTTTCTTCATTAAAGGTGTGGATTCTTGTAAAAGGTAAAGTGAAGGCAGAACTAAAATTTAGAAGCCCATCTGGTTGAATTTGGAAGCTTTTGGAAGAAATTATTTGGTGGAAAGTTCGCTCCTTTCATGTACATTCATCCCTCCATTAAAGGAGCCTACCCCTTCATATATGGAACTTAATCCCTTTGAAAGAGGATTCTATCCCCTCTTATTTGGAGCTACAACCTCTTCTCTTTTGCTATAAATTGAGGCCATAGTTCAGCCTCAAGGGGAGTTAGGCTTTAATATTTTTTGAGGAGAATTGCTGCAAAAACTCATAATCTCTTAACTGATTATCATATGGGAATGATTACACACTCATGTGTATGTTAGTCGAGAGAGTGCAAAGGCTTGTGAAAGTAGAGGAAACGCTTGTTCGGGACCCTGGAAGGACCTGTATTTCATCAAGGTGAACACGTTTGTAAGGCTCCTTATTTCATTAAAGATAATACAAATGGATCATGTTTTCTCAATGAGTTGTTTATTTAAATGGCTTATTTCTTGAATTCCTTGATTATCAAGATATATTTATGGTTTGTGAATTAATCTATATTATGCAGGTGCTTCTGATTCTTTCATGTTTTTTATTTCAGATCCTGAAAGGAGACGTATTCAAAGTGATAGGAAATAAGACTATGATCAGCGCTGGACTATAGGTAAGTCCTAAATCCTTGATTATAGATAATTCTAGATCAAATATAATATAGAGAAATTATTTTATATCTATCTGTTTGTTGCTAGTTATCGTAGGATACTAGGGAGATCTGTCTTGTCCGCAAGAACGATTTATCCGCCCAACAGCCACCAGCCACTGCCTCGCCCGACACTCACTTGTGTTGTGAGTGGAGCTCTTATGGAACTCACACCACTTTCCTGTGTCCTTCTTTGGCTTTACGGTGTTGTTCTTTTCTTGTGGCTTTGGCAGGTTGTCTTGAGCCGCCATGCCTTGGCTCTGTCCTTTGTTCTGTGGTTTGGGAGCACTTTTCCCTTGATTTTGATTCACAGATCGAAAGTCTCGCTTCTTGTGTTTGAATTTCTGCTCAATCTTGGCATCATACTAGTATGCCGTACCAAGAAAGGAGATGTTGAGGAATTCCATTTCCTCCTAAATGTATCTGTGAAGACAACTGCGATACTTTAGCACCAGATGTTTCTCTGAATCTTTGATACCCAAATTTGTGCGCAGGGTATGGAACAGATTCGTCAACTCATGCACATCTTGATCCCTTTGTTATCACAGTGTGGTCCATTGTATGTACCTGTCCTCATAGCTCCCCACGGAATAGTATTATTCCTTGATGGCATCTCGAAAAGAATTCCAAGTGGGTACGGTCGAGAACAAAGAGGGTTCTATCTCATCCTTTTTCTCACAGTAGTTTCCCACCAGTCCTTGACATGGGGGGTAGCTTTGAGGAGTGCAAAAATAATCTTCTCTCAGTCGGAAAAGTCACGAACCAAGAAATATCCTTCTAATATATTCAACCATCTATCTATGGCATCTGCATCTATTTGACCCTCAAATATGGGAATGTCAAAATTTACTTGTACCTTAAAGGGAGTCGCACCTTTAGAGTGGCTGTTGGATGCAGATGCGCCGCCGGTGGGCAGTCGTTGAAGGATCTGGGAAAAGTTATCCATCATCCCGTTCCTTTGTTTTTCGAGGGCCTCCTCGAGCAATATTTTGATACGATATCCTGCTCCCTCATATTTCTTTTCGTCCCCCATGGGCGTCCGTTGGGGTTTGAGAGGCTGATCTTGCAAAGGTTCCACCAGATCGAGCCCTAACTCCTTATACCCCGACCTTGTTGGGGACATGCAAAGAAGGATAGAGAAAAAGCAAACCGCTTTGATACCACTGATCTGGATTTATTCAGGAACAAAATAGAATAAACATATAACCATAAATACAAATATGTAGCGGAAATAACACTTTATTTCATTAATATCAAAGAACTGAGATTTTCTTATAGACAGAATGGAAATAAACTAGCTAGGGCACTGGTAGCTATCTCTGAGAAGAGATGTGGCGGCTACAGGCCTCTGAACTGAGTTAAAATGAGGCTTGAGGGCCTATTTATTATTTATAAATAATGGAAAACCCTAAACATCCAAAACCCTAACACTAGGAGATGAAGCACCAAAACTATGGGCCCCGTTTGGGTAAATTGGTGTTTCAACTTCCCGGGGACGTAACTTTGGCATACGATCTTCGTTTTACGCAAACCATACCTTGTTAGAAATATCTATCCGAGGAATACAAATTTTAAGTGAGCAACATTGATCCATGGACCCATGTTGCTCCCAGTTTTCCCAAAAACGTCGTTTAGTGCCTTAAAACGACTCCAGAAGTTCAGGACCTGAAAAAATGCTAAAAATATTAAGTTGTGCCCAAACTGGAAAACTGAAAGAGACAATGGTGGGGCCCAAAGTGGAATAGGCGGGTGACCACCAATATCCACCTGGATCAATATTAAAGTGAAACTTCTGATCAAGGATTCCCCTAAGATATTTGTGTAAATTTCAATAGTTGGCTATTTTATTAAAGTAATAACACCATCCTTGCAATTTAATATTCCAATGGCAGCCCTTGTGTTAGAATTTCTTGAAATTAGTCTAAATAAATAAATAGTCCAACAAACACTTTGTTTTTAGAACAACCTCTATCTAGCGAAGGAAATGTTGATCACATAGAATTGCAGGAACATTATTACGAATGTTTTAATCTTGCTTTTTTCAATGGAGCGACAATACAACAATTGATTTCCTTGAATGAGTACATGCAAGATTGTCAGCATGGGGGGGTGTTAGGTCTCTATTTTGTCTCGCTTTAAATTACCTTTTACTCAAAATCTCTCATTCTTTTGTTTGGTATAAATGGTTATTGTTGTAGTTTTGTGCATTCTCAGATAAAATACAATAATTATTTACTATTCCCTTGTTTTAACGAGATTTAAACATTTAAATCATCATTAATAATATTTTTTGTGTTTGCAGGTCTAAAACTGAGTTGATTATATTTTTATGCATATGCCAACAAGCCTTCATCATGCATTCACCTTCATGTCCTATGAAAAAAATTTCGATACCAATTAGGATTCCTACACTAGATTACTATGGACTTCATGAATTTTGACGAGTTCCTACACCACACATGAAATTCATGCACCACACATTAAGTTCATGTTCCAACACTATAGTTCTTGTTCCAGCATAGCAGATCTTGTTCTCATTTCCATGAATTTAATGCATCCAGCTGCCATGATGTAATATAAGCATAAGGGTTTTGAAGAGAAAAGGTTCAAGGTTATGATGTGTTCCCTTGATCTCACCCAGGTCTTCCAGATAATGCATTCAGTCAAACTATCTTCTATAGGTTACAAATTTTGCTAACAACATAATATTCCTATGAATATTATGGCAAAAGTTTCATGACTCAGCACCGGTTTTTTTGTTTATGTGAAACTTCATACCAATGTGAACTCAGTCAATAATCAAATTTCTTATTTTCTATATAGAATTGGTTTACAAGCTCTAAAATTATATGCGCTGATAAGCTCGGATCCGAGTAGCTGGGAAGCATCATTGTTATAAATATGAAAGTTGTTTACTAAGACTAATATATCGAATATTATATTTTAGAACTGTATTTTGACATAAAGAGGTTGATTTTTTTAGACAGAGAGAAGGGGAGGAGACGGTCCCAATGTAGCATTACGCATAGTTAACCTATGGATCACTCCCTCTGTTTGTTGGAGTCTGATCTTTTCCTGCACAATGTAAAGATTTAGATTTTAAAGATGAATCAAGGAATTTCAAATTATGTTATGTTTAGTTATTTTATGCAATTTATGATTATAATATCTGTGTGAACCAGATCATTGATAGAGGGTGCGGGCTGGCTGGGTTGGTCGCTAGACCAACTCGACACCACTCTGAATTTTCTAGGATTAGATTGGATTGCATTTAATTCGTCATTTACTGTTTGGGAAGTGTGTGTAAAATCGTATCGTAATTTTTATTTCTTCTTAGTCTCTTTCATTCTTTAAAATTGATGCAATTATATTTATTGCATTAACTACAATATTGGAAAAATGTTCTTAAATATTTCTTTACATCGAATTTTAGATCGG
The DNA here is from genome assembly GCA_034641835.2 of Pinus albicaulis. Taxonomy (NCBI): domain Eukaryota; kingdom Viridiplantae; phylum Streptophyta; class Pinopsida; order Pinales; family Pinaceae; genus Pinus; species Pinus albicaulis. Next base: position 82,595,671 of record CM076582.1, read on the forward strand.
ATTGTGTGTCATGGTATGTCCCTCCAACTGTTTTCTATTCACAATGTTGGTCTATGCTTTGAGACTACCTCTACAAGCTTCGAGTGCATAATTAAAAATTTTTAAACTGGTTTAGATATGACGAGTAAGTGCTCCATAATATGAGATCGATTTCACATTACTGACTTGAATAATTATGATTTAATTTGGAGGTGTATGGATGGTGAGATCGTAGCCTATTGTATTTATCAATTTTTAAATAACTATGTTTATAGAGGTCGCGTATTACTCGAGAGCAGAGGAAACATATATATTTCTTCCATTTGAAATTATCATCCTTGTATACCGTAGAGTCAACATTGATGAAAGGAAATACATCAGTTTGAAATTGATAATGTTTTCTTGTTACAGAGGGAAAAAGAAGGCATGATAATTTATATTAGATCAATTTCTTTCACATATTTGTTTACACAGTAAATTTTCTTGCCAAGGTTTGATGATGCTTTCAGGTTTTAATTTCTTGAAAAGGATTTTGTTACATAGAGATAAATGAGGCAGAATTAGTGTAGCCTTTTTATGAGGTTTTTGCACTTATATTTCTTAATTTCCTTTGCAAAAATAATGGTTTTGAATTTATCTTGAATTTATTTCAACATTTGCAGTCTTCCTTTTTTATGTTGTTCAGACATTGCTTGGTTTCTAGTCAAACAATAGTTAAGATTTACCTTCTGTTTGTTGATAATTAGGATTTACTTTCATAATTTATAATAGTTCAAGTTTGCCTTTCATTTTATGAATGTTTGATCAAAACTTGTTTTCAATTGTTAGGATTAGTGTTTTCTCAAGTTTCCTTTGAAGTTGAAGATTCAATTTAATTTGTTGAGATTGATGCGCAAGTTATACTAGAGTTTTATTTGCAGGTTGTTGGGAGCTCTCTCTAGTATTTACAGTGTTGCGCTTCGAAGTTCAAGAACTCCTGGATTAAAATTTAAATTTTGGTCCATTAATATGCCCTATACTATGCCCAACAGTTTGGAAGTGGAAAATATTGCTATAATTGGATCTCATGTTGGATTCCTCTTTTAGGAAAAAATCCTACAGGTTCCTGAAACATCTCATTATAGGCGTTAACAACCTCAATCAAATCAGAATTTTAATCTAGAATCATATCCTTGGAAGGCTTCATTCTCAACATCATTTTTGGGTTTGATCATCAAGAGTACAAAATCCTTGCTAGCATTAACAATAATCTTCATTTGTGCAACATTCATAATAGATACATTTAATTTATTTCGATGTGCTCTAACAATATACTCAATCCCATATTTAAACAAATGATACTTGTTCTCATGGTGATAAAATATGGCTTTCCTATAATATATATATGGGATTCCCAAAAAAATACCACATAATCCAAGTAGAACTACATCAAGTTATACCTCATTAATGAAGTTTGCAGTGATGGCAAATTTGAGTTTGCATTTTCTTCTCACTTGCAATTTTTCATTGTCACATACCGAACCCAAAGGATACGGTTTTGGATGAGGAATGGTTTCTGAAATAACATTGGTTGTGATCCACTATAAAAAAATTGTCTATTTTTTATGTTTTTAGATGACTCTAATATGGAAAAGATCTATTCTTTCTTTATCATTTTAAGTTTCATAGAGGTTGCTAGAAGAACTAGTAATTGCAATAGAATCCTTACCTTTTAATTCCATGGTTGTGATCTTTGTTTCATCTCTAGAATCATATCCTAAATCATGTTGTGTGGTTGCATGAGTCCTTTTCTTTCCTTTATTGTTAAACGTTTTGGGTCTTATCTCAGGATGAAGTTTCTAACATTGGTCTCCATCATGGCCTTATTTTGAACAATGTTTACATGTGAGATTTTCTCCCTCTCTCTTGATGGAAGCATTTTATTTTCCCCTTGTCTTTGAATTTCCCTTTTCCTTTGCCTCCACTCTTGAATGGATTCTTCATATTCTGTTGGGGAACATTCTTCCCTCTTTCTTCTAAATGAGTTGCATGTACACAAAATTCATCTAGATTTGTAGGGTTAAACATGAGAATTGTGTGTCTAAAATAAGTATGTGAAACTCCAATGTATTTGAGTAGAGTGTCTTGAGAGGATAAATATACACCCAAAATCAAAGCTCTTCTTCTAAACTCTTGGGTATAACTTCTCACAGTCTGACCCTAAGCTTACCTAAAGTTTTTCAAATCCATTATAGCCTTTTGCATGTATTATAATGGAGAAAAATGTCTTCTTAATGCACCTACAAAATCATTCCAAGAAGTTACAATCTTGCCTCTTTTCTTGAGATCTTATTGATTTTTGGCCTCCCATCAAACGAGTGTTGCACTTTCCAGCATTAGAGAAGCAAGATGAATCTTGTTCTCATCATCCTTGATTCTTTGTATCTTGCAATACACTTCAATCTAACGAAGCCAATTATCTAATTTCTCAAAATTTACCTCTCCATTATATATATGCAATTCAAATTTTATTTCAAGCTTTAAAAAAATAGTTTTACCATGGAGATCTTGGAGGAGATTGTGAAGGGGTAGATGTAGAAGAAGATGAGGGTTAATATGGAGGTGTAGGAAAAGGTGCTGGTAGAGGTGGTGGTTTGTCACCATTGCCTCCATTCCATTTTGGAGGTTTGTCCATTTACTCCTGGAGGAATTGAGATCTCTCCTTGCAACCTTGAGTTCCTTTCATCATAAATAAATTTCACCATTTAGTAATTTCAAAGAATTATTTTCTAAAATTATTCTCATCCACAGACATATTTTTAGATCCCCCTTCATGTGCCATGACTCATGAAGATTTGGGTGACACTTGAGGTGAATGTTGTCTCCTTGAACTAGCTTGAGGAATTGTTCCCATAATTTTTCCTTCTCCTCTTTTAGATTCAACTTTGTAAGCATTGGAAAACACTTGCAATAAAATTAAACCTTGAAAACAACCAAAGCTCTGATTCCAAGCTAATTTGCATTTGTAAACTTGAAGGTTTTATGAAATGTGAAAGTAATTTTTTATGTATTTTAGGCAATTAATCAATTCGCAAAAGCACATAAATTAATGTTTTTTAACTCATTTTATATCCCAAAAATAGAGACAATAATACCATACACAGTATCACAAGACAACAAAATCATGAAGGAGTTCACCCCTCCTGGGATACGTCTCCTAGTCCATCCTCCAATGTTGGGCCTCTTTCATTAAGTTCTCAAATTTGTGATTACATGGATTTACAGTGGTGAGAATGTAAAAATAATGTTTCCATTGGCTCTAGAATAGTAAAGAACCCCAAGTTGGGCTCTTGTTGGGCTCAATTTGGTAAAAAACGAAATAATTTATGCTCTAGATACATTTTGATGCTAAATACTCTACAAATTTGACTCACCTGCTAACTATTCTATGAATCTACCTTTTCTGGAACCGCCAAGTGAAAATTTCACCCAGTGCCGGTGAGATTCGCATCAAATTGGGTGAAATTTGTCAAAATGTTTAATTTCCTAATGACCCCTTCGGGCAGGAAAATTAGGCCACATGGGTCATTCTCTCGGCATTGTGCCACAAACCCCACACCAGTCATTAAACCTATGTCGTATACTTGTGGTTAATTTCCATGCCATATACATGTGCTCGTGTCATGGCTAGATATGTGGGTTATCGGATTTTTGGGCTAGGGTAGAGCCCAAGCCCTCAACTCCTGCCTGTGGTCTCATGGGCATGGGGTGACTGGGGGCTCGATCTTAGCCCTAGCCCCATCCCCCATTAACAAAAAAATGAAAAATGAAATAGAACTCAGTGGCATAGTAGGTTAAGAACCACCTAACAACGTAGCAATAAGGCATTGTGTTGTCTCGCTCGACATCTTGCATTTGATTCTCCTAGAGGCTAGTTCGTCCATAAAAAAAATTTACACGACCTTTGGGAGGCCACGTTCCTGCCCACCATTCGCCCACATGGCTCCCGTTCATAGTGCCATGAAAATCATCAACCAACCAATCAGAACTTAGTCAATTCGAAGCAAGCAAATGAGGCCACCTGGCATCCTGCCATTGGCCCAAGAAAAATAGTCAGATTTCCCAGTCAACCTGTCTAGTCACCATATGAACTGCCCAATCAGTAGTCATCCATCCAACCTGCAAATGTTTTCAGTTGTTTATGAAAATGATCAGAATGTGATATCGGGAGCATACAATATCAGTTTTGAACGATTCAAGTTGCATTGGATTCATGGCGACGAGATATTCATTTTAGCAGTAGTTTTGATCACTTTTGAACACCTTGAATTTTGAGCACTTTACAATCCACTAGATCACCAGAGTTGCTCATAATTCCCACATATTTATAAACATTACTTTATTATTAAAAATAAAATTAAATATTATTACCTAATATTTAACTTTTTTGAAATATGTCAGCATTGTTATGTCTTTGGACTGAAGTAACTTATTATTTACAAATTTTCCTAGGGGATGTTATAGAATCTATATAAGAGGGGATGTTACAAAATATATTTAAGTTTAGATAGAGTACAAATTCAGAAATAATTTCTTAGTCGTTATATTTAAGGGCGGGAATAAGTTTTAAAAGGAAAAAATCTATTTTCCATTACCTAAATTTCGCATTTTGAAAATTTGATAAACATAATATTTTTAATCATTGTACACTTGAAAAGTAAGAAATATTACTAAATTCAAAAGACAAGTGACAGAATAATCGAATAAATTCTCCAAGAGTCGTCTTCAGTGGTAAACGATCTGAAATTCAGATGGATGTATGCCCTAAAACATATTTAGATTAGGGTGTCTCATATTTTTTAAGAGGTCATTTTTAGAAAACAACATTTAAATTTCAAATTGCATATTTTTTTTTTGTAAGTTTGGCAGGACTACATCTTCATCATGTCCAATATATCACCGTGATCAGGGTGGGAAATTGAACTGGCGACTTCACATCAAGGAGTGGGAATTGAACCAGTGACTTCACATCAGGGAGTGCCTTAACAGAGCACCCTATATATCCAAGACCCCATGGACAAATCACTTAAATTTAATTTTATAACCTAAAACATATTTAGATTAAGATGAACTGGGATAGGGTTTTTTAAGAGATAATATTTTGAAAAGTGACTTTTAAATTTGAAGCAATTTTCTTTTTGAAAATGTGTATGGGCTTCATCCATGGATATTTGTACTTATTTCATAGTTTACATCACATTTTTTAACAGGGTGGATAACCTATTGTGTTTCTTCGAGCATATTAAGATTAATAAAATTACTATTTAAAAATTAAGATAATTTTTTTATTTTACAAATAACATAATACTATATACTAGTTTGACATTCAACTTAATTCATAATAAATTAAATTAAGATAAAATTTGAATTATCATTATAATCAGTAATAATATCTATAATAATTTATTTAATTTTTTTATATTATATAGTTTTTTTGTAAATTTGTTAATTTTTATTTTATATTATATATATTTTTGTAAATTTGGCATTAGTGAGGTTATATCATAGTTTATATGTAAGAATAACACTAATAAAACTAGGAATTGAAGAAGTAACTTAACATGTAGGAATCCTTTAACAACTTACCCAAATAATAACGAGTGAACATTTATATTATACAAATTCAAAATATATAAATTTATTATTAATATATATATATATATATATATATATGATTAACCAATATATCTAATTATGGTTGTTATAATAAATACTTCCTAATAATAACGTTAATTAAATTAATTTATATTTTTATTATTATATAAATTAAAAGTATTTAATAATTATAAAAGTTTCCTACTAACTCATTTGATATTTTTGGAAATTTAAATATATATTAATTTTTAAATGAAAAACCATGTATATCTTATCATTATATTAGTATAATTATATTATTAATATATACATGATGGCATTTGTAAATTTAATCAAATTTTATGAGCCTAATTGGATTTTGAAGGTTTCAATGAGGTAGTGAAGGCATAAAACTCATGGAAATATGAAGAAGATGCTAAAAGATATGGTAATATGAAGAAGATGTTAAAAAAATGTAATTAAGTTAAAGGGTTGGTGTGTTTTTTCTTTAGATGTAATTTTGAGTGATTTTAGCAGTTAGTTTAGATATATTTAAATAGTAATTTCTTAAACCAATTACTAATATCACAAATCATAAATAAATTGAAAAAATGCAGTGTACTATAAGAGTGATAAAATGTTATATTTTTTTCATAAAAATTTAGAGTAAGAAATCTCCTTCATAATCTAGATATGAAAGATAGTATAGACCATTTCCAGTGCGTTTTGTAAAGAGGCCTATCCTTAACAAGGAGCATTTATTTATTTATTATTTTTAGAGAGGAAAAATGACTTCAAAAATTCTTACCCATTCTTAAAATCATAGAGGAATTTCCTACCATAAAGGTTAAGAAATTTCCTACCATAAAGGTTGAGAAATCATACCCGTAGAGAAAATTTCGCGGGACAAAAGTTGAGAAAATAAATAACATACGCCTATTGTTTATAATGATTGATTTTTCTATGATGAAAATCATATAAAAGGGCTATGTAGCATGCCTAACCACAAGTTCTTTGATCTAAAAGGACTATGTAGTATGCCTAACAACAAGTTCTGAAACAAAATGCTGACAAACCAATGGTCAATGGTGACAAAGCAAGACGAGAAGAAGAAGAAAATGTCAAAGGTGAAAGTTGAATAAGGGAGGAGCAACTGTCAAAGGAGAAAGTTGAATAAGGAAGAAAAAACATTAGTAGCTGAACAAATCCATTTTTTAGCCGTAAACTAAGAACAATATATTAGTAGGTGAGTAAATCTATTTTCATAGTACTAACCTAAAAAGAACAGATAATAAAGGCATCCGTGGTGTAATTTTATTTCTGATATCAAAGTTTAAAACAATTTTAATTTTATTATTACTAAACATTTTTTATTGGCATTGTTTTATTATTTTATATTGTGAAGTATTTTAGCAAAATAATTTTTGGTAGGATCATAATTCATAATTTTAGATTGTTTAATTTTTTTTTTGAATGTATAAATGGATTTAATTTTTTGAAAAAAAATTGAGGCATTTAGATTGTGCAAAGTTCATAGATTAATTTTGTAATTCCAATAAATTCTTATAGAATTTATGGTAAAATTGATTAAAAATATGTTTGAAAAGCCTCCAAAATTTAGTATAATAAATTATGACTTTTTATTTTAAATAGTTTTTTTTATTTAATAAATTACAATAAAATATTTTAATGTTATCATTTCAAAGTTTTATAAAATTAAGAATTACAAAATTTTAGATTTTATTTGTAAAATTAATATATTTTACTAAGTTGTAATTGAAAACCTCTGTTATATTCTTAAACATCTAACTTTTCAAGTGGATCGTTCATTCATCATCTTGGGAATGAAAATTACCTATCAAATTAAAACTAGCACTACCGCATTAATAAATGTGATTGATACAATTGCGTCAACTTATTTGATTGTTATACTTTTGTAACATAAATCATAAAAAAAATAAAAAAATAAAAAACTTACCTTATAAACTTACTCTACCTATCCATTGCACTAAGCTTCTTTACATAATGGAAACCATGTGCGTGATTGTTAAACTATGCAAATTTATAATAAGCATGGGTTTGATTGTTTTGTGAACCATTGCGTTTAGTACCTACTCGGCCTTCCATGTCAATTTAATATATATCTGTGCGGATTCTTGTTTTAATTCCCATGAATTAAGGTTCACAGTATAGGTTTTAATGTTAATTCCATTTCCACTGATTGAATCACTGAACTCTCGATTTCATTAGAGATCTCTAGTACTTATTAAGCCTCCAGTTGTACATGTATTTGGATATGTGCCTTCGTCCTTTGAGGCCACCTATCCTCCTGTCCATCATTCGATTTGGTGATGGGAATCGATGGTAATGGTTTGAGCGAGAAATGCATAGGGTATTACCCTTGCAAACCCTAAATGTTTTCCTCATTTCTATGTGCGTCTCCATTGCGGTCTCGCCTGCATCCTCCACGGCAACATGGTGTTGCAGCCAGTTAGATTCCTTGCCTCCATCCTCTTCCAGGGGCTATGACAAGTATGAGGGATGATTTCTTACATGATTTTTTAGTTGTTCTTGCCGCGGCTCGAACTTTTAAGGGTCTGTGTATTTTTGTGTTTGTGGTCAAAACCATTTTGTGCCTTCTCCCTAGCAATTATGGAGGATTGCATGGTTTTCGCTGGAAGTTATGGCTTTCGCAGGTTTTTAAGGGCCAACCTTACCTTCAAGCACTCCAGCCCGCTCCCGAAGGATGTCTTCTCAACTGATTCAGGTAATTAAAAAGTTAAAGTTAAAATTTGCATGCATTCAAGTTAGCCTAAGTTGAACCTTTTGTGTATTTATTCTTCTCCGTGAGTTTAGAATTTGAATCTTTTTGTTTTCTTTTTCCCTTCAACTTGGAACTCGGCTCTGCGGAGGAGGTTATCTCTCAGGTATGCATTCCTTCAAGGTTTCACCTGGACAATCTCTAGACTCCATTCAATGCTTTAAGATATTTTGTTTTTTATTGATTTGTTCCTCATTGTTTTTGGTTACAGGTAACTCCTTAACCTGAAGGCCGAGAATTTTCCCCACGCGTTTTCTTCCAAGTCCAAGCTTGGGTCTATTGCAAGTTTTCTTATGCATTTTTACCCTCCCAGGTACTTCGCGTTATTCTCTTCTCTGGTTGCCAAGACTTCTATTCGACTTCTGGTCATGAACGGAATTCTGCTCACCAGAATTTCGGCTCTGGTGACAAGGGCATCGAGCCATTCATCTATCTTCCTTTCTTAACATGATTCTGCCTAATTTGGCATGTTTGCAGACATATCCATTAGCTGTAATGTCTATTGGGTCATTGTTCCCAATTATTTTTAAGGAATTTTAATGGGTTTACTCTGAAACTGTTCTCTTAGTTAATAGAACCTTAATGGTGTTTTATCGACCCAGTCACTCTGTAATTTATAGATTATTGTGTATAATTTTCTTACTCCATTTTAAATATTGTTCTCCTTTTCAGTGTTGAGTTTCCCTATGAGGTTTTATAAGTGTTATTGTATTAGACTTATTGAACTCTTTAAAATTGGAAGTGTTTCCTTATTCAGTAAATTGGTTCATTGTTTACTTATATATATACATGTAAATTGTTTGCAATTTCTATTCTGTGCCCTTGGCCAGATAGTATATATTGTCCTCCATTATATTCTTATTCTTTGCTTTTTATTGTTATTGTGTAGCTTAAATTTCGGGCACAGTAACCCATTCTATGCATCAACATGCATGTTAATTCCAGGGTTTTTTCAATTGAATAAATTAGTAAGATGGTTTCTTTACAGATCAAGAAGATGGCCGGACCATCTCAGCCCCTATCCTTGTATATTATAGGCATGGAATGATGATTTGTTATGGGGTTTAATGTTTCCACCTTGGACCCTGAACCAACAGTTCACTTCCAGTTTTTGCTTCAGATTAAACATGTTTCCCAGCTTACAGTCCAACACTATAACTTCATTATTTTTTTCAATAACATAACAGTTCGACAACATATTCCTATTTTTCTTTTACTCAGTTACTCTTATTTGATTGTTCTAAAAATAAACCGGAATATTTTCAAAGAATAATAAACATAAATAACTTGTATTAGATTTACATAATAAATAATGCATTCTTTCTTTATTGTAATACACATTTTCCAGAATTCCAGATATACACAGTATTCAACACAATATTCAATGCATTCTTCCTTTACTGCAATACATATTTTCCAGAATACTAGATATACACAGAATTTAGTGCATTCCTGTAATAAATCCATTTGTCTATAACATCTGAAATAAATAACTCTATCTACTTATCTTATTTTGGGCATTACTGATGGTGTCCTCCCAACCTTAAGAGAGGCGATTACGTCCTATTATTCCCCTATGCTTCACAAGTCTTGAGAAGTATAGGTTGACATATTTCTAAAGAGACCTCAGGACCCCAAGTCGATTTTATTTTCTAGAAATCTTCAGGAATGCTAAGTGTTTCCACTGGTCTCTATCAGCTCAGGAAAATTTTCCCTCTCTCCCTTTTTCCTGCCTTAGTTACTAAACAAAACCCCTTTTCCTCACTGGGATGTACCTTTATCCTCAGAGGAAAAGGTAGCTGTCCAAAACTATTCAACCACTTCTCAGTTCTTGGAATACTTTTACCATCAATATTTTTACTTTTATGAAACCACTTTTCCGTAACTAATTTTATTTTTCAACAAAATAATATTAATCCATGTTCATCCAATAATATTTCTGAAGGAAAATAAAATGTTTTAGTTTCTTCAAAACAAATTAAATGGCATAACAACTATTTAAACAACTAGTTAACACTCAAGCCATTTGTCACAACTTCCCCCCAGAAGTAAACACTGTCCTCGGTGTTTCAATCCAACTCAGAAAATAATTCTGGATAAGCCTCATGAACAAATCCTTCATCTTCCCACGTAGCCTCATCCGAGCTGAAGTGCTTCCACTGCACTTTAACCTGGGTGATGGCTTGCCTCCGGAGCATAATTTTCTCTCCAGTCGAGTATACGCTGAGGTTTGACCAGAAATTCATCATCCAAATCTACCTGTAATCAGAAAAAATCTAATTAAATTCTCATAAAATTCTTGTATTTGGAGTTAGGATTTTTAATCTTGTCCTACCTGAATGCTTTTCCAGTGGAATACATGCTTTAGATCGTGCACATATCACTTCAGTAAGGATACATGGAACACATTGTGCACCCGAATGTGGCTGGGTAAGGCCAACCGGTATGCCACAGGCCCCACCCTTTCCAATACCTAGAAATTTCCACAGAATCTGGGAGCCAACTTGGCACAGGAGGTCCACCTTAATGTGCTCCTATTTCGTTTAATCCTTACATACACATGATCACCTAATTAAAATTCTCGATAAGTCCTCTTCTTATCCGCATATACCTTCTTTCGATCTTGAGCAGCTCTTAGATTTTGTCTAATCATTCTTACATCCAATTCCATCTCAGCTAGAATTTCCGGCCCAAGCATCAACTTAGTTTCGGGGCTGCTCCAATTGATAGGTGTATGACATTATCGTCCATATAAAGCTTCGAAGGGACTCATCTTAAGAGACTCCTGATAACCATTGTTCTAGGAAAATTCTACCAAGTGAAAATATTCTTCCAATTTTGTTGGATGTTGCATCACGTACATGCCCAGCATATTCTCCAAAACTTGGTTTACTCGCTCGGTTTGTCCATCCGTCTCAGGATGATAAGCAGTGCTGAAATTTATTTGGGCTCCCACACCTATAAATAAGGTCTTTGAGAATGATGAAGTAAAATTCACATCTCTGTCGGATATGACTGTCTTTGGTATGCCATGCAGTCTGGAGATCTCTCTCATAAAGATATCCGTTATTTGCACAGTATTTTAATTAGACTGTATTGGTATAAAATGTGTTGCCTTGCTCAATCTATCAACCACCACCATAATGGAGTCATTGTGCCTTTTTTATCGTGGTAAACCAGTAATGAAGTCTAGAGATATCACCTCCCATTTGCATTCAGGTACTGGTATGGGCTGCAACAATCCGGCTGGATGTTGATGTTCAACCTTAACCTGTTGACACTTTAGAAATTTGTTTAAATATTCTACAATGCTTTTCAGCATACTAGGCCAGAAATAGACCTTTCTAATTGCAGTCAACATCTTCTGGTATCCTGGGTGTCCTGAATAATTACTACGGTGATATTCATTCATGATCATCTCCTTAAAATCCATTCGATTTGGAATATATATCTTTTCCTTAAAGGTAGATCTTTGCTAACTCCGTAGTCAAAAGGTTTTTCTTGCTTTATGGACTCATCAATTTACTGCCATACAAATTGGTATTCAGAACCTTCCAAGCCTCCTCTTTTACTTTATCTAGAAACTTACATTCAATCTGGTTATAGCAAAGTTCATAAACACAATGCATTTTTCTTCTTAACGCATCCACCACACTGTTTTCTTTACCTTTTACATGTTGAGTATCAATGTCAAATTCACTTAGGAAAGCATTCCATATTGCCTAAAGAGAGTTTAGATCACCTTGCTTAAATTAGTTGGTTAGGCTACTATGGTCAGTATTTAACACAAACCTCTTTCCCAGCAAGTAGTGTGTGCACTACCACTGTCAGCTCCAGGTCATAGGCTGAATATCTTTCTTCATTCTCTTTTAACTTTCAGAATTCAAAGGCAACCACTTTTCCTTCTTGCGATAAAACTGCCCCAACTCTTTCTTAATAGGCATATTTACAAACCTCAAACTCTTTGTTGGGGTCGACTACCCTCCACACTGGGGCAGTGGTCAATAGAAGTTTTGATATTTCAAAACTAATCTGGAATTCATTAGTCCACTTAAATACTTTTCCCTCCCTCTGCAAGGAGGTGATTGAGAAAGAAATTTTGGAGAACCCCTCAATGAACCGTCGATAGTACCCATCCAATCCCATAAAGGATCAGATGTCTGCTACATTTTTGGGAATTCTCCATCCGATAATCATCTTAATTTTCTCTTGATCAACCGATATTCCATCAACTGAAATAACATGGCCTGGATACTGGATTTCTTCCTTGAAGAAATCACATTTGCTGAACTTGGCATACAACTGATTTTTTCTTAACATTTCCAACACTATTATTAAGTGCTCCTTGTGCTCTTCCTCATTCTTTGAATAAATTAAAATATCATCGATAAATATCAGCACAAAATTTTCCAAGAAGGGGTGAAATATACCGCACATCAGCCTCATAAATGTTTTTGGTGCATTAGTTAGACCGAAGGGTAGTACCAAAAACTCATAATACCTGTATCTGGTGTTGGGGTTCCCATGTTTTGGCCAGATTGGCAAGAACAAAAGACGAGACAACATCAGAACCACTTTCAGACCTTAGGATCTAGCCCTCCTAGGTCCAGAGAGGGATCTCTCTATATTTGCCAAAGCATATGCCTTTGAGGCTCAATGTTTCAATGTTAGGCTAGTTATGGGGCTCAGGGTTTGTTTGTTTGATTGAGTTTGGTTGTTGGGAATCAGGAAGGAAGTGTCCAATACAAGACAAGGATGAGCAAAAGGGAAGCTAGGCCAAGGTAGATAACTCAGAGAACATCAAAGCCATTGGGAAATGGAGTCAAGAAAGGGTTTACTTGTGTTCAATGTGCAAGCTTTCAGTTGGGCTAGTCATCTAAATCATCAGGATCTTAAAGGAGATATTTGGAATGGGACATCAAGGACAGCAAATGAAAAGGAGAACCAACCAACTCTGTCTATAGATCAGACCAGAGGTCATTTAACTCCAGGCCTTCTTGGACAAAATCAGAGGCAATTACAAGGGATCTTAGAAAGGCTAGCTGGTCGTGAAAAGATCCTAGTGGACAGGGCTAACACTAATCCCCAGTGTTCCCAAACCTTCCAGCTAAATCCTACCAAGAACATCTAAACATGGACTTCATCAATTCATACATCAGAGAGCAGGCAATATCATCCACTACACTGGTTAAATCAATTGAAATCAACGTTCAGATACACATATAAGCAGAAAACATTGAGGTAGGGAGAGCAGGAAACATAGGGCACCTAACAAGGGTGAATCCTATGTTATACTTCTGTTGCCTACCAGCATAAATGAAATGAAACGGAACATAACATAAGAGCAAGTCAATCACAAATACAGAGAAAGACGAAACATCACCAGCTGCTTTAGATCAGGATCCAAAGAAACATGCTTGTCATATTAAAAACAACACCAATCAGGTACATCATAGCCCATAGCTTGAACATTCAACCTGAATACATCTAGTCTCAGTCTATCTTACAATATTACACAGAGAACTTGTCTCAAGAGGAAAATACTTGCATTTCACTGATATCTCATCAACAACCATTACAAAGTTTCCTTCTGTGCTTTATAGAAAAGGATGAACCTAAGATCGACTGAAGGAGTAGGTGAAAATTAAATGTATCATTGAACATAACAATGAATGCAGGGCCGAAACCCATTCTGCTTGACCTGTTATGTATTTAATCCTTGTCACCTTCCTTATGAAAGAATGATCTGCTTTGGATATGATCTTGACCTTTTGGCTTGTTGTACTCCAGGTGATTTGAACAAAAAATGAAATAAACTACTAGGAAGGTCTGTCTCATAAATGTCTGACTATTTTTTGAACTGTAGTTAGGGCGGAAATTCTTTTAGGGACATTCTGCATAATAAAAGTAGTATGGATGCTTTGTACCTAATGAAGAAAGACATCCTGCTGACAAATAACCCTTATGGTACCTTTCACCGTGCTCAGGATCTTTTGGATCGATCCTCGGGGTCTTCAAACTGCTGCTTTGCCTTCTACAAATCCCTGAAGGAGCTCTAAAGTATTTTGTTTCTTTCCTTGAGCTTTCTGCTGCCTTGTAATACTCTGCTACTTCATTTCTGCCTCTGACAGGTTAGCTCAAGCTTTAATGGCACCGGAGGGTTTTCCACAGAGTTTTAGGCCTGTTCCTTAAATGGCAGTCTTGTCTTTACCTTCCCGGGCCATCTCTCAAAAATTCAGCCGCTGAAGACGACCTTCATCGATTTCTCCATCACTGTAACAGAGGTTCTGCAATTATGGCGGACATTCACCATTGAAAACCCTGCAAAACAACCCACCTGTGAGGAAAACCATGGACATGGATGATGAAGGCGGCGAGGACAAGATGTGGTCGTGGAAAATAGCCATGCAGATGGAGAACTGGGGAGAAATCGCGAAAAACGATGACAGAATGCTCTAGTGGAGGAATAATGAAACACAGAGTGAATACACATAATAGACAAATGAAAACATTAAAAAACACCACAAAACCAAAGATATAGTGACGTAAACGGAGAATGTACGGGGCGTACACGTGGAGGTGACGTGGCGGGACCGGTAGACCACGGAATAGTCAACGACGAATGGATGAATCTGGACCGTTGATGGGGTGGAGATCTATGGCAGAAACACGACGGAATGTGGACCCGGGATACGGAGGAGGCAGGTTAACGGGGGGCGCAACTTCGATGAATTACGACCGTAGGATGAAGCGCTCGAGATCAGACGGTTCGCATAGATTCCACTGCGCGACTTTGAACCGAAGATTAATGCATGAAATGAAAGCAGTTTTGCTGTCGTACCAAAGACAGGTGTCAAACGATGGGTGGAATCGCTGGTCCTCCGGGAAAAACTGCCAGCACGCAGAAAGTGGTGCAGAATAAACCAGGCAGTTTTGGAAAACAGCGCATGGAGTGGGGACCACCATTTCGGGCGCGCTCTGCGCCGTCGGATCATATATTAATTGGACGGCGGAGATCTGAACAGCGTAGGGTTAACTCGGCAGCAAGTTTGAACAGATCGACGGAGTACGGGAGGTCGACCAGCGCAGAGTTTAACGGGATGTGTACCCCCCGTAGCTGACCAGTCGGTCGGGGTTTGACCGCCGATCAATGGCCAATATGTACTACGGGGCCTCATCTCATTTGGTCTGTACGGGCAAATGGCAGCCCCCATAACCACCACATGCCGCCAGCGCGCCACCAATGTGCGTTTATAAAGTTTTTTTGATGATTTTCGCGCGGAGAAAGGTTTGGGGGACCTAAGCGCCCGACGGATTTAGCGTTGGTCACGACGCTAGGACTCATGGGAAAAAAGTGTGGGGGCTAATTGCGAAAGGGGCTAGGAACATAATTTTTAGAGTGGGTTTTGTAACCATTTTCATGCAATTCAAGACCCGAGGATGATAACGATAGGGGGAAGAAAAGGTGCCAAGGTTTAACAAAGGGCAAGGGTGAGATTAAAAGGGGGCTTAGGGGGGAGTTTAAGAGGGTAATGGTAGAATTAGAAGGGGGGAAAGGGAACCTTGACAGAAGGAGGTAAAATGGGAAAAGAGGGACATTTTGCAGGGGTATAAGAGATAAGTGCGGGCCTTAGGGGAAAGAACCAACAGAGGAGACTGGTGAAAGGAAAAGTACAGAGAGACCTCAAGGATAATGTATCTTTAGGGGGGATGCATTCCTTGAAGGTCTCCAAAATGACATAGCCCCCAGCTTTCTTGTCAAGAATTTCATAGGGGGGCTAACATCTGGTACGGAAAGTAGTTTTGTAGATATCCTCATCTTTTATCTCGATCTGGTGATACCCAGACCTTAAGTTTATTTTTTAAAATATTGTGGCCCCCTTCACCTGATCAAACAAGTCATAAATTCGAGGTAAGGGATATTTATTGTTACACCATTTTTTGGTCATCTAACCTATTATCATTAGATGAACCCAAGTACACCATGTAAGACCAATTTTACCCTAAGTAAAATTGCTTTCACTATGTGAAATAACTTAGTAAAATACCTTTATTAAGTTGTTCGTTCTAAACGGAAACCCCAAAGGGAATTATAAATAAATCTATATTTATCTATATTTCCTGGTCATATTAACCCAAAACAAGGAAATTAATTAAATAAATCATTATTTATTTAAGTATTTCCTAGGAATAAGTTATTCAAATCATTATTTAAATAATATTCCTAGTTAAATTTAACTAAATCATTTTTAAATAATTAAATAAATCATTATTTATTTAATTATATTTCCACCATCTCCCTAAAATAATAAATAAATCATTTATTTATTTATTGTTTATAAATAAAGGAATTGACCCAAGTCAAAAATCTTTTCCCTCCAACAAATATAATAAAATATTCCTAAAAGGTGGTTCTAGAATTTGATTAATAATATTTTATTCATACACCAAGTTCTAGACCGCCCTAATATTTTGTTATAAATAGAAGGGTTTTCCCATTCATTAGTCACCTTTCATAGTATATTAGATCACTCTGGATCTATACACTTGGTCACATTTTTCCATTTTTTCCTTGCGAGCTCCCATTGAGTTGTATGTTTGTCTGGGTTTTCTACACCAACAAAAGAGAGGAATTTTAGATCTGAAATGCTGAAGACTTTCAAGAACCCATCCCATTGAGGAGAACCAGAAAACACCTTTCTTGTTTTCCTCTTAGGTGCCCCCTTTTAATATAAAAAATTATTTCAAATACATCATTCTTGTCTTTTCTATTGGATGCATGGAGCCATATTTTATTACTGCTTAATGTCTTTTATGCTTAGATCTGGATTTGTGCAACATTATTTGGATCAACTAATTGCAGACTTAAAGATATTGGCAGCCATAATTGATGTTAGGGCTATTTGTTATGCGTAGCTAAAGTGGTCTTTTACGACGAAAGATTCATACTAACAATTGGCGACTCCACACGGGTTTTCTTTTGCGACCACTGTCATTTTAGATATTCCTTCATATCCATCTATTTCAGACCTTAGGTTTTCTCTTCAGTTTTCTATTCTTCCTATTTTTATGGTGCCTTTCAGCTCTAAAACCCTCAAACATTAAATTTTTTAACTTTCGTGTGTTTCTGGCCTTATTGCGCAGGTGACATACATCAGCCACAGCTGAGACGACAAATTTTTCTGAAATCTGCTGCCGAGAGACCCGGATCTGCAAGTTTCACTTATCGGCCCAAAAACTGTGACCTAGCCTTGAGGTCACACTTTTCTGCCCCAAAACTGTGACCTGGACCAAAAACAAGTCAAAACCTGCGACCTGCACTTTTTTCTACAATTTTCCAGCACTTTTTCTGGGTTTGTCTGAAGCTTCTGTCAGGATTTTCCAGCCTTTGTCTCTGCCCATTTAGACTTGTTTCTGATCTGTTTCACTCAACTAAGTGGAAATCTTGCCCCTTAGGGCTCTAGTACCCTCCACTTTTTGTGGGAGAGTTTTCGCTGTTTCAGAAATCTGCATTTCCAGAGTTTCAGCCTTCTTCTTTTCAGATCCCTTTAGATCAACTCTTATCCCTTTCAAATCACCTCATATAGTTTTGTTTGGGTTCATTTCTAGGGCCACCTCCTTGTCCCTTCTACCTTTAGCTGATCCCCTCCTTTATAGCAGCAACCTTGCCTCTGCCTCTTTGTTGTTCTCTGCACCTCTTTTTAGCAGATTTCTCCTTTAGATCCCCGTCCCTCCCGACCTTAGATCTATTGGCCTCTTTTTAGCATGCTTTGAGTAGATTTTTTTCCCTATTATAGACTAGTTTTGAGAGACCTACCTTCTTGGGTTAGATTGATGCATTGTTAGCTGCTAATTTTCTGTTCTTTCAGTCTTATTTATTGCAGATTTATTTTCAGTTATGTAGCACACTTTTTCTTTTACTCTCAAAACATCTGGGTTTAAACAATTAAAATCAACGCATGCCACACACTGACCCTAAGCGAAGAAGAGCCTGGTTAACACCACCTAGCAAAGACTTTAAAATCAATTGACACTGCACCTCTCTGCCCTTGTTTCAACATTGACCTCACTTGATTTTTCACCTCCCTACCCTTATCGGTTTTTCTTCTTCCCGTCATCATTGCGCCTCCAAGGCGCTTGTCCTGGAGACTTCTTGGCCTTCACCCTCAGTTTTTGCTTGGTCGACTTCCTCCTTCCCCTCATTATCGAGTAAGTCCTCCCCCAAGTCCGCACTCCGACTCCTCTTCTGATTCTTTGGATTCTCTCCCTACTTTTGGTTATCCCCCTATTACCTTCACCATGTCTGGTCCAGGGCCTAACGCTAGCGGCATCCTCGACCATAACGCTGGGAATGTTACTAGCGGAACCGCCACGGGAACTACCTCAACTTCTCCCTTGCCCCCCTTCATGGCAGGCCTCAGTCTCCCTGATTTCAATCAGTTGATCAACGATCCTATCTGCCACGATGTTAGTTGGCCTGCTATGCCAACCAAGCTCCCCTCCGACATTCCCAAGTTCGAAGGCCTTGCTGGAGAGGATCCCTCCAACCATATCCGACCTTTCCACGTGTGGTCTTCATCCCATTCCATTATTGATGATTCCATCCATCTTAGATTGTTCCAATGCATGCTTATAGGCGAAGCTTCTAAGTGGTATGTTGATCAGCCCACTTCCTCTCATACCACCTTTGCGACTCTTGCCCAGGCTATTTTATCTTACTTCCAACTTCCCCTTCGTTATGACACTGGTATCGAACTTTTGACTTCTTTCCGTCAATCATCTCCGACCCGCCTATCCGATCATGTCCAGGAATGGCAGAGAAGAAAGACCCTATGTCAATCTCCTACCTTTGAAGACCGTGTCTACATGGACTGGTTCCTTAGATCTCTCTTGCCCCCTATCAGGAAAGATGTCGTGTTGCATTTTCCTCAAACCGAAGAAGCTTCCCTCCAAATGGCGTTAAAATATGACCTGATCTACGCTCAGATGGGTTATGTTTAAACTGTTCTACCTGATATCCCCATACCCAATGATGCCAATGCACCGCGGGCACCTCATGCCGCTGAAGGTATCGTTGGAGCTATCTCTCATACATACGCCCAAGCTCCCATTGGTTATGGTTTTCCTGGGGGGGGGGAGGAAGCACCTCCCGCACTCTTTCCCCTCCCAGTAGCACGTCTCTAGGATACGGCATGCCCCCTCGCTTGGCCCAACCTCCTACTTACCACACTGTTACCCAACCCCCTTATTATCTGTATCCACAGCTTGGTGCTCCAGCTCCTCCAGCATCAGCACCTCTGCCTCCCTTGCCTTCTCAACCCCTGCAACAACAGTCACCACCCCCTCAAGAGCAGGTGGATGCATAGTAGGGATTTGTGGCTACCCAACCACCTGACGGATAGGCAGCCACTCAACCTTCCCCTTCTAGTTCCTTCGATTACCAGATTCTCATGATGAACTCAGATCAACCTTTACCTATCGACCTTAACCTTCAAACTCAGTCTTGTCAGTACCCCAAGCCTCCCGCTCCGTCTTTCCCCGAGTCACCTTCTTCGAGTTCTACAGAGCCTCTTTCGACATCTAATGGTCCCTTGCATATCCCTCAACCCAAAGTTGGGGTTCATACCAAGATTCCTAAGGGCCCATTACGCCGAAATGCTGCTTCTGGTCGAGCTGCTCATTCGTATAGCATAGTAGATGATTTGGTGCAGTCTCCTGCTGCCATTTCAACGCTAGAACTCCTCCAGTCGTTTCCTTCTCAAAATAAGGCTCTACTATCTGCCATCGGCGCTATAGATCCTGCTGATGACCAATTGATTGTTTTCGACGCCCGTCAATCAGAACATCCTCCCCTTCCTGCTTCCGTAGCTTTCCAAATCCCAGTCAAAATATGGAACGCTCACGTTTCTCGGTGTATTATTGATGATGGGGCATCCACCTGTGTGATGTCTACTTCGGTTTGGAAACAACTCGGATCTCTTGAGCTGGCCCCTTCCAAAATCACCCTTCATGCCTGGGAAGACCATGCCTCCCAGCCCATTGGCATATTCCATAATTGTCCTATCACTCTTGTGGGCAAGACTATTTGCGTTGACGTTGAAGTCATCAATGCCCCTCTCGATTATAACATTCTTTTGGGGCGTAGCTACACCTATGCCATGTCTGTTGTCCCATATGCGGTCCACCGCAAGATGTTTTTCCCTCATAATGGAAAGATAGTCACCATTGACCAGTTGACATATCATGAGCCAAAGTCCCAGACCTCCCCTGAGTCGACCATCTCTTCTGTAGCCAATAAGCAAACCATCGATTCTTTGACCAATGTCTCCCCCGGCGTCTACAAAGACTCCTCCTTGCTTGGAACTTTCCCTGGTATTCCTCCTCCTCCTGTCTCTAATCCCAGCTTAGGAAATGTTTGCATGATGCAATCATCTCGGGCTGACCTTAAACAGCCCGCTTCGACTAGTCAGCAACCTCAACCTCAACCTCGTCTGTTGCAACCTACTCCTAGCCCTTCGCCTCAGCTAGCCAGACCTCTTCCTTCTGGCCCTTCTCCTACAGCTGGTACCCGTGAGCCCCTCTATCCTCCTGGGTTGGTTCCACCAGGTCTCAACCATCTTGGAGCCGTCCCTCCTGGCCATTACCCCACTGGTCAGATACCTCTCCTTGCTCCCCCTCCTGGAGTATATTCGATTCCCATCATGGCCACTCTCTCCCTCCAAAATTTGACACTGAGCATACCCGTCTAGTACCTTGACCCTCCAGCCACTACCCCGCCTGGTCAACCCAAACCTTATCTTGCTTTGACCCCGGTTCAACCGATCCCCATGACTTCTCCCTCTGCAACAGTGCCTCAATCACCTCAACAGGAACCACCTCCTGTTGCGACCGCTTCGGGTAAGAATGGCAAAGCTCGCAGGAGGGCATCAAAGGACAAGGCTGCCCCGACAAACCCTGCCCCTCCTCGGCCTCCAAAGCATACCATCCAGTGTGATTTGTGTGATGTTTTTGGTCACGCCACCCATACCTGTCCTGAATTGCCTCATCTCAAGCCCATGGTTAATGTCGCGTTCCATGAGTCCACGGTCCTGGAAGCCTTTGTTCCTTCCGCGATCGCGACCAAGAACCCTAAGATTATTCACACCAACCACCCCTGTGCTTTGTGTGATCTCCATGGCCATTACACCCACCTTTGTCCCTACCTCAAGGACTTCCGCACCTCTCTATCCGCGGTCCGCCAATTCGAGGCCAAGCGTAACGAGTCCACCTCTCCCCTATTTGCGCATTTTGCTTCGACAGAACTACTAGAAATGACGGCTCCCATTGACATTCCCCCTCCTGATGTCAAGATGACAGAGCCTTCGTCCACCATATTTTACCTATCATCATCCATGATACCCTCGAGGAACATTCCCTCTGAATTCTCCCTTGTTTTTTCGCTTGACCTTCCTTCAGCGATCACCCTGGGCTCAACATCGGTAGTTCCTTTATCTTCTTACTCTTTTATCACCCCTTGTGACGATGCACATGTGAACCTCTCTTCTCATGATGATGAGTCAGGTAGCTTCGCGACATCAGGTGGTCTTTCTTCCACCAGTCACCCCATTTTCTATCATGATGACGATATTATGGAATAAATCCCCACCCCTGACTTTATCTATTCCCCCTTACATCGAACCCATGTGTTCGTACCACATACACCTCACGGCCATTACATTGAAACCCCATGGTTGGGTAAGGGGGCACCAATATTTAAGAGACTAGGAAAAGCAATTCTCCACAACTCTCCTAATGTATCTAGTCATGTCGAGTTTAGTACCATTATTATTCCACATTTAGATGAACCTCTAGAGTCCCATATCACTTCAGATCACTCTAGGGATGATACGCCTTATCGTTCCTTCATCTTACATCAGCGACCTAGTCTCTTAGACATTGTTGCTGACCAACCTATGGGTTTTCTAGGAGAGCATCAGTTCATTATCTCCAAATCCTCTCTTTGGGATAGTGACACCAGGTATGCCAACCCAAAAACTTAACGTCCATTTGCTTCATAGATGCAGTACTAAAAGAGATTGGTAATCCTCCATTTCCTTTCTCATACTGCATTACCATAACGAAAACAAATGGCGCACCACATCATTAAAATGTGTTTAGATTCCCCTTTATATTTTGGCATGACCACAACATGCTTGGGGGCACCTATGCCCCTCAACCATAACCCTCCTCAACATTGGATTTTCTCACTTACAACACTTTTCCTTGGGGCACCGCTTTGCCTCCATACTCATTCTTGTTCGTGTCGATTTCCGTCAAGAGATACCATATTGTACTCATGTTTTTATGGTCCCCTTTGGATCTTCCCCCATTTCATCATCATCATTAGTGTCCGTCTGTTAGTCGCTCTACTATTTTCTCTCGTGCCTTAGTTTGGGATCCCTTATTGCCTCACCTATGGCAGACCTCCTTCTGTCTACATCAGCTCATTTACTCCCGAAGCCAGGTCTAGAGGGCGGTGTACCTTGGTTCGAGCTCCTTTCAGCATGATCGTGATTTGCATACTTGATGGTCTAGTGATGCAGCAGCAGCTATTGGTGATTCCTGGGTGTGTGTGAGATGTCTCAACCCTCATGAGGGGGTGGACCTGCAAGTGGCCCCCCACATGCCCAGATGACTTCTTCATTTCAGCCTTTGATGCAACTCCTTACATTTGATGATGTCAACCTAAGTCGCTTGCAGCGCCTTTCCGATTTGCATGTATCAGTAAAATTTTGTGAGCCCTTCCCCGTGTATAGGGGGCATTTGGGTTGTATTTGTATCTCATGTACTAAAATATTATTCTATAAGTCCTGGATGTATGTGGGATTCATCATTCTATTTTTTCTGGCTCGTATTTATGGCAGCATGTACTTTATAGTTCGGTTCCTTGTTTATGGGACATACTATTCTTTTGTACTCTGTCTCAGCGGGCATAGATATGCCTCCCCTGCCGCCTTTAGCACAGGCACTATTTCATAAACTAGAGACTTTTTGCACCTGTAAGTCTCGTCTCCTCAGGGTCTAGTCCTTTAGCACATTAGACTACCTTACATTTCTCTCTCTGACTTCCCTCTTGTTGTCTAGTGATTGAGTTCTTACAACATACTTTGGTCATACGATTTGCTCCTAACACTCGTACGCTGTGGGGCAATCCGTTACACCATTTTTTGGTCATCTAACCTATTATCATTAGATGAACCCAAGTACACCATGTAAGACCAATTTTACCCTAAGTAAAATTTCTTTCTATATTAGGCTCTTAGTAAAACACTTTTATTAAAGTTATTCTGTTCTAACAGAAACCCAAAAAGAGTATAAACAAATCTATATTTGTTTATATTTCACAGTCATATTTAACCCAAAACAAAAATCAATTATTAAATCTTATTTATTTGATTGCTTTACAAGGAATAAGTTATTTAAATCCTTATTTAAATAATATTCCTAGTTAAATTTGACTAAATCATTTATAAATAATTAAATAAATCATTATTTATTTAATTACATTCCCACCATTTCCTTAAAATAATAAATAAATCATTTATTTATTTACTATTTATAAATACAGGAATTGACCCAAGTCAAAAATTCTTTTCCCTCCAACAAATATAATAAAATATTCCTAGAAGGTGGTTCTAGAATTTGATTAATAATATTTTATTCATGCACCAAGTTCTAGATCGCCCTAATATTTTTTTATAAATAGAAGGGTTTTCCCCATTCATTAGTCACCTTTCATTGCATTAGATCACTCTGGATCTATACACTTGGTCACATTTTCCATTTTTGCCTTGTGAGCTCCCATTGAGTTCTAAGTTTGTCTGGGTTTTCTACACCAACAAGAGAGAGGAATTTTAGATCTGAAATGATGAGGACTTTCAAGAACCCATCCCATTGAAGAGAACATGAAAACACCTTTCTTGTTTTCCTCTTAGGTGCCCCCTTTTAATATAAAAAATTATTTCAAATACATCGTTCTTGTCTTTTCTATTGGATGCATGGAGCCATATTTTATTACTACTTAATGTCTCTTACGCTTAGATCTCGATTTGTGCAGCATTATTTGGATCGACTAATTGCAGACTTAAAGATATTGGCAGCCATAATTGATGTTAGGGCTATTTGTTATGTGTAGCTAAAGTGGTCTTTTACGACGAAATATTCATACTAACATTTATTTTTATTGTCAGTTTATTGAGTTGTCTATAATCCATTGACATTCGCATTGTTCCATCCTTTTTTACAAACAGAACTGGTGTTGCCCAAGGGGACACACTCGGTCGAATGTACCATTTTTCCAACAACTCCTGCAATTTCATTTTTAATTCAGTCAAATCCGGAATACTCATTCGATATGGGGCCCTTGAAACTGGTGATGCTCCTGGCATTAACTCAATGGTGAAATCTATATCTCTTCTTGGAGGTAATACTGGTACATCTTCTGGAAATACATCCATGAAGTCTTGTACCACTAGTATGTTCTCCATCATAGGAGTCTTCTCCTTGGAATTGGCATAACCCACTTGGATGGCATAAATATGACATCCTTTCCTCATACATTTATTCATTTGGGATGTTGTAATAGGACACAGCTGTAGTGGTTTCTTGATTCCCTGAATCTCTTTGTGAGTTCCATATTGCATCTTATAATATATGATATTTTCTTTACAATCCACCAATGCCCAATGTTTCTCCAACCAATCGATGCCCAACAGTACATTATAGGACCCTAATGGCAGTATGGTTAGTGTTACACCATTTTTTGGTCATCTAACCTACAATCATTAGATGGACCCAAGTACACCATGTAAGACCAATTTTACCCTAAGTAAAATTGCTTTCACTATGTGAAATAACTTAATAAAACACATTTATTAGGTTGTTTATGGTCTAAACAGGGAACCCCAAAAGGAAATATTAAACAAACATATATTTGTTTGATTTTCCTCAAAGAATAATCAATTAAACAATAATTTAATTATTATTCCTGGTCATGTTTAACCCAAAACAAAGAAATTAATTAGATAAATCTTTATTTGTCTTATTATTTTCTAGGAATAATTATTTAAATATTATTTAAATAATATTCCTTGTTAAATATGACTAAATCACCCATAAATAATTAAATAAATCATTATTTATTTGATTATCCTCCAACCACTTCCTTAAAATGATAAATAAATCATTTATTTATTTATTATTCACAAATAAAGGGATTTGACCCAAGTCAAATACCTTTCCCTCCAACAAATATAATAAAATATTCCATAAAAGGTGGATCTAGATTTGGTTAATGTTATTTTAATCATGCACCAAGATCTAGAATGACCCAATATTTTGTTATAAATAGGAGGGTTTTTCCTATCAATCTTCACCTTTTGTTGCCTATTAGATCACTCTGGATCTATACTCTTGGTCTGACTTTGATCCATTATCATTGTCAAAATTTTCCATTATTTTCTGTGTGAGCTCCCGTTGAGTTCTATCTTTGTCTGGGTTTTCTACACCAACAAGAGAGAGAAATACTAGATCTGAAGTGATGAGGACTTCCAAGAACCCATCCCATTGAGGAGAATTGGAAACACCTTCTTTTTTTCCTCCCAGGTGCCCTTAATACAAAAATTCTTTCAAAAAATATTTTTCTTATCTTGTCAATTGGATGTATGGAGCAAAACCTTATTTTTACTGCTTAATGTCTCTCTATGCATAGATCTGGTTTTTTGCAGCACTTGTCTTGATCAACTAACTGCAGATCTGAAGATATTGGCAGCCACATATGATGTTAGGGCTATAAGTTATGCATAGCTAAAGTGGTCTTTTTTCGTACACTTCGACAAAACATTCATACTAACAACTGGCGACTCTACATGTGTTTTCAATTACGACCGTTGTCGTTTTTCATATTCCTGCATATCCAGCTACTTCAGACCCTAGGGTTTCTTTTCAGCTTTTTTTTTTCCTATTTTTATGTTGTTTTTCACCTATAAAACCCTAAAACATTAACATTTCTAACTTCCGCATGTTTCTGGACCTATTGCGCAGGTGACAGACATTAGCCGCAACTGAGACAACAAATTTTTCGGAAATCTGCCGCCAGGACACTCGGAAGTTCAGGTCGCACTTTTCAGGCCAGAACCTATGACCTGGACTCCAGGTCGCACTTTTCAGCCCATTATCTGTGACCTGCACAGAAAACAGGTCAAAACCTGCGACCTGCCAGTTTTTCTGCTCTTTTTCTGCAATTTTTCTGGGTTTTTCTGAAGCTTCTGTCAAGGTTTTCCAGCCTCTGTCTCAGCCCGTTTGGACCTGTTTCTGATCTATTTTTTTCATCTAAGTTGGAACATAGCCCCTAGGGCTTTAGTACCCTCCACTTTTGGGTGGAAGAGTTTTAAGTGTTTCAGGTGTCTGCTTTTCTTTTCAGAGTTTCAGCCGCCCCTTTTTCAGATCTAATACCTCCTTTTCAGATCCCTTTTAATCAGCTCTTCCTCCTTTCAAAACACCTCCTGAAGTTTTTTTTGGATCTACCTTTAGGGCCTCCTCCTTGTCCCTTCTGCTTTTTGCTGATTTCCTCCTTTTTTCCAGCCACCTTGCCTCTGCCTCTTGGCTGTGTTCTGCACCTCTTTTCAACAGATTTCTCCTTTAGATCCCTGTCCCTCTTGACCCTAGATCTATTGGCCTCTTTTTAGTGTGTTTTGATTAGATTTTTTCCCTCTGTTAGACTAGTTTTGAGAGACCCGCCTTTTTGGGTTAGATCGATGCATTGTTAGCTGTTAATTTTCTGTTATTTCAGCATTATATACTGTCCTCTACAGATTTATTTTCAGTTACGCAGCACACTTTTTATTTTGCTCTCAAAAAGTCAGGGTTTAAAAATTAAAATTAACGCACGCCACACACTCACCCTAAGCGAAGAAGAGCCTGGTTCACACTGCCAGGCAAAGACTTTAAAACATTGTAAAATCAATTGACACTGCACCTTTTCTACCCTTGTTTCGACATTGTAATCACTTGATTCTGCACCTCCCTACCCTTGTTGGTCGTTTTTCTTTTCCTTGTGCCGTGTTTGTGTTGTCATCATTGCGGCCCCAAGGCGCACCTCCCAGAGACTTCTTGGCCTTCACCCCTAGTTTCCGGTCGGTCAACCTACTCTGTCCCGACGTCGTCAAGTTAGTCCTCCTCTGAGTCCGCACTCTGACTCTTCTTCTGATTCATTGGGTTCTCCTTTTACTTCTGGTTCTCCCAGGGCCAGGGCCTAACGCTAGCGGGAATCCCGGCCCTAATGCCGGGACTACTACTAGCGGAACCGCCATAGGAACTACCTCGGCTGCACCCTTGCTCCCTTACATGGCAGGCCTCAGCCTCCCCGATTTCAATCAGTTGCTCAATGACCCTATCCTCCACGATGTTGGTTGGCCTACTATGCCAACCAAGCTCCCCTCCGACATCCCCAAGTTCGAAGGCCTTGCTGGAGAAGATCCAACCAACCATGTCTGATCTTTCCACATGTGGTGTTCCTCCAATTCCATCACCGACGATTCCATCCGTCTTTGATTGTTCCAATGCACGCTTACAGGCGAAGCTTCTAAATGGTATGTTGATCAGACCACCTCTTCCCATACCACCTTTGAGACCATTGCCCAAGACTTTTTATCTTATTTCCAGCTCCCTCTCCGATACGACACTGGTACAGAGCTTTTGACTTCTTGCCGTCAATCCTCTTCGACCTGCCTTTCCACTCATGTCCAGGACTGGCGGAGAAGACGAAGCTTATGTCGAGCTCCCACCTTCGAAGATCGGGTTTACATGGACTGGTTCCTTCGCACTCTCTTACCTCCCATCGGCAAAGATGTCGCCTCCCATTTCCCTCAAACCGAAGAAGCTTCCCTCCAAATAGCCTTGAAGTATGACCTGATCTACGCTTAGTTTGGTTATGTTTATACCGTCCTTCCTGACCTCCCCAGGCCCAGTGGCGCTAACACACCGGGGGCCTCTCATTCCACCAACGGTATCATTGGAGCCCTTTCTCATCCGTATGCCCAACCTCCTATGGGCTATGGTCTCTCACCGGGAGGGGCCAGCACCTCTAGCACTTTTCCCCCTCCAGGTAGCATGTATCCAGGATACAGCATGCCTCCTCCTTTTTCCCAACCTCCTTCTTACCTCAATGTTGCCCAACCTAACCATTATCCTTATCCACAGCCTGGTGTTCCAGCTCCTCCAGCATTTGCACTTCCACCCCCCTTGCCTTCTCAACCCTAGCAACAGCACCTACAGCCCCCTCCAGGGCAAGTATTTGCACAGATGGGCGCGACTAATCCCCCTTCCTCTCAAAGAAGGCGGAAAGGAAATCAAAATCCATCTGCCCCTCGTACTCGTGGACCCAATCCTCAAGGTACTGACCCTAACACTGCTAACCAACAACAGGGTACTCAGCCCAAGCCGGACAGGCCTCTTCGCACAAATAAGCCTTGTTCGTGTTGCGGTGTTTATGGTCATTACACTCATGATTGTCCCCTTCTACCACAGATGTGGCAGATGTGGGAGTCTCAATCCACTTTGCGAGGACAACATGCCTCCCATCATGCTCCCCCTAATGTGTCCTCTACTCAACCGGCTGTGTTTACCGATCCTTTCCCCCAGCAAGGATTCATGGCTGCCCAACCACCTAACGGACAGGTCACCACTCAACCTTTCCCTTCTGGTTCCTCCGATTACCAGATCCTCATGATGAACTCTGATCCATCTCCAATCGTCGACCTTAACCTTCAAACTCGGTCTCGCCAGTACCCCAAGCCTCCCGCTCAGTCTACCTCCGGGTCCCCTTCTTCAGGTTCTACAGAGCCTCTTTCGACATCCAATGGTCCCTTACATATCCCTCAACCCAAAGTTGAGGTCCATGCCAAGATTCTTAAGGGACCATTACACTGAAATGCTGCTCCTGGTCGAGCTGCTCATTCGTATAGCATAGTAGATGATTTGGCACAGTGTTCTGTTGCCATCTCCACATTGGAACTCCTCCAGTCGTGCCCTTCCCAAAAGAAGGCTCTACTATCTTCCATGGGCACTGTGGATCCTACTGATGACCAAATGATTTTTTTCGACACCCATCAATCAGAACATCCCCCTCTTCCTGCTTCCGTCGCCTTTCAAATCCCATTCAAAATTTGGAACGCTAACGTTTCTCGGTGTATAATTGATGAGGGGGCATCCACCTGTGTGATGTCCGCTTCATTTTGGAAGCAACTCGGATCTCCTGAGTTGGCCCCTTTCACGATCACCCTTCGAGCGTGGGACGGCCACGCCTCCCAGCCCATTGGTCTCTTCCGTAATTGTCCTATCACTCTTGCGGGCAAGACTGTTTGCGTCGACGTCGAAGTCATCGACGACCCTCTAGATTACAACATTCTATTGGGGCGAAGCTACACCTATGCCATGTCTGCTGTCCCATCCGCGGTTTTTCACAAGATGTCTTTTCCTCACAGCGGAAAGATAGTCACCATCGACCAGTTGACTTATCATGAGCCAAAGTCTCAGACCTCTCCTGAGATGACCATCTCTTCTGTAGCCAATAAGCAAACCGTTGATTCCTTGACCAGTGTTCTCCCAGCGTCTACAAAGACTCCTCTTTGCTTGTAACTTTTCCTAGTCTCCCTCCTCCTCCTATCTCTGATCCCAGCTTATCGAATGTTTGCATGATGCAATCGTCTCGGGCTTCCCTTAAGCAACCCGCTTCGGCTAGTCAGCAACCTCAGTCTCAACCTCGCCCACCGCAACCCGCTCTTAGCCATTCATCTCAGCCAGCCGGACCTTCTCCTTCTGGCCCTTCTCCCACAGCTAGTATCCCTAAACCCCTCTATCCTCCTGGGTCGGTTCCCCCAGGCCTCAACCATCTCGGAGCCGTCCCTCCTGGTCATTATCCCGCTGGTCAAATACCTTTCCTGGCTCCCCCTCCTGGAGTCTATACGGTCCCCGTCATGGCCACCCTCTCTCTCCCTAACCTGACCCTGGGCGTACCCATCTGGTACCTTGACCCTCCAGCCGCTACCCCACCTGGTCACCCCAAACCCTATCTTGCTATGACACCGGTTCAACCGATCCCCCTCGCTTCCTCCGTTGCCACCATGCCCCCCGCACCTCCCCAATACCCTGCCCCTGTGGTGACAACTCCAGGAAAGAAAGGCAAAGCTCGCAAGGGGGCAGCCAAAGACAAGGCCACCCCAACTGACCCGGCTCCTCCTCCGCCTGCAAAGCCTTGCGCCTTGTGTGATGTCGTCGGTCATGCCACCCATACTTGTCCTGAATTGCCCCATATTCAACCCATGGTTAAATTCGCGTTCCCTGAGTCTACGGTCCCTGACCCCTCTATTCCATCGTCGTTCGTAACCAAGAACCCAAAGATTATTCACACCAACAAACCCTGTGCTTTATGCGGTGTCCATGGCCATTACTCCCACCATTTTCCTCACCTGACGCATTACCGCGCCTCTTTAGAGGTAGTTCGAGAGTATGAGGTTGAACAAAATCAATCCGCCTCTCCCATACTTGCGCAGTATGCTTCAGGTCAGCTTAAGGATCCCTCCACTCCCATTGACATTCCCCACCCTGATGTCCAGATGACGGAGTCTACTACCAAAATTCTCTACCTATCATCCTTTGTGAGACCTTTGGAGAACATTCCCTTTGAATCCTCCCCTGTTTTTTCGCTCGATCCCCCTCCAGCAACCACCCTGGGCTTAACATCCTTTGACCATCTATTTATCTATTCCTCTGTCATCCCCCGTGACGATCCGTATGTTAGCCTTTCTTCCTATACAGATGATCTAGGTAGCTTTGCCGCGTCATGTGGTTTCCCTTCCTCTTGTCATCCCCTCTGTTCCCGTTAGAATGTCCTCTTGGAAGCCCTCTCCACCCATGACCTCATCCTTCCCGCCCATAACCGGGATAACACCACCCCTATCCATGTTGACCTCCATAGCCCGAGTCCCAGCCATTCCTCCTATAGCCCTCATATACCACCATCTAGTTCGTATATGAGTCATAGCCATCCTGCCCATTGCACTCCCTCCCGTAGTTTCCACTCGATGTCTCCTATACACTCACGCTACCGTCATTGTTCCTCCTGCTCCCATTTTTTGTCTTGTACCACCATTCCGCAGGACCTCTCGTCCACACCCTATATCGGTTATGCCGATGGTGCAAGTCGTTACTCCCGGAATCTAGCGTCGGCAGGTTGGGCCATTTTCACCCCCTTGCATGCCCTTGTTCTCTCAAACGGGGTCTGCATTGGTCCTGCCACCAATAATTAGGCCGAATACGATGCAGTGCGGGGTCTTTTAGCCGATGCCCTCTCTCATCGCATCCTCCATCTGCATGTTCGTTTAGATTCCCTACTTCTTGTCATGCAACTAAATGGTGTCTATCATGTGCATAATCCTGTGCTGTTTAGACGATATTTACGAGTGAAACTCTCGATACATGAATTTGAAACCATAACTTTCAACCATGTACCTCGAGAACAAAATCACTATGTAGATAGCATTGCAAACCATGTTCTAGATTGGCATTTATCACACGCATTTTATACAAGACAATAACATTCATAATCATTAAAAAAGATGCATATCCATAATATGTGTCGCAAAACATGTGTTTAGAGTCCATCTACTCTAATACATATGACATGCCCATAGCATGTTACAAAAAACTGAAAACTGGGGGCACCACCCGTCCCTACATACACACTAGGGGGCACCACCTGTCCCACATATAATCACTATCTGGCAGATCCCGAGCTAATGGCTCTACTCCTGCAACCTGTAGATCAGGTATCCCCTGACCGGCCATCGCCATGCGCCGCATGACACCTCGTCATTCTGAGGGTAGACCAATACATGGCTCTATGTACTGGTCGTCTAAGTATTTCCACCCACGCTCTGAAACACCGGTCAACAACCTCTCGCATCTACGGCGGATGTCCTCCACTCGGGCGGCTGCATCCTCATTATGCGCCGCTCTCGATCCACTCGGGCCTGCAGCTCCTGATGCTGCCAGTCGTCCCATATATCCGGCCAGTTTTACCAGAGCTATATCTGCATACCAAAAGTACATGCATCGGTACCCTATCTACTGTTTAATAACTTTAACATGCCCAAAAAAGAGTAGTCACTTGTCACTTACCATCGGGTCCCCATACTCGACCAGGCGGAAGTGGTAGGTCCGGATCCCCACAATAACTCATCCCACTATAGGGATAGTCGTCTATGTATAACGGCATCTGATCCCAATGGGAAAAGAACTCAGGTCGAAACACCCGTCCGACCGCCCCTCCTCCTCCTCTGCACAGTAGTCGCCCCCACCGGCGCATCCTGGGCTCTCTCGGGCCCCCATCTGGGAGCTGTATATGAGGTCGTAAGGTCGGGATCTTCTCAAAAAAGAAGGAGCACAATAAAGTCCCATATGAGCAATCGTGGTTCACTTGCTGCTTACAAAGTGACAGCTGTCATTTTAACGACACCAACAACATTTGGGCCCACCCATAGTAGGTCCCACTCAACACACTCTCCACAATCATCATCTGCCCCCCAGTGATGTGATGGAGCGCCTGGTTGCCCAGGATCTGCAGCACGGCTGCGGCCATTGCACGGGTCTCTAATCTCTCTAGGTCCCCGATCGGTATCCGAGTCCCTTTGACTTGGAGACCCGGTGGACAATGTCGCTCCACAAACTCCATGATGTTCCGCCCCTACGGTAACACTGGCTGTGTATTTCCCACCATCCCAAGTGGCGGGAGACCAGTCAGGAAATACAGATCTTGGACTGTCAATTCGATCCTGTGCCCCTGCACTACAAAGACCTCATGATCTAGATTCCAATAACTCACAATCCGGGCCAACAAGGGCTCCCCTGCTCTCATCAAAGGGTTCTCCAAAAACTTCAGAACCCCAAATCTGGCCAATACACGACGAACACCCTGATCTGTCTGGATCTCTGACCCTAATGTACCCAGGTCTCTCTCTCTCCAGTTGACCCGTATATCTGCGATATCTGCACAAACACATCATCTTTGTCAGTATACAGATAGGAAAAACTGTAACCAATCACAAAAACTCACATCTCAGCCCTAAAACAGCACTCAAATCTCATTCACCCTCCAGGTCGCACTTTTCTGCCCATTCCTGGGACAGGTCACAGTTTTTGGCTCAAAACCTGCTTCCCAGGTCGCATTTTTTGGCCCAAAAAGTGCAACCTGGCCGTAGAGGTGAAAGAGGGTTTGTTCCTGAGATTCTGGGCCCTAATCTGAACTTTTAATCTATCAAAATGAAAGAGTAAGGTTAGGCCTCTTACCTGCAACTGACAGATCTCGATTCCAACGATCGGTTTGTCCACTACGATCACTGCAAGATTTAGGGCCTTCCCTCCTCTCTACATTCACCACAGCAACACTAGCAAATGAGTGAATTTGGAGGGAAAACTGCCTTATTAAAAGAAAACCCTTGTTTTTTCTTTCGCCTGCTGCGACCACACCGTAGCTCCATTTGACAAACCATCTACACCGTTGGAAAGCTCTCATCGAGCCCTCAAATGGGTATCTGTTAGTTTCTCATGATTTGATACTTCACCAGGACACATTTTGTCTATGATGGGTCACTTCACCTCCCCCCAAAATCAAATTTCCTCACTTACAACACTTGTACTTGGGGCACCACTTTGCCTCCATACTTGTATTTGTTTGTATCGATTTTTGTCATGAGATACCATCTTGTACTCATGTTTTCCTGGTCCCCCATGGGACCTTTTCTGTGTGGTAGCACCATCAAGTTGCCCTTGTTTAGAGCATCCAAGTTGAGTCATCATCACATTCATGGAGTCTATCCTGAGTCCCTTTGTACCCCGCTATAGTCCTCCATCCTTCATTGTTTGGTCTCTCTCTTGTGTCGCACATTATGACCGTCAGTCCCACTATCCCCTATCCCTCATGATACTGTGTCAGTCGCTGCAATGTCATTCATGTCCTTTATGCTCTAGCAAGGGAATTCGTCCATTTGCTACTCAGTCCCCTCCATTCCATCATCATCCTTGGTATTAGTCTGTCAGTCACTCTACTATTTTCTCTCGTGCCTTAGTTGAGGATCTCTCATTGCCTCACCTGCGTCGGACCTCCTTCTGTCGACATCAACTCCTTCATTCCAGAAGACAGGTCTAGAGAGCGGTGTACCTTGGTTCCAGCGTCCACTCTTGTTCGGTGCCTCGGATCAGGCAAAGGGATCTCTCATTTCCCTTTGACTTGCTTGTTTCTCCACTCCAGCTCCTTTCAGCATGATCGAGATCCGTATGCTTGATGGTCCAGTGATGCAACAGCAGCTATTGGTGATGCCCGGGTGTGTGTGAGATGTCTCAGCCCTCATGAGGGGGTGGCCCTGCAGGTAGCCCCCCCACATGCCCGGATGACCTCTTCATTGCAGCCTTCGATGAAGCTCCATATATTTGATGATGTTGGCCTTAGCCGCTTGCAGCGCCTCTTTGATTTGCATGTATCAGTCAGATTTTGTGAGCCCTTCCCCACTTGTAGGGGGAATTTGGGTTGTATTGGTATCTCATGTACTCAGATATTATTGTATAAATCCTAGCTGTTATCCCAGGCACAGCATGTATATGGGATCCCTCATTGTATTTCTATCTGGCTCATGTTTATGTTGGCTGTACTTTATGGTTCGGTCCCTTGTTTACTGGACACACTATTCTTTTGTACTTTGTCTTGGCGGGCATAGGTATGCCTCCCCCGCCACCTTTAGCACAGGTACCCTCTCATAAAAAGAGACTTGTTGCACCTGTAAGTCTCGTCTCCTCAGGGTCTAGTTCTTCAGCACATTAGTCTACCTCACATTTCTCTCTCTGACTTCCCTTTTGATGTCTGGTGATTGAGTTCTTACAATGTACTTCGGTCATATGATTTGCTCCTAACACTCGCACGCTGGGGGGAAATCTGTTACACCATTTTTTGGTCATCTAACCTACTATCATTAGATGGACCCAAGTACACCATGTAAGACCAATTTTACCCTAAGTAAAATTGTTTTCACTATGTGAAATATCTTAATAAAACACATTTATTAGGTTGTTTATGGTCTAAACAGGAAACCCCAAAAGGAAATATTAAACAAACCTATATTTGTTTGATTTTCCTCAAGGAATAATCAATTGAACAATAATTTAATTATTATTCCTGGTCATGTTTAACCCAAAACAAATAAATTAATTAGATAAATCTTTATTTGTCTTATTATTTTCTAGGAATAATTATTTAAATTTTATTTAAATAATATTCCTTGTTAAATATGACTAAATCACCCATAAATAATTAAATAAATCATTATTTATTTGATTATCCTTCAACCACTTCCTTAAAATGATAAATAAATCATTTATTTATTTATTATTCACAAATAAAGGGATTTGACCCAAGTCAAATACTTTTTCCCTCCAACAAATATAATAAAATATTCCATAAGAGGTGGATCTAGATTTGGTTAACATTATTTTAATCATGCACCAAGATCTAGAATGACCCAATATTTTGTTATAAATAGGAGGGTTTTTCCTACCATTATTCACCTTTTGTTGCCTATTAGATCACTCTGGATCTAAACTCTTGGTCTGACTTTGAGCCATTATCATTGTCATATTTTCCATTATTTGCTGTGTGAGCTCCTTTTGAGTTCTATCTTTGTTTGGGTTTTCTACACCAACAGGAGAGAGAAATGCTAGATCTGAAGTGCTGAGGACTTCCAAGAACCCATCCCATTGAGGAGAATTGGAAACACCTTCTTGTTTTCCTCCCAGGTGCCCTTAATACAAAAATTCTTTCAAAAAATATTGTTCTTGTCTTGTCTATTGGATGTATGGAGCAAAACCTTATTTTTACTGCTTAATGCCTCTCTATGCATAGATCTGATTTTTTGCAGCACTTGTCTTGATCAACTAACTGCAGATCTGAAGATATTGGCAGCCACATTTGATTTTAGGGCTATAAGTTATGCGTAGCTAAAGTGGTATTTTTTCGTACACTTCGACAAAAGATTCATACTAACAGTTAGGTCCACGTTTAACTGCTGGTTTCCAGTTTCCAATGTACAATTTGGAATTTTTGCACTTACCTTTCTTTTTGCACCTATGGCTAGCTGTACCAGCCAAGGATTTTTTAATTTATGACTTTGTAATTTACATATTTATACTATTTTGGTTTTTACATAACTTAAACTTGCACCTGGGTTAACTAAAATAGAAACAGGTTGCGAGAGTAGCTTACCTTCCATCTCTATCATTGTTGGTTAATAATCCACCTGAAGATCTTCCAATGCTACGTTGATTTTGCGTATATTTCGGGCTACATCTCTCACTATAGAAGCTTCTTTCATATTATCAATTGTTTCACTTCTCCCTCACTGTGGGAAATTTTTGTAGTAATGAGCCTCGCCGCACCCCCAACACTGCAAAGGTGGTTTTGGGGCTTTTCCTTGCTCAGTTTTGTTGGAAGCCTATGTAGGCCTCTCTTCGGTAGGCCATTGGGTTCTTTGGTCGTTGCTTCCAAACTATTTTCTCACTGTATTATATGCAGAATTCTTAAAGTTGCTATTTCTAGCACTTTTGAAATTTGAACTACTTTTCTGTCATTTTCTTGGCTGCCAACTTTTTCTCAGTTATACTTTTTCCTTGGACTGCTAATAACACATTCTTGCCTTCTGAATTTCTTCTTCCATGGTCCTTAGATTCACGAATTCAATTCGTTCCTTCATGTGGGTTGGAAAACTACTTAAGAATCGTTGAACCTTAGCCTTTTCATCCCTGAGATAAGGAACATATCTTAATAGGGAAGTGAACCTGGTTATGTACTCATCCATTTTCATTTGACCCAACTTCAAATCATGGAATTCTCTGTATTTTTCGTCATAGAAATGTTTTGTTAAGTATTTTTCTTTAAAATATTGCTAGAATGAATCCCATGTCACAGCTTGATCTTCAATGTTGTGAATGTTCTTTAATTCCTCCCACCACAGGGTGGCCTTTTCTCTCAACTGGTAGATGGCCAATCTATCTTTAAGGTTTCTTCTATACTCATAGACTTGAAAGCGCTCGTTCATATTAATCAGCCGAGCTTCTGCCACCTCTTCAGCTTCTCCATCAAACGTAGGTGGTTTTATCTTCTAGAACTCACCTTATAGTTCCATATTTTTTTTCTTAATTTCCTTCTGATATGACACATTACCAGACTTAGCCTCATTGTAGTTTTTGTTCTTGTTGCTTCGCTGTGAATTGCTTTTGTCCATTATGTCAGTGGTTTGGTCCTTGGTTTGTCGTTAATTTTCTTCCTGCATGTCCCTATTGGGACTAGGTTGTAACACCTCTTGATTCTATTTGTCAGAAAGGTTGCTAAGTATGATTTCATGTTCTTGCATTAGGCGTTCATTATCACTCCTCACTCGAACCATTTCTTCCTGAAACTTCTGCACACTACTTAGCAATATATTGGTCTGATGTATATCTAGTACTTATTAATCCTCCAGATGTATATATATTTGGATATGTGCCTTCATCCTTGGAGGCTACTTGCCCTCCTATCGATCGTTCGATTTGGTGATGGGAATCGATGGTAATGGTTCGAGCGGGAAATGCAAAGGGTATTACCCTTGCAAACCCTAACTCTTTTCCTCATTTCGCTGCCGGTCTCCGCTTTCGGTATCGCCTACATCCTCCATGGCAGTATGGTGTTGCAATCAGTTAGATTCCTCACCTCCATACTCTTCTAGGTGCAATGACACGTATGAGGGATGATTGTTTACATGATTTTTAAGTTTTTCTTGCTACGGCTCAAACTTTCAAGGTTCTGTCTGTTTTTGCATTTGTGGTTAGAACTGTTTTGTGCCATCTCCCTGGAAATTATGGAGGATTGCAGGGTTTTCACGAGAATTTCTGGCTTTCGCAGGTTTTTAAGGGCCAAGCTTACCTTCAAGCACTCCATCCCGCTCCTGAAGGATATCTTCTCAACTGATTCAGGTAATTAAAAAGTCCAGGTTAAAATTTTCATGCATTCGGGTTAGCTTAAGTTGAACCTTTTTTGTATTTAGTCTTCTCCGTGAGTTTAAAATTCCAATCTTTTTGTTTCATTTTTCCCTTCAGCTTGGAACTCGGCTCTGTGGAGGAGGTTATCTCTCAGGTATGCATTCCTTTAAGATTTCACCTGGACAATCTCCAGACTCTAGTCAATCCTTTAAGATATTTTGATGTTTATTGATTTTTTCCTCATTGTTTTTGGTTACAAGTAACTCCTTAACCCGAAGGCCGAGGATTTTCCCCACGTGTTTTCTTCCAATTCCAAGCTTGGATCCATTGCAAGTTTTCTTATGTAGTTTTACCCTCCCAGGAACTTAATGTTATTCTCTTCTCTGGTTTCCGAGACTTTTATTTCACTTCCGATCATGAATGAAATTCTGCTCACCAGAATTTTAGCTCTGGTGACAAGGTCATCGATCTATTCGTCTATCTTCCTTTCTTAACATGAGTCTTCCTAATTTGGAATTTTTGCAGACATATCCATTAGTTGTAATGTCAATTGGGTGACAGATCCCAATTATTTTTAAGGAATTTTAATCGGTGTACTCTGAAACCGTTCTCTTGGTTAATAGAACCTTAATGGCATTTTATCGACCCAGTCACTGTGTAATTTATAAATTATCATGTATACTTTTCTTACTCTGTTTTAAATATAGTTCTCCTTTTCAATGTTGAGTTTCCCTACAGGGTTTTATCACTGTTACTGTATTTGAATTATTGAAATATTTAAAATTGGAAGTTTTTCCTTATTCAGTAAATTGGTTCACTATTTACTTATATATATACATGTAAACTGTTTGATATTGGTATTATGTGCCCTTGGCTAGACAGTATATATTATCCTCCATTGTATTCTTATTCTCTGATTTTTACTGTTATTGTGCGGCTTAAATTTCTAGCACAGTAACCCATTCTACACATCAACATGCATGTTAATTTCAGGGTTTTTTCAGTTGAATAAATTAGTAAGATAGTTTCTTTACATATCAGCAAGATGGCCAGACCATCTCAGCCCCTGTCCGTGTATATTATGTGCATTGAGTAACGATGTTTTCTAGGGTTTAAGGTTTCCACCTTAGACCCTGAACCAATAGTTCACTTCTAGTTTTTGCTTTAGATTAAACATGTTTCCCAGCATATAGTCCAGCACTATAACTTCATTATTTTTTTTGTATAACATAACAATTTGACAAAATATTCCTATTTTTATTTTACTCAGTTACTCTCATTTGAATATTGTACAAATAAACCAGAATCTTTTCAAAGAATAATAAACATAAATAACTTGTATTATATTTACACATTAAATAATGCATTCTTTCTTTAGTGCAATACACATTTTCCAGAATTCTAGATATACACAGTATTCAACAGAGAATTCAATGAATTCTTCCTTTACTGTAATACATATTTTCTAGAATACTAGATATACACATTATTTAGTGCATTATTGTAATAAAACCATCTGTCTATAACATCTGAAATAAATAACTCTATTTACTTATCTTATTTTGGGCGTTACTGATGTTGTCCTTCCAACCTTAAGAGAGGCAATTACGTCATCTTCTTCCCCTGTGCTCCACACCTGAGAAGTATAGGTTGACATATTTCTAAAGAGACCTCAGGACCCCAAGTCCAGTCTATTTTCCAGAAATCTTCAGGAATGCTGAGTGTTTCCATTGGTCTCTAACAGCTCATGAGAATATTTACTCTCTCCCTTTTTCCTTCCTTAGTTATTGAACAGAACCCCTTTTCCTCACTGGGATGTACCTTTATCCTTATTGAAAAAGATAACTGTTCAAAACTATTCAACCACTTCTCAGTTTTTGGAGTACTTTTACCATCAGCCTTGTTTACTTTTATGGAACCACTTTTCCATAACTAATTTTATTTTTCAACAAAACAATATTAATCCATGTTCATCCAATAATCTTTCTCATGAAAAATAAAATGTTTTCTTCAAAACAAATAAAATGACATAAAAACTAGTTAACACTTAAGCGAGTTGTCACAACTTTAAATGTGTGCATATTGATATTGAAAAGCTATTACTAAATTATATTTTTTTTAAAATTAATTGTCCAAAAT
Organism: Pinus albicaulis; assembly: GCA_034641835.2. NCBI lineage: Eukaryota > Viridiplantae > Streptophyta > Pinopsida > Pinales > Pinaceae > Pinus > Pinus albicaulis. Next base: position 82,636,319 of record CM076582.1, read on the forward strand.
AAAGATTAAAATGTCATAAATTCCCTACCTTACTCTACATATACATGAATTTTGTACTAAAGGAGTTCAACATGTTAAAAGCCAATCGATTTTTTTTTAAATAATTACTATTTTAATTGAAATAAAAATTGAAATAAGTTGAAAAACCAATTATACACAAAAACTTAAATTACATTAGATTAATCACACATATAAATACATCAATCATTGGTTGAAGATAGAAATTCATCTTAATGAAACAATTAATTAGTTGAGAAATTATCTCAACCAAACATCAAAGTAGCAGCTATATTAGTTGGACTAAATCTCTCATATCCAACTAATTAACGATTAAAAAACTACATATATGATGAGAAATCTCATTCAATATGCACAAGAAAAGTAAGAGGTAAATCTCCAAGTCCCTCCCTTAAGGAGTAATAAGAGTTAAATCTCTAAGTCCCTCCCTTAACAAGTAATTGTCTTTGGTCTTCTTGTCTTCAATGTCTTCATTATATTTTTTAAACATCTTGGAAATTGCATAGAGTTAACTCCATCAAGTTGTCAAGTTGTCTCATAACCCTCATAAAAGTGTAGTTGAAAAAATGGATTCTCCAGTTCTACTCGGAATCATGGATCTCCCAAAGTCAATTAATAAACAACGTCCCAAGCTTCAACAAATGATGGATCCTTCGCTAGATACACAACTACCAGACTATATAGACAACCATCTATATTGAGTTTTACACCACTCAATCTCTTAAAATTGTTGCTTCAGACACAATCAATCGCATGTTTGCAATAAATGAACTTCTATTCATTCTATGGATGAGTTGGCATCCAGCTAGATACCTGGCTACCAACTATTGTACTAGCTAGTTATCTAGGGAAGCCATCTAAATACATAATATATCTAGAGTTAGTTTTACAAAATGACCTCGTTATCTGATTATGAAGTTCTTCATCACTTAATTTACAAGTTAAAATAATACAAAATTTCTTGTATTAATAAATAATATACCTATATCACCACCAATAGTTCCCGAATGAATTATACATTGATGCCCTCTCAAACATATATAAGTATTTATAAGTCCATCAGTTGTGCTAATTTGTTAGCAATGTGGTGATTTACAGTTGAGACATCCTTCCTGCAAATAGATCACATAAATGATGTAGATTCCTCTCACTAACATTATAATGACACAAGTCTGCGATTTTCTCCAGCATTGTATTCACCAACTTGTCTCCAGCACTGTATTCACCAACTTTTGAGATCAATCCAGAACTTGACCATGTAGAGTTGTCTAGCCAAATTTTTTCCACAAAGAAGATTGAAGAACACTGTAAAATTTCTTCAAACAATGGTTGCAGATGACACAGATATAGAGGCATCAACAAACCAATATTGGCAAGTTCATTCATAGTAAGGAGCAACTCGAACTTTCGAAGAACAGGTGCTATGACACGTAGTACAAATGTTCAGCGATAGCGTTAGATCTCATCTCCCCATGTTCATCAGAAATGTGGTGTCCCGCATTTCTCCAATGGTAAGTAATCTTTAAATACTGCGAGCATCTGGATCTACACCTCAATCCCAACAATCATTATGAATTTAAGACACACTATCAGAATTGCTAGCATCCAGTTCTTTATCGTTATCATGATCACTAAGCTTTGCCAGCTTTCGATTAGAACCAACCACTGGAATTGTACAAAGGGAAGCTACATGGAATGGATCTGGATTGCCGTATGCATATGGAGAATCTGAAATTGGGATAGATCCACATGAATTTCTTAAGCTAAAGACGTGATATATTAGAAAGTCAACCTCTTGATTTCAAGATAAAGTTGTATATGCGTCTGGAATCGGTGTTGTTGGATAAATGAAAGACCAAAGAGCAGTTCATCCTGCTGGTTGCTCCCTACCTTCTTAGGGCTTACTCTATCCCCATGCTTTGGTAGTGGATTCAAATGCTAGACCCATGTCCTATGAGACCACAACTTCTATTTTCAATACTCCACGCATACAACAAAAAATAAAATTCTTGAAATTACATAGAAAACAAATTATTTAAATTCACACTAATCTAATCAGGTAGAAAATAAATTCCACAACATAAATTCATTATGTTGGGCTCTTCCTCAAGGTAGTTACTCCACATTGATACCAAGTTGAAAAACCAATTACACATCAAAATCTAAATTACATTACATTAATCACACATATAACTACATCAATCATTAGTTGAAGATAGAAATTATATCTTAATGACACAATTAATTAGTTTAGAAAATATCTCAACCAAACACCAAATTAGGATCTATATTAGTTGGATTAAATCTCTCATATCCAATTAATTAACAATTAAACAACTACATTTATGTTGAGAAATTTCATTCAATGTGCATAAGACAAGTAAGAGTTTAATCTCCAAGAAAATAAATATAAATTTTAATTTTATAAGTAAAATTATAAATAATTAAAAAATAGAGAAATTTCATTCAATGTGCATAAGACAAGTAAGTGTTCAATCTCCAAGTAAATAAATATAAATTTTAATTTTATAAGTAAAATTTAAAATAATTAAAAATAAGAAAATAAAAGATAAAAAAACTAAAAATATTAATAAGAAACTAAATAAAAATATCTTTTCATTTGTGTTTAATGATGCAAAATTCATTCCCCTTGCAAATATTGTCCAGTTTGAGCTTTTCCATTTAAAATTTTGCAACTTTACAAAACCAAAATCCTATTAGAAATATCTTTAAAAATAAATTTCAGGAAAAGAACAAAAATAAACAGAACCAATTAACCCAACTATGTGCCTAACTGGTGGTGAAATAAATAGCTAAAGTCTAATATAAAAATAAATTAACAAATAAAATAAATTAAAAGGTAAAATAAAATTATTAAAACTAATTAACATAATTTGAAGAAATGCAAAGGTGGATCATAACATTAAAAAATAAATAATGTAATCAAACTACAATTTGGCCTAGAAATTTTTCCAGTATTCCATTTGCAGAGATCTGCTCATAGTCCAGTACATCATGACATTCCATCCCATATTCCTAAGCCATAAATCCTGCATTCAAATTTGAAATTTAAAAATTTTGTTGGGCGTCGGTGGCAATATTTTATTTTTATTTTTAAAGAAGTTGTTCCAGTCATTCATCAAAACCCTAAACCTATTGCTGCAGCAATTGTTTCGCATAGGCATCTAAGATGTTGAGTGGCAATGTGCCTCTTTAGCACGGTAGGTCATCTAAGTGGCTTAAAATATTTTGTTGATCATTTAGAACTTGTCTGAATTTCATCTCGTGGAATTTGTAACAGCTAGCTTAAGTGCTAATAGATGATGATGAGTTGTTGTTGAGACATTAAGACACTAATTGTTAATTTTATTTTATTTCTTTTTAAACAATGCTTTATGAGCAGAAACTCTTTTGATTATATAAAAGAGCGAAATTATTCGAAAAAAGTTAAGGGGTAGGGTCATTACCCAAACCCTAAAACCGTATCGTCGTTGGATCTCGGCGAGAAAAATCAATGGCAGAAGATTGTGCCAAGTGTCTTACAAGTACACAACCAACGAGAGGCAGATATACCCATAACTCAATAATCAATGCATTCTGTTAGCTCCTCGTAATTTACTAGATTGATTGAGATACAAATGGACAAGGGTAACATCAAACCAAGCTTTGGAATCCAAGGACCTAGCCTTCCTAGATTCGAAGAGGGATCTCTCTAGTAGTGTGCAAAAGATGTGAACTTGTTTTGCTGATTCGGGTTGATTTTAGGCTAGATGTTAAGTGCAGGGTATTTCAATTGTTTTTGGTTGGGTATGATGCTCAGATGGATTTAGAGAGAAAACATGGAATATTGTTAAGTCATTGGGAAATGGAGTCTAACAAGGTCATGATGAGTTCATCATTGGTTTCAAGAGCATTTGCAGGGAAATTTTAACTTGGTTGGTAGGTCTTTGAGGTTGTGGTGGATGACGAGATGAACATTAAACTTGAGAATAAAAGCTAGTGAAGGGCAGAACTGAATCCTTAATAACTTTTTAGACTAATGTAGTTAGAGAATCATAAGCATGGAAAGAGAATCAAAGGTATAAGTGAAACCTAATCCTTTTGATTTCAAACTGAACACGGATGATTATCCAAGACAAAAATTAAAATGAAATTATAGAAAGGCAAGAAACTTATTTAACTTTCATAGATTTCGTTATCAAGAGCAGAAAGACATTTAAGATGCACAAGTATTTATAACCATAGAAGAAGAGAGAACTCTGAACATCTAAAGTTACAGCTGTGAAGGTTCTTTGAAACAAATTTAGCTAGTAAAGGCAAAGAGCATGATTCAAGCAAACTTCTTTGACAAACCTAGGCAAAGCTGCTTTAAAGAGTTGATTCCAAAACAAAGTATATCAGTAGCAACAATATGCAGGACTAGCCATAAATCATACTTGACACTAACTGATCTAAACCATTCAATAAATGAACAAGCGAAGAACTTCTTAGAGAGAAAGAGATGGATTCCCTAATATATCTCAACAGAAGAAAACATTAAGGCAGTGAAGGACAAACAGAGGTAAGGTGCCATCAGGAAAACATTTATTAATCTAAATTTGTTGTCCTACTTCAACATAGCAAGATGGAAAACATAATGGAAAACTAGAAAACATAAACATAAGAAACAATTCACCATCAACCAAGCTTATGGATCCTGCAAACAGTCTCTCTCCATCAACAAGCAAACCAGGGCATGCATGAGCTCCAAGACATCAAATTTCCATAAAAAAAAACTCCAAGAGACTATGTATAATCTTCAGCATAAGTCATCAAAATCCAAAAAAATACATAAGACCCTCATTCTCTATTTATGGAGAAAATGAGGAGGTGAAAACCCTAAGAGGCTTCCAGAAACCCTAATTCAGCCATAAATGTCATAAATGTGCTTAATGACCATGCAAGGCCCAAGACACATAAGAGATAAGAAAATAAATGAAACACACCAAAACATAACTCCCCAATCAAATCAGGAGTGTTTTGTCCAAGAAAATATTAAAAAACCAATTTGCCATTAATTAGTGTCTTTTGTTGACTTTTTGGCAAAAAGTTGTCTCTGTGCGTAGCTCCATATGAGCAAAAATTGGGGTATGTTGCAGCTGAGTTTTGGACCCCTTCCCGGCATCGAATTTGGCCCCGTGATGGCTCTTTGGAAATATAGAAGAGTATACTTTCCAGAAATACTTGAGTTGTGTTGAATGGATGCCACTTATCTACTCAAAAATCCAATCTCCCATGAATACTCAACGCACAGTGCTAGGCCTGAAAATGAGGCAGAAAGGTCATTTTTGAGGTGTTTTTTGACCTTTTGAGGGGGAAACAATGCTCCAATTGACCAGAACTTTTGTGGGTAGAATGCTGGTGACATGAAAAACCCAAAAATGTAAACTTTAGCAGCTGAGGATGCCCCAAAAAACAGCGTAGCGCCTAGGGTGTTGCGCTCCTAGGGGCCAAAATTTGGAAAGAACAAAAAGTTTCTGGATTTGCCTCAAAATTGACGTGTAGACCCCTTAAGGGGTTTTAGACATCTGCTGAGAAGAAGCAGCCAAGCTTCCAAGGTTTTCATGGACTTTGGTCTTTTTTAGCTCCTCTAGCTCCATGAGGGCTTGCTTAAGTTTGGCATTAGCAAGCATGCTCTTCCTTGCATAGTGTTTGACCATTTTATTTTTCAAGGCAAGGCTCCTCTTCACCTCTTTGAAATGTTTATGCTCCTATTTATAATAGTAGATGACCTTTTGTGCCCTTTCAAATTCCTTTTCCCATTCTTGAATCTGGGCATCCTTCTCTAAGAGGAGCAATTTTGTACTCATCCCTTGGTCCTCATTATCACTATCTATATAAAAAAAAACAAATCCTTGGGAAGTCTTTTTGATCCTTTTGCTCCTTCTTACTTGTACCTTCTGTCCAACCTTTTCTATTTTTCCTTTGACTTTATCCAATGTTTTGGCTGTTTGAGAAGAGATGGCCCTTTTCCTTTTGGAGGCAGCAAACACATTTCTTCTCCCTCTGTGATATGTGCAAGTGAGAGGGGCAATAATGGAAGTTTCAAAGGCAGTGCTATCATCATTTTGACCTTTAGCTTGCTTGATGTCTGCTGCACTTGCCTCACTCTAAATTTTCTTTTTCATGCTTGGACTGATTTTTTTTCAAGATAGTCATGACTGCTGTCATGACTGTCATGACTCTTTCCTTCACTCCCTGATGTGCTTTGATGGTTGTCCTCCTCATCATCCTGCTCTTCCCCATCATCTTGCTGATCTTCTTCCCCATCATAATGTTGTTGTGCCTCTTTATCTTTGTGGCTTGGAAGGCAAGTTCTGCGGGATGAAGGCCCGGCTCAGCCCACTCTTTGCACTCAAAACCAAATTTTCTTACAAACCGTAGCTTAAAGACATAAAAACTAATTTTTTCATAGTCTAAGGTTTGGGTCAAATTTTGACTATGGATGACCTCTTTGATTTTAGGCAAAATAATGCTTAGGAGGAGGAAAAATGGTTTACCAACCTTGTATAAGCTTTCAGAAACTTTAGAGGCAAAAAATTTGATTCTTGAAAGTATTTGGCAAAATCTGCAAAGTGTTGTCAGGAGCGCAGCGCCTGTTTGTAGCGCCAGTCTGTCTCTGCGCAACGCCATTTTGCAGAAGGCATTTGGAGGCCTTCCCAGTGTCGAAATGAGCTCCGTGATAGCTTGTTGGAAATATTGTGGAGTATGATTTCCAAATATACAATTGGCTTCCTATTGGGAGTTGATTTGTTCAGCCAAAAGTTGATTCTCCCAAGCCTGGTCAAAAAGTCCTGAATGATGGTGCAGAAACGCAGAGTGCTGGTGCAGACCACTTTTGGATGACTTCCTCAATTCCAAATTTAGGTTATGATAGCTCATTGGAAACATATTTAAGTTTGGTTTTCTTTTGATTCATCAAAAAAGTCATTTGGACACTCCAGCTATGAGAAAACTTGATTTTCCCAAGGTCACTCCAGGAATGTAGAATTTCTCCCGTGACACCTGTATATTTTATATTTCTCCCAAACCATGATACCTATGTAAACACTGAAGGAATTTTTTCTTCTTGGCCCTATGATGGACAAAACCCTCTCTTATGTTTTCCAAATTCATCTCTGTTTGGTCATAAACATAGTTTGAAGCAAAATTGGCCCTAGGTGTGGCAAATGACTTGGTCCTTGGAACGAATTTTTGGAAAATGAGGGAGACATGATGTTTATGAGCTGATATAGACTTATTTTCTCTGACATGATATATCAAATGAATCCTTTTCTCTTGTGCCTATTTTTCATATCAAACCCTAGCTTAGTTGGAAGAGGAAATTAGGGTTTGGTGTAGGGGATTTAGGACCGCCTTGCAGAGGGAGGGGAATGAAGGGGTTAAGGGTTGTCTAAATTCTTGGGGAAATTCTTGGGGATAGGGATAGATGTTAGGGAGTAGGGAAAATTATAATTTCAATAGTTTAGTGAGGGGAAGGGGTCCAAAAGGTCAAAACATAGGCCTAGTCTTAAAAAGTGTCAATTTGTGGCAATAAACTAGGTTTTGTAGAAAAATTATTATTCTAAGGGATAGGAGTGATGGGAAGTGTTTATGGAAGTATTTTAAGGATAGGATAAGGTGTAAGAGAATCAAGATATAAACCTTTTTTATTATTTAATCATGGAGGTCATGAAACCAAGAAAAATGCCCTTAAAAACCCTAGATAGGAAATGGAGGAGTTTAGGCAAAACAAAAATAGAGGGCTGAGGCCAAAGGTGGTGAAACATAGTGATAATGAGTGGCATGAGCCCATGATGGGTCTTCTAGGATGGGTGAGCTGAGCTTGACACGAAGGAATGATGAAGTAGTGAAAATTTATCCAAGGATAATGAAGGTCATGAGATTTCTAGAACTTGCAATGTTCATGAACTTTGTTTCTAGAAATATAGAACTAATACTTAGTCATCTTTATATAGTGAAAATTTATGGATGACTAACAGTGGCTCCACTTGGGGAGGGAAAATCCTTTTCAGGAGGTGTCCAGAACTTTCAGATCTCTTGGTTTATGAAGACTAGTGCCTCATCCATTGGGCGGATTTTTACCTCTTTCACTTGTTGATGCTTGCTTGAAGCTGTGATATTTAGTAATATGAAAAAGCATGATTAACATCAACATGATCTCTACCTACCCAACCTACTTGCCTAACATTTTTTCTTCATTGGGTGCATTTGAACTGGCAAACCCTTGACATTTTTCTTTTTGAAAACAAAAATCAAAATATCTAATTGTACCCTTATCTCTTCCAAGAGTTCAGATTAGGCTAATGAACTCTTTTTATTTTCTACCTAATCTACTCATTTGTCAAGATTAATTTGTTTGACAAACTTTATTCTCTAAGCTATAAACATGAGATTGAAATCATGGTTTAAATCATGATTAGGCAATCTGATTTACCATGAGTTGTGGCATAAGAACATGCTGCACACAAACATTATTTTGCATAAAAGTAAAAATAGAAAGATAAGGGCTGGGATATATCATTTGTTATGCATCCTTATCTTCCTCTTTGGTTCTGTTTTGAGCATGTGGAACCAGTATCTTTCATTCCCTGATCTATCCCTTTTTTACAAGTCAAGTTTGAATGATTTGACAAGCTCTCTTTCACTAACTTATCGGAAATAAATTGAAAACATGTTCAGCCATGATTAGGCTAGATGAATGAACAAGACTTCTTTTTCAAAAACAATTAGTGGTGTTTAGACTTGCACACTTTCAACATCAATATTTTTTGGGTATGGGGCTGTACCTCTTCTTTTCATCTGCCCTCTTTTTCATTTTTCTTTGTTTTTTACTTTTTTCATTTTTTCCAAACAATCTAGAACTAAAAATATGCTCATAAGGTTGAGCTTATTTTGCATATCTATCTATCTATCCTAATATAACCTATACATAATATACATTCATTTGGTGAAATCTCTTTTCCAACATAGCCAATCAAGTAGATGATTCCATGAGGGATTTTGTTTCATCTCTTTGAGAGTGTTGAAGAAATAAAAATGCCACTTCCACCTTACTTGTTTTCAAACAGTAGTGCCTAAAATGTTCTTGAAATTCTGCATCAAAATGCTCTTGACTTTTTTTACTCCTTCTTCAAGTGCCTCTAACAAATCAGCAAAGGGATCTTGAAACAATACCTGGCTTAGAGTTTTTGGGAGATAAGCTTGATCCAGGACTGCTTCTTCCTTCACTTGGCTAAGTTTAGGACTCCTTTGGGAAAGAAACTCATCCTCTTCCTCATGATCATCTGAACTGGTAGACTCATCATAGATTGCAATGTTGTCTTCAAGAAGTCCTGGTATGCTCTGATTTAGTGGATTGAATTCTGTGTGAAGACCATCATGTTGATGAATAGGAGCATTCTTAAGTGATAAATATTCTTGAGAAAGAGATGCAACAACTCTTATGTGATTGTAAATTTCCAAGCCTTCATCTACAATTTGAATTTCAATGGGACTTGGTGGCTGCAAATCTGAAGCTGAAGAAGATTCTGTGTCCCAAATTATTTCATCAACCATTTCAGGAAAATGTTTTTCACTTACAACTTGCTTAAGAAATTCTTTTTCTTCTCCAATTTCAACATCAAAATTGAAAGACTGATGATTCCCAATAACATGAAAGTTATTTTTGATGGGCTGAAGTGAAGTAGAGCAAAGAGTCAGAGACTCCTCACTTACTTCTAAACTTTCAAGGCTTTCCTCATCAGTGTCATAGGTGACATGTATTGGCTGCTTACTTTTTTCAAGATGGTGATAGTGAACTTCATCCCACAAATTAACTGTTGATTGCTCTGCAAGGTTAGTTTATGTTTGGAGAACATCATCATCAGGGTGATCAAACTTTTGAGAATCATCAACATAAATAACATCACCAATCAAACATATTGGACTATCAGTTTGTTCTTCTTTTAATTAATCTACAAGTTCACTTTCTGATTTATGATAGATGGGATTGGTAGGAGAATGAACATAAATGTATTGTTCACATAAAGGCTTAGAAATTGGCTGCATTTTTAGCATTTGACTTATTTCCTCTTCAGTTAAAAGAGGAGGAATTTTTCTCTTTCTTTGGATAGAAGTACAACAGTTCTCTTTTTCTTGTGAAGGCTGATTTTTAGGCTGAATGTTTTCTTGAGCCTCACCTAGAAGAGACGGTGAGTCATCACTTATGTCATCAAGAGATCTTGTGGGTTTTCTTCTAAACCTTGATTGATTTCTTCCTCAACTAACTCATCTAGGTTGTCATGATAGTTACCTTAAGAATGAAATTCATGAATGGATGTTAAGAGGTCTTCAGGATACAAATTTTCCAAATATTCATCACTATCTATAAGGTATTGTATGATATCCTGAGATTGATCACAACAATTTTAAGCTAATGATAGAGATGGGAAATACCCTATATAGTGTTTATAGAATGCCTTGTGGAAATCCTTCAAACAAAACAAGATTCCAGGTTCTAGCCATTCATACTAATTTCTTGCCTTACCTTCTAATGTTGCCATAAACATTTTCATGAGGCAGTCCTCGTGCCATTCAACCTTTAACCTCCATACGTGTATATGAAAAATGATGAGATGTAACAAGGGGTCATCAAATTTTTCATCTTGAAATATAGGTAGGTTTTTTAACCAATTTATTTCAGGCATTTTTTGTGGTAATCCAGGGATATGATCCCTACTCATTGGGGCATATCTTCGTTGTATTCTAGGATCCGTGTTTATAAATCAGAAATAGTCACTAAATCTTTTCAACCAGTCTAGAGTTCTCTACCAGTGGAGTCTTTAGGTATATTGAGATTTGTGGAGTTACCAGGTGGAGGGTTTCAACTTTGTTGTCCACCATCAGCATGATTGGGCATTCCCAGGGTAGTCTATGAGATCTAGTGGGGTCAACAGGGCTACTAAAGACTAGTGGAGTCACCAGGTGGATGATGTTTATTGTTTTAAGGATGTTCTTTTTGTCCACCATCAACAACTAAATACCAATCTAAGGATGTTTGTGAGTTTTCTGAGATCTAAAGAATACTTATTTTTTCACTAACTCAGAAGGTCCCACCTTGATCGCCATTATGTTGGTGTGATCGGTGGGATAAATCCACAAGATAGTACTCTTAAGGGTTTTTTGAAAGGTTTAGGGAAGTCTAAGTTTGTTTATCACCCAGAGTCCCACCGTGATCGCCATTATGTTGATGTGAGCGGTTGGATAAATCCACAAGATAGTACTCTTAAGGGTTTTTTGAAAGGTTTAGGGAAGTATAAGTTTTTTTATCACTCAAAGTCCCACCGTGATCGCCAATATGTTGGTGTGAGCGGTGGGATAAATCCACAAGATAGTACTCTTAATTTTTTTTGAAAGTTCTAGGGAAGTATAAGTTTGTTTATCACTCAGAGTCCCATCGTGATCGCCTTTATGTTAGCTCCCTGTAATTTGATAGATTGATTGAGATACAAATGGATAGGGGTAACATCAAACCAAGCTTTGGAATGCAAGGACCTAGCCTTCCTGGATTCAGAGAGGGATCTCTCTAGTAGTGTGCAAAAGATGTGAACTTGTTTTGGTGATTAGGGTTGATTTTAGGCTAGATGTTAAGTGCAGGGTATTTCGATTTTTTTTGGTTGGGTATGATGCTCAGATGGATTTAGATAGAAAAGATGGAAGATTATTAAGTCATTGGGAAATGGAGTCTAACAAGGTCATGATGAGTTCATCAATGGTTTCAAGATCATTTGCTGGGAAATTTTAACTTGGTTGGTAGGTCTTTGAGGTTGTGGTGGATGATGAGATGAACATTAAACTTGAGAATAAAAGCTAGTGAAGGGCAGAACTGAATCCTTAATAACTTTTTAGAATAAGGGAGCTAGAAAATCATAAGCATGGAAATAGAATCAAAAGTATAAGTGAAACCTAATACTTTTGATTTCAAATTGAACACAGATGATTATCCAAGACAAACATTCAAATGAAATTATAGAAAGGCAAGAAACTTATTTAACTTTCACATATTTCATTATCAAGAGCAGAAAAACATTTAAGATGAACAAGTAGTTATAACCATAGAATAAGAGAGAACTCTGAACATCTAAAGTTACAGCTGTGAAGGTTCTTTGAAACAAATTTAGCTAGTAAAGGCAAAGAGCATGATTCAAGCAGACTTCTTTGACAAACCTAGGCAAAGCTACTTTAAAGAGTTGATTCCAAAACAGAGTATATCAGTAGCAAAAATATGCAGGACTAGCCATAAATCATACTTGAAACTAACTGATCTAAACCATTCAAGAAATGAACAATATAAGAACTTCTTAGAGAGCAAGAGATGGATTCCCTAATATATCTCAACAGAAGAAAACATTAAGGCGGTGAAGGACAAACAGAAGTAAGGTGCCATCAGGAAAGCATTTCTTAATCTAAATTTTTTGTCCTACTGCAACAGAGCAAGATGGAAAACATAATGGAAAACTAGAAAACATAAACATAAGAAACACTTTGACACCATCAACCAAGCTTATGTATCCTGCAAACAGTCTCTCTCCATCAACAAGCAAACCAGGGCATGCATGAGCTCCAAGACATCAAATTTCCATAAAACAACTCTAAGAGACTATGTATTTGCTTCAGCATAAGTCATCAAAATCAAAAAAAATACATAAGACCCTCATGCTCTATTTATGGAGCAAATGAGGAGGTGGAAACCCTAAGAGGCTTCCATAAACGCTAATTCAGCCATAAATGTCATAAATGTACTTAATGACCATGCAAGGCCCAAGACACATAAGAGATAATAAAATAAATGAAACACACCAAAACATAACTCCCCAATAAATCAGGAGTGTTTTGTCCAAGAAAATATTAAAAAACAAAATTTCCATTAATTAGTGTCTTTTGTTGACTTTTTGGCAAAAAGCTATCTCTGTGCGTAGCTCCATATCAGCAAAAATTGGGGTCTGTTGCAGCTAATATTTGGACCCCTTCCTAGCATCGGATTTGGCCCCGTGATGGCTTGTTGGAAAGCGTGAAGAGTCTAATTTCCATAAATACTTGAGTTTTTCTAAATGGATGCAATTTACCTACTCAAAAATCCAATCTCCCATGACTTCTCAACGCACAACACCGGGCCTGAAAAGGAGGCAGAAAGGTCATTTTTGAGGTGTTGTTTGACCTTTCGAGGGGGAAACAATGCTCCAATTGACCTGAAATCTTAGGGGTAGACTACTGGTGACATGAAAAACCCAAAAATGTAAACTTTAGCAACTTAGGATGCCCCAAAAAAGAGCGTAACTCCTAGGGTGTTGTGCTCCTAGGGGCCAAAATTTGGAAAAAACAAAAAGTTTCCGGATTTGCCTCAAAATTGGTGTGTAGACCCCTTAAGGGGTTTTAGACATATTCTAAGAAGAATTAGCCAAGATTCCAAGGCTTTCATTTACTTTGGTCTTCTTTAGCTCCTCTAGCTCCATGAGGGCTTGCTTGAGTTTGGCATTAGCAGGCATGCTCTTCCTTGCATAGTGTTTGACCATTTTCTTTTGCAAGGCAAGGCTCCTCTTCACCTCTTCGAAATGTTTATGCTCCTATTTATAATAGTAGATGACATTTGTGCCCTTTAAAAGTCCTTTTCCCATTCTTGAAGTTGGCTTCCTTCTCTAAGAGGAGCAATTTTGTACTCATCCCTTGGTCCTCATTATCACTGTCTAGATAAAAAAAAACAGGTCCTTGGGAAGTCTTTTTTATCCTTTTTCTCCTTCTTACTTGTACCTTCTATCCAACCTTTTCCATTTTTCATTTGCCTTTGTCCAATGTTTTGTATTTTTTAGAAGAGATGGCCCTTTTCCTTTTGGAGGTAGTAAACACATTTCTTCTCCCTCTGTGATATGTGCAAGTGAGAGGGGAAATAATGGAAGTTTCAAAGGTAGTGCTATCATCATTTTGACCTTTAACTTGCTTGATGTCTTATGCACTTGCCTCACTCTGAATTTTCTTTGTCATGCTTGGACTGATTTTTGTCAAGACAGACATGAATACTGTCATGACTTTCATGACTCTTTCCTTAACTGCCTGATGTGCTTTGATTTTTGTCCTCCTCATCATCCTGCTCTTCCTCATCATTCTACTCTTCGCCATCATCATGTTGATCTTCTTCCCCATCATCATGCTGCTGTGCCTCTTTATCTTTGTGGCTTGGAAGGCAAGTTCTGTTGGATGAATGCCCGGCTCAGTCCACTCTTTGCACCCAAAACCAAATTTTCTTACAAACCCTAGCTCAAAGACATACAAACTGATTTTTGCATAGTCTAGGGTTTGGGTCAAATTTTGACTATGGATGACCTCTTTGATTTTAGGAAAAATAATGCTTAGGAGGAGGAAAAAGGGTTTACCAACCTTATATTAGCTTGCAGAAACTTTAGAGGCAAAAAATTCGATTCTTGAAATTCTTTGGCAAAATCTGTAGAGTGGTGCTAGAAGTGCAATGCTAGCGCGCAACGCATGTGGGTAGCGCCAGTCTGTCTGTGCGTAGCGCCATTTTGCAAAAGGAATTTGGAGGCCTTCCCGGTGTCGGAATGAGCTCCATGATAGCTCGTTGGAAATCTTGTGGAGTATAATTTCCAAATATACAATTGGTTTCCTATTGGGAGTTGATTTTCCAAGCCAAATGTTGATTCTCCCAAGACTGATCAAAAAGTTCTGAATGATGGTGCAGAAACGCAGAGTGCTGGTGCATACCACTTTTGGATGGCTTCCTCAATTCCAAATTGAGCTCATGATAGCTCATCAGAAATATATTTAAGTCTAGTTGTATTTTGATTCATCCAACAAGTCATTTGGACACTCCAGCTGTGAGAAAACGTGATTTTCCCAAGGTCACTCCAGCAATGCAGAATTTCTCCTGTGACACCTGTATTTTTTATATTTCTCCCAAACCATGATACCTGTGTAAAAAATGAAGGAGGTTTTTCTTCTTGGCCCTATGATGGACAAAAAATTCTCTCACTTTTTCAAAATTCATCTCTGTTTGGTCATAAACATAGTTTGAAGCAAAACTGGCCCTAGGTGTGGCAAATGACTTGGTCCTTGGAATGAGTTTTTGGAAAATGAGGGAGGCATGATGTTTATGAGCTGGTATAGACTTATTTTTGATGACATGATATATAAAATGAATCATTTTCTCTTGTGCCTCTTTTTCATATCAAACCGTAGCTTAGTTGGAAGAGGAAATTAGGGTTTGGTGTAGGGGATTTAGCACTGCCTTGGAGAGGGAGGGGAATGAAGGGGTTAAGGGTTGCTAAATTCTTGGGGAATTTTTTGGGGATAGGGATAGATGTTAGGGAGTAGGGGAAAGTGGAATTTCAATAATTGAGTGAGGGGAAGTGGTCCAAAAGGTCAAAACACAGGCCTAGTCTTAAAAAGTGTCAATTTGTGGCAATAATCTAGGTTTTGTAGAAAAATGATGATTCTGAGGGATAGGAGTGATGGGAAGTGTTTATGGAGGTATTTTAAGGATAGGAGGAGGTGTAAGAGCATCAAGATATAAGCCTTGTTGATGATTTAATTATGGAGGTCATGAAACCAAGAAAAATGCCCTTAAAAACCCTGATAGACAATGGAGGAGTTTAGGCAAAACAAAAATAGAGGTATGAGGCCAAAGGTGGTGAAACATAGTGATAATGAGTGGCATGAGCCCATGATGGGTCTTCTGGGACGGGTGAGCTGAGCTTGACACGATGAAATGAGAAGTAGTGAAAATTTATCCAAGGATAATGAAGGCCGTGAGATTTCTAGAATTCACAATGTTCATGAACTTTGTTTCTAGAAATCTAGAACCGATACTTAGTCATCTTCAGATAGTGAAAATTTATGGATGAATAACACATTCATTCAAATGAAACTGTACCATTCAGACCGGTCCGATGAGTAAACCAAAGATTTAATCCACCATTAAATGAAAGTACCGTAATGTGATTAATGTATTTAGAAATCTGTCAATTACTCCTCGAAGAACGAATAGTACAAACATAGTCTTTGGTCTCCGGATTAAAGCTTAAGTTTGATAAATTAGAACTTTCCATTCTTCATATACTTTAGGTGTTGTATAATTATGTGTGTGTTAAAGTGAATCAAAATAATAATATGTATTTCCATGCTAAGCATAAATAATCATAGAATATATATATATATATATATATATATATATATATATATATGATGGTGATAGTAATATGTGACAAAGGAGAATGATGATAGGTGACGAATGTTATGCAGGTTTTTAAACGAAATTATTAAGCTTTGAAAGTAATTTTTATTTTATTTTATGTGTGTTCGATGGATGTTACAAGTGGTATTAGAGCAACGTTTGTACACTGGGGTCCTATGGGTCAACTAATGTTTTAAGTTGTGTATTAACTGATGCACAGAGAGAGAGAAAGAAAAGAATTATAATAGGATATATTATGAGACGGAATCAAACACAACAACCACCCCAGAACACCGGGGAAACCCAACCCCCATTAGAAATGAATCCGGAGATGTGGGTAAAGTTGAGTGTGGACTAGCACCAGCAAACTAGTAGGTTGTTGGAAGAGAAACAACACCAAACCAACATTCTACTAACTATTGTACAGAAGTTACAAGAGGAAATGGAGAGGGTGAGAAATGATAATGTGTGTCTGATGCAAGAATAGGAGAGGATATTAAAAAGCCTCTCAGATAAAAAGAATCAAGGAATTGAACAGCCCAGCACTGATAGGGATTTGTTGCAAGAATGAAATGAGCAACAAGCAAGGGACCATGTCATTGATATAATGGAAAGAAGTCAGTCTCAACAGAGTAATAGAAATAAAAATTACAATGAAGCTGATTCAGATAATGTATCCAATCAGAACAAAGTTAAGAGACGGAAGGTGGAATTACAAGGTGAATTTCGAAAGTTAAAGCCACCTACATTTGATGGAGTTGCGGAGGAGGTAGCTAAGGCGTGGCTGATAAACATGAACAATTATTTTCAAGTGTATGAATACAACAGTAATCTTAAAGCCAGATTGGTTATTTATCAATTGAGGGAGAAAGCCACATTATGGTGGGAGGAAGTGAAAAATGTCCACAGTATAGATTATCAAGACGTGACATGGGATTCATTCCAGTAGTATTTTAAAGATAAATACTTAAATTAACATTTCTATGATGAGAAATATAGGGAGTTCCATGACTTAAAGCTGGGAGAAATGATGATGGATGAATACATAACCAAGTTTACTTCCTTACTCTGTTATGTTCTTTATTTAAGGGATGAAAAGGCAAAAGTACAACGGTTCCTGAGTAGTTATGAAGGAACACATTGAGTTTGTAAATCCCAAAACTATGGATGAGGAATTTCGTAAAGAAAGAATGTGTTACCAGCAAGCTAAAGCAAAAGGAGAGTAGAATAAACGCTGGCAGGAAAAGAAAGAACATAAGGGTAGTTCTGGTTTCAAGAAAAACAGAACCAGTAATTTCAAGAGTGCTGCTAGAAACTTAGTTAGCAAACATTTTGGAAGGAATCATCAAATAATAAGGTGGCCTGCAGAAGATAAACCCACAGAAGCCTCCAGCAAACCCAAACAAGCACAAAATGAGAAGCCACCCCTATCGTGCTGGGGTGCGGAGAGGCACACTACTACAGAAACTGTCCGCAACGAGGAAGAAGCGAGGCACTTACCAACTTAAAAGAAGCTTCAAAAGTGGGAGATGTAGCCAGAAATATACCCGGAATTAACGCAACCCTCAAAGATTGGCAGGCAGATTACCAACCGACAATGATAGAGTTAGAAGGTAAATTTCTATCTCAACCTATTTCTATTTTGGTAGACCCAGGTGCAAGTTTAAGCTATGTAAGTCCCAAAGTAGTAGAAATTTGTAAATTGCAGAGTCAAAAATTCAGAAACCCTTGGTTGGTATAGTTAGCCACGGGAGCAAAGAAGAAAGTTAGTGCCAAAATTTTGAACTGTGCACTAGAAATTAGTGAACAACAACTAACTGTGGATCTGAATATATTACCTCTAGGTTCTTATGATGCGCTACCTGGTATGGACTAGTTGGAGAAGCATTGGACGTTGGTAGATTGCAAAGAAAAAAATTATATACTACAAAATGCAAGATGGAACCTATAAAGAAATTCAAGGTATAAAGAAACCTCTGCAGCTGCATCCAATTATAGCATCTCAAATGGGTAAGTGCATGAGGAAAGGATGCCAGTTGTATGTCATTCAAGTGGGCTTTAATAATTCCAAAGAAAAGGCTCCAAGGATAGAAAATATTCCGATAGTACAAGATTTTATGGACGTATTTCCAAAGGAAATACCAGGTTTTCCACCTAGAAGGGACATTGATTTTACCATAGAGTTGATACCTGGAGCATCACCCATTTCAAGATACCATACCAAATGAATGTGCATGAATTAACTGAATTGAAGATGCAGTTATAGGAACTACTGGATAAAGAGTACATCCGACCAAGTGTATCCCCTTGGGGAGCACCTGTGCTATTCGTGAAGAAGAAAGACAGAACCATGTGAATGTGCATGGATTACCGCATGCTTGATAAATTTACTATTAAAAATAGATATCCTCTACCGTGAATTGATGAACTGTTTGATCAAGTGAAGAGAGCAACAATATTTTCAAAGATAGATCTAAGGTCGGGATACCATCAGATCCGGATAAAGGATGAAGACATACATAAAACTACCTTTTGTACAAGGTACAAAAATTACGAGTTTGTAGCGCTACCTTTTGGATTGACGAATGCACCAACAAAATTTATGAGGCTGATGCATGGTATATTTCACCCATTTCTAGATAGTTTTGTATTAATATTTATTGATGACATTTTAGTTTATTCTAAGAATGTGGAAGAACATAAAGAGCACTTACGGATAGTGCTAAAAATGATAAGGAAGCGTCATTTGTATGCTAAGTTCAACAAGTGTGATTTCTTCAAGGAATAAATCAGTACCTGGGTCACGTAATTTTTGTTGAGGGTATTGCGGTTGACCCAGAGAAAATAAGAACGATTATGGAATGGAAAGTACCCCAAAACATGGCAGACATCCGATCTTTTATGGGTGTGGCCGGTTATTATCGACGATTTATTAAAGGTTTTTAAAAGATTGCTTTTCCAATTACTTCCTTACAAAGGAGGGGAAAAATATTTAAATGGACAAAGGAATGTCAAGACAACTTCGAAAAGTTGAAACTATTATTGACTACAGCTCTAGTATTAAGGGTAGAAAACCCCAACAAAGAGTTTGAAGTCTACACAGATGTGTGTGAAGAAGGAGTTGGGGCAATTCTGTCACAATAAGGTAAGGTTGTTGCCTATGAATCATGAAAAATAAAGGAGCATGAGCAGCGGTACTTGGATTATGGTTTTGAGCTTACAGCGGTAGTGCAAGCACTTCGGGTTTGGAGGCACTACTTTCTTGGAAAGAGATTTGTACTTAAAACTAATCACAGCAGCTTAACCTGCTATTTTAAGCAAGTTGATCTCAATTCTCACCAGGCAAGGTGGAATGCTTTCTTGAGAGAGTTTCACATTGATATGCAGCATGTAAAGGGTAAGGAGAATAGAGTAGCTGATGCATTAAGTAGAAAATTACATGGTGTTTATAAACTGTACTATAATCAAGTTGAGTGCAAATTTTTGGAGCAAATAAAAGTAGAAGATGAGAAAGATCCTGAATATAAGTTCATGTGGCAACAAGTAGATGAGTTCAAAAAACAAGGAAAATCTACTGATTATGAAATTAATAAAGATGGGTTGTTAATTTTTAAAGAAAGGCTTTTTGTTCCAAATCAAATGGAATTACAAGAACTGATTCTAAATGAGTATCACTAAATTAACTACTTTGGACATCCCGGGTATCAAAAAATGCTAACGGCAATAAGGAAGAATTAATTCTGGCCAGGTATGAGAAGAGATATTGCGGAATATCTAAACAAGTGTTTAGAATGCCAGCAAGTGAAACTAGAGCACCGGCACCCAGCCGGGCTGATGCAGCCTCTACCGGTGCCTGAGTGGAAGTGAGAGGTAATATATTTATACTTTATCACTCGATTATGAAGGTCAAAGAAACATAATGACTCTATAATGGTAGTGGTGGATCGATTAAGCAAATCAGCACACTTTATACCAGTGCAACCACTTATAAGACTGTGCAAATAGCAGACATATTTATGCGAGATATCTTTAGACTGCATGGAATTCCAAAGACTGTCATATCTGACAGGGATGTGAATTTCACTTTAGCATTCTAGAAAACGTTATTTATAGGATTGGAAACTCAAATTAGTTTCATCACCGCTTACGATCCACAGACAGACGGACAAACAGAGCGAGTGAATCAGATCCTGGAGGATATGCTACGTATGTATGTAATGCAACAGCCAACTAGGTGCGAAGAATATTTGCACCTAGTGGAGTTTGCATACAATAACGGCTATGAGGAATCTCTTAAGATGAGTTTGTTCAAAGCTTTATACGAATGACAATGCAGAGCTCCTATTAATTAGAGTAGCCCAGAAACCAAGATGATGCTTGGACCGGACATGCTAGCTAAAATGGAGACGAAAGTAAATAAAATCCGACAGAATCTGAAGGCAGCTCAGGATAGACAAAAAGTGTATGTTGATAAAAAAAGGACTTATCGTGAGTTTGAGGTGGGAGACCAAATGTACATAAGGATAAAGCTAAATAAAATCACTTTAAGGTGGGCCTCTTGTGCCAAGTTGGCTCCCAGGTTTTGTGGCCCTTTCCAAATATTGGAAAGGGTGGGACCTGTAGCTTACCGATTGGCCTTACCCAGTAATATATGGGCGCACAACGTCTTTCACGTATCGTTATTAAAACGATGCATACATGATCCAAAACATATAATCCAATGGCAGAATATTCAAGTCGAACTGGGCGGCGAGTTTTTGGTTGAGCCTCAATGTATAATCGATCGGAGAGAAATCATGCTCCGGAGGCAAGCCATCACCCAAGTTAAGGTGTAGTGGAAGCACTTTGGCCTGGATGAAGCTACCTGGGAGGATGAAGGCTTTGTTCGGGAAGCATATCTAGAACTATTTGCTGAAGTTGAATGAGAACACCGGGGACGATGTTCACTTCTAGGGGGGGATTTGTAACAACTGGCTTAAGTGCTAACTGATGATAATGATTTGTTGTTAAGACATTAAGACATTAACTGTCATTTTCATTTTATTTCTTTTTAAACAATGCATTATGAGCAGAAACATATTTGATTAAATAAATTATGGAAGTTATTTCCATAAAAGAATAACAAGGTTGATGGTAAAAATTAATTCAAGAACTGAGAGTTGGTTGGCAGAATGAGTTTAAACAATTACCCAACCTCTGGGGATAAAAGTTTAATCCTAGTGAGGTTTAGGGGTTCTGTTCGGTAACTAAGAAAAGAGAATTGCAGAGAAGAATTATCGATCTCATATAACCAGTGGAATCCTCTGACTTCTGAAAATTAAATTGGAATTTGAGGACTAGACCGGAATGTCCCGAGGTCTCTTCCAATAAATCTGTCAACTTATAAGCTCAGACTTGGAGCACGGGGGAGAGACGAGGACATGATTGCCTCTCTCAAGGTAGGGAGGATAACATCAGTCAGAAAATTTCAGAGATAAATAGATAAGTTTCTCTTTTGTATTACTGGAAAATTTTAGACATCTGTGTATGGAATGACATTATTGGGTTAAATTCTGTAGATGAATACAAAATTTATTTGCAGGAATAGAAAGGCATTTTCATTGAATTCTTGAAGGATGAAATAATTAATTAGATTTATGCATTAACTGTAAGGAGGAGGACTGTTAACACAAAACCCTCGAGAAGAGGGCTCCGTGATGATCATCCACTGCATCCTATGATATACACGGACAAGGATGGTGCAACCATCTATTATGTTAAAAGTAGAAGAAAACAATTAAAGAAATTTTATAGAATGAACTGTACAAGTCTGGAAAACAACTGTAAACATATAATAATAATAGATGTCATAAGATTTTGGTAGAACTAGCAAATGTACAAGGAAAAACAGTAAATAATATTTCCTTAAATATATCATCTATTAACTGAAAAAACAAGAAGCACGGAATGTGCACTGCGTAGGAAAATATGTATTTCATTTTCTTGTTTACGGAACACATCAAGAAGTAAATTTGAGCAATTTACAGAAAAAGAAAACTAAGCTTTGTAGAAACTACAACTCCGATATTTTCCATTTCTTTTCCATATTAAACATTACGAGACTTAGGTACTGAAATAAAGGAAATAAACACTATTAGGAAGTAACCTTAAGAACAATCTTGTTTACAGAACAAAAAGAGAGTTCAAAATAATTTTAGAGTAAACATTTTACATTTTATAACGAAAACATTAAAAAAGGAAATTACAGTAATAATTATAACCGTAAGTATTCGATTACTTCGGTTGTCCAGCAAAAGAAATAAGAAAATAGTGAGTTAATAAAAATAAGCAAGAAGCTTTTATAAGGAAAACATTATAAATCTCTTCCAAGATTTGGCTTGGCCCCAAGAGAAAATAATTTCCTTTACAGACGAATTTAAAGTACGGTGGGTTGCGCCACACCATGAAGCTTCGTGAGAACTCATGACATTAGAATAGTCGAAAGAAAGCATAATAGTTACAATGTTCCAAAATATACCAGTAGCAATGTTTTATTGGCTTATCCGCATGCAAAATGCAGAAAACTACGACAAAACTACATGGTCGAAAGGCTAATAATAGTCAAGTTCTAGGCCAAGAGCTCAGTGTTCGATCTAGTCGCTATTAAAGAAGGGGTACTTATTTAGAGGAATGGAATAACAATGTCAGCAGTGGAGCTAAGTCTGAGTGCTATCAAAGAAAACCCCAACGCAGAAATTCCTCAACCCGTTTACTTGCACAAGAATCAAACCCTAACGTTAACCTTATACTTGTATACAATCTAAAATGTCGAAAGGGTAAAAGTGAGAAGAAAATAGCCATTAACCATTCATCACTTACCTATGAATGTGTAATGTGGAATTTCGGGCCACCAACCTGAAACAATACGTTTTAGAATATAATGAATGAACAAAGTATGTGATGAAAGAATAGTTAAGAAGATACCAGAAAAAACGATAGTTAACTGAGTTACCTGCACACCTCTTGGGAGTGCTTCTTCATTGTAGCCGTGCGAGAAAAACCAACCAGAAGAGCAAAAGAGTGTAATCGAATTTCCTTGACAGTAATAAGTCTGAGATTAAAACACGGGTGGAAAATAAAAAGAGAACCAAATATTGCCAAAGAAGTATGAACCCTGTAAAGAAATTCTACTATAACAAATCTTTAAACAATCGAAAGTGTTCTAAGATATCTGTAGAACCATAAAAAATTATTACTGCAGAGAGACAGAGTCTATGGAAGAGTTCATTGCTCTGGAAAGTTACAGAGACAGAGGTCTCTCCCTGGAGGAAAGGAAAACGAGTGAAATGCTTCGAAAACGATTAAGGGGTAGGGTCATTACCCAAACCCTAAAACTGTATCGTCGTTGGATCTCGACGGGAAAAATCAACGGCAGAATATTGTGCCAAGTGTCTTGCAAGTACACAAGCAGCGAGAGGCAGATATACCCAGAACTCAATAATCAATGCATTCATTGAAATGGAACTGCACCAAGTCAGATCCGTCCATAGCGTAAACCAAAGAGATGATCCGCCATTAAATGAAAATACCAGAATGTGATTAATGCATTTAGAAATATTTCAATTACTCCTCGAAGAGCGGATAATATAAACATAACCTTTGGTCTCTAGATTAAAGCTTAAGTTTGATAAAGTAGAACTGTCCATTCTTCATATACTTTAGGTGTCGTATAATTATGTGTGTGTTAAAGTGAATCGACATAATAATATGTATTTCCATGTTAAGCATAAAGAATCATAGATTATATATATATGAAAATTAATAAGATGGTGATAGTAATATGTGACAAAGGAGAATGATGATAGGTGACGAATGTTAGGCAGGTTTTTAAACGAAATTATTAAGCTTTGAAAATAATTTTTTTTTGGTTTTATGTGTGTTCGACGCATGTTACAAAATTGGAATTGAAACTTTGAATTAATAGATTCTTTGTTTTAGTGTAGCTATATATTTAAACGCAACAAACTTGTCCATTGGAATTTATTCATTTTCCACTTTCTTTTACACAGAGTACTTCGACCGTTCCCATGATCGTTATTTCTCTTTCAAATCTGCTTCAATCTGATTCCTAGGGAGACAAAAGTAACCTAACAGGTAACTAAACAAAAATGACCAAACTAAAGTATTTTATTTTAATGATGGAGAAATAAGTGATTTTTAAATTAAATTGTTATTTCTGGATTTGAAACTGAAAACCATTCAAATAATTTTCATATTACTTTTTGGGTTATGTATTACATTAAAATTATTCTTTTGAAATCAAATCTTTTCCATTCATATATTTAAAAATCAAAATTCCTCAAAACCCAATTTCAATAAAAACACACCTATAATATAAAAAAAAATTAACAAAATATAAATAAGAAAAAAAAAAAAAATCCCTGAAAACAACAACATATTATTTTATCATCAAAATATCTTATCTTGCCATATATCTTTTTAAAGTCTTCTAAAACCTTTTCAGTAAAATTTCATTCTTTTTCAAGAATTCAACAAGTTATATAAATTAACTAAACTTTCATCATATACGAACTACTTATATCTCTAGCAACCTGCATTATACTTATTATTTTAATAATATTCAAATATTCTAAAACCTTTTTAATAGAGTTTCATATTGTTAAAACAAAATCTAACCAATGATGTAAAATAATTAAATCTACGTTATAAATTAGGTGCTTTTACCTTTTCATCCATAATTTATCAGCATATGCTCTCAATGATCACATTCATTTCAATTACTTATTATTTATGATGCCAACATAAATGTTTTTATTTTTTATTTTCATTTTCATTTTCCTATTTTGAAATTTTATAATAAATTCGTTTTAATTTTCTATTTATTAAATTCATTTCATCTCGCTAACCTATCATATTTTAGGTTTTACTTTAACAATATATATAATAAATTAATATAATACTTTCAATTTTTAAATATATATATAATTGTCTTTATTAATATATATTTTATTTTAGTAATATATAATAAATTAATATACTAGTTTTTATGATATCTATTTTCAATCTCTATTTTATTTTAGTAATATAAAATAAATTAATACAGTATTTTTTATGATATCTATTTTTAGCTAATTTCACATATTAAATAATTTACATTAATTTCATAAAGGAAAGGACTTCACTTTAATTATGTGTATATTTATTTTATTTTTATATAGATTAGGAAAAATAACTTAGTTTCTTAAATTAATAGTAAGGATAATTATCGTTGATTATTATCTATAAATTTAGGTTGAGATTTTATTATTGGTTATTATTTATAAATAGTTGACTCATTATTGTTTTTTTCTTTTTCTTTTTTAATTATTGTGATAGTTTAATTTCGGTAAAGTGGCTTCCATGCTCAACCCCTTCTTATGAGGTTTTCATGATACGATTACATGGAGACTAAATCTCACTCAAACCAATTGGTCTATACCTCATGGGTGAGTGACTCATTGTTGTTATCCAAGAAAATCGACATCACTTAGAATGATCCCCTATTGAAATGTCTATAAGGGGGGAAGATGACCCCTAAAGGGGAAATCTTTCACTTGTGGCAAATACCTATAAGTATTGGACCATTATCCTATTTCATTATATTTGATTAAGACAATCTCTTAGTGAAGAAACGATAACTTTATATCATGCTCCAAGACCATCTTCTAGAGGTTGGTAGATTTGGAGTTAAGATGGAACTAGGATGGTTTAATCCCCCTTTAAATATGTTATATTACACATGAATACCATATTTCAATACCATTGGTTCTCAATACCATGATTCATTCTTATTTTTATTATATTATTATTATTTATTGTTATTTTATGACCAAAATAAAATGTATACATTACATTAATATTTTTATTTTATTTATTTTATCTAATTTTTTGTAATTTGGCTTAGTCAAAATGTTAAACATTATATTACAACATCTCTATGACACTGGGTGGAGAGCACATCTTGGAGCAATAAACTCCACCACTAACATCACTTCATTATAAACAAGTAAATATCTATATTTACTAATTATCATAAAAATAAAAATTTATTTTATATTCATATATTCATTGTTACAAAATTTCTTAAAAATAGGGCAACTATATAAATTAAATGATAGTAAATGTCAATGGAAATCAATTCATAATAGACATCAAAATACTTAACTCGTGATATATCTCACATTGTCGATATTTAAAAAAAACTAAAACTTAACTAAACTATAAATTTATTTAATTCTATTATTTATTATAAAAAAATTAATTAATTATTTAAACGTATGTGCATTTACTATTATTAATCATATAAAGAATTAATTAATGAGTTAAATATATTGTATTTAAAAAATATATAAGAAGATTCTTAACCATGGAAGTTTACCACTATTTTATTATGGATGTTCTTAATTTATAAATAAACTTTATTATAATGTCATGAACCAATATTATGATTTATCAATACCACATGTTCAAAAATTTGTACAGTTGCAAAGAATAGAATATATATATATATATATATATATATATATATATATATATATATATATATATATATAAGGTCTTTCGTCTTCAAAGGTTTTTAACATGATTAAATAATCTTTTATTTTGGAATATAAGTCTTAATGTCCTCTAGGACACCAATGTCCATAAAGGCTATAGAGTCCTCTAGTGCACTATAGATCTCTCTAGTCTATGGAAAAATAATTATATATATATATATATATATATATATATATATATATTTATATATTAAAAAAATGGAAAAAATGATTTCATATCACAAACCACCATGTTTATGATGTAGGGCCAATATTTGAAACAACAAACTCATTATGCATGTAATATTCCAATCAGAAAAAATTATATTCAAATGTGTGTTTTATAAAAAATGAACATGTGTTCCCCATATGATTTATATTTGACCATAGTCAACCATTTTCAAACTAGCTCAATAGTGGTCAACCATGGCTCACATGGTCATTAATTGTCAACATCGTCAGCCTTTAATGATCATTGCCAATAATTGTCACTAATGGCCTACCATGGTCACCTATGGTCAATCCTTTGGTTAACCATGGTTAATCATCATCAACCTTGTTAACATGGTTAGCCATCATCAGCCACTACAATATGACAAACAACAAACATCATTACAATGTGACGAAAAACCATACAAACACCCTTACAATGTCTCAAATAATATTAATTATCCCAATGTGACAAATAATAAATGTCATTGTTCCCCATGGTGTGTGCTCATATTGATATTGTATTCTAATACATGGCCTCCATTCTAATCATCTTTATCATATCCTTGATTCCTATAACGAGCTTGTACTTTGGATTGCATTGGAATACTTAGAACTGGAGAATCTCCATTGTCGTCTTCCATTGGCTCCACAATATTCTTCCACTTCGGTTAGCATGGTGGGGCTTAAGTTGGCGACCGAGACTTACGATGGCAATTTGACTTTCCAAGTTGTCCTTTTTCCTCCTTCCAGTCAATCCACGATTTTAACTTCATGTTTTTCTGGCTTCTCCCATTCAAGGATTCCTTGGTTTCTACTTCACTATTGGAAGGATATTTTGGCTTACTTGCTTATTGGCAGTTCCAAATCGACAAGAAACCCAACACATATAACTTTTCTACTAATGCGGACACTATTCGTAGCTATAATTGATCATGAGGCATTTTTCTGGTGTATCACCTTTGTTCCACTTCAATCCACTTCTCGCTCAACTAGTCAAAGCAGTATCTCACTGGCCACTCGTCTGTGGGATTTGGTGAAAGATGGTGGTATAACAATTTCTATTTGTGATCATGGTTTGGATGAGGTTTTGAAGGTTTTCAAAAATTGTAGCTTGATCGTGGCAGCATTAGTTCTTCGTGGCAGCCAAACTCAGCACGTGTCGCATGCTCTAAAACTTTTCTAGGTCATTGGGTATCCCAATTCTCTATTTTAATTGTCATGGTTAAGGAAATATTGTCTTGCTTGAATTGAAATTTCTCTAGAAATAAGAGCTCTCATATCCATGCTCTCATGTATACTTGTGCCTTTTGGAACATTTTTTTGTTTTTGTCTATAAAATTTTTGAGGGATACTTCTAACCTCAAGACATTAAATCTGTGTTTTTGGTTTGGTTTCCATGAAGACCACTAACACAAATATTAATGACTTGTAAAAATTCACTTTAGTAAGGAAATGTGAGCTTCACAAAGAAAAGAAAAAACAAAAATGTTTTCTAATGTGATGAATAATAAACATCGTCATAGTGTCCACAATAATGAATGGCATTACGGGGTGATTAACACAAATTGATGTTTTATTTTGTGCAATAAAAAAAATACAATACAATAGGTCGAACAAATATCCATGTTGCAATATGAGAAAAAAAATCAATGTGAATGTTGGTCAACTTCAGTTATCTTGGTCAACCACAACGAACTAGGTTAAAGCTTCCTTATTCGTGGACCACATGCACAACATAAACAACCCTTGTTAAACATGTTCAAGTGATCTACATGATCAACCATCGTAAAAAATGATTAGCCATAGTCAACATGGTTAACCATAGACATCTATAGTCAAATGTTGACAACAATGTTCACCCATAGGAAAGCATAGGCTACCATAGTCAATAATGGTGAAACAAGCTTAGTAATGGTTAAACATTCTCACCATGGTAAAAAATGGTCAATAAATTTAACCATAGTCAACATAGCTCAACTATAGTCAACCATTGTCACCATGGCCATACCAACAGTACTTGGTCAACCATGGTGTTGTGGAGGTAAATCCCCTCTGCGGACAGAGGCAATCCCTACTAGCCCAGACCGGGTCTAGCAACAATCGTTCATGCTATAGTGCAGGTTCCTAATTGAGAATAAACCAACTAGTGATGAAGACTTACCTGGAATCCAACGTTGTTGCTTGTAGAAGAGGTAGCGCTCCCGTTCCTTAGCCCTAGCAGATCACGATCCCCTTGATCTCCGTGATGGACACCTACACATGCAAGAAACAAAACAAATGCAAGCGTAAAATCCAGTAGATGCAACTATATGTCAGTCAGAAAGGACATAACTCATCATTATAAACAACAACAAGAGTGGAACCATAACCAATAGTCGTTTATTATTAATCAATCAAAGGAAAATTACAACCAAGTTCTGACACTGAATTCTCCTTCGAAGGGTCGCCAGCAGAACACGTCTCGAAAAGCTTGTCAAGGATTGGACAAACCTCTCTCTTAGGATCTTGACAATAGTATCCTTGCTTGAGTTTGGCCTTAGGGGAATAATCAAGGCTCTTGCAGCATAAGGCTCTTGGGAATTTGGGAACTTGAAGATTAGCTTGCAAAGGAGATGAGCAAGCTTTTATAGATGGAGGAAGGGGAGTTGGAATCCCTCTAATCATGGGATTGGCCCTATCATCAAGGAAGCTTCTATGATAGGTGGCAAACCACTTCCTCTCTATGGAAATCCGTAGCCAAACCTCCCAAATCAAGATAGATATCAATTCCTGGATCAGTTATGATGAAACTTCCGCCATTTATTTTTAAAAAACACTCCTTAAATTGGCTGGCGCAAGTGCGACTCTGGGACAGAGAGCCAATTGGCATGACCTCTTTAAAGGATTTTCCCCATTGGTGTAGGTACTGAACTGGCTGCCCGTGCCAATGCAAAAAGGGGTGTTTTTAGGGTTTTTCAGCAGGAGATGTCTTTAGGGGGATGAAAGTACATGTTCAGGGGAATGCCATGAAAGTATTTTCAAGTTATATCACTGCTCACAGGTCACAAAATAAGCCCTCCAATGTGCGAGATGGGGAATGGTAGGGACGGTGACAAATTGCTGTGTAACAGATGCCCCCTAAAGTATGAGGCCCGAATGAGAGAGAGGGGTGAAATGCTTTACGAGAACATGTACAACTGAAAACTCCGCCGTTGGAAAACCTGCGTGAAGAAGTACAACTGATGTCTCAAATACATGATATATATGTGGTATGGGTGCAGCCATCCATAACAGAGTATACAATAATCCAGATCCAAGGCATGGACGCAGCCATACAGTGAGGATCGATAAATAGACTCAGGTATGGTCGCAGCCATCCAGTAAGTGAGTCATGTAAATAATCATAATAATCCACAAAATGCAGCCTGGATTACAACAGACACAATCCAGGGTCTTGCGCTCCATCTCGACCAGAACACAGTACAAGTTCAAGCATGCAAATAGGTGAGCTGAAGTCGAACATGCAAGAACATCATCTGATTACCAACCAATGTTGAAAGTTGTTAACAGACGCGAGAGGTACCACCAATAATGACAATGGCCCTCAAGGTACTATAGGTACAATCTACGGCATGTGAATCAATGAGCTGGCGTCGAACACCCGTAGAATCACTCGATCGGAGCCCAATGATGAAAACCTTGCGTCGAATGCGAAGAACCTGCCATTGAGGCATGCAAGCTCCAAGGCACCAAAAGGGAGTCTCTAGATCAGCTTCCTGGATAATGAGCTAAAGTTGAAAGGAAGTGACCTTGATCGAAGGTGGGCCATAGTGTTTCCCACATCATCAACAAGAGACAGAGGAATATAATGTCTTTTACGAACCATGATTAGATGAGAATCAAAGGAAGGTTGGTAGTTGCAGAGGTCAACTTCTCTTGAACATATGAACGACACGACAGTGGACTTGGCAGTATTTGACATCAAAAGATCATAGGTCATGGTGACGAGGCAAAGAGATGATGAGAGGTCAAAAGGGATTACCCAAACCCACGGAGGCAAGTGAAAACGAGATGAGATGTCCCCAACCTGGCACGAATGCAGACAAGTTCCATGTTCAAGAGCGACATACTTCTGACACGACAATGATTTTGGTTCCATTTTTTCCCCACCATTTCTGGTGAGTACCCCAATTATTTTTGATAACAAGCTTGAAGGGGATAGCATATTCTTGTAATATAAGTCCGTCCTTCGGACGAATCCATCCTAGTACATTTAACGAGCCCTAGGAAGGAGCGACTCAAATAGCGTCATCACGACTGAATCCGATGTCATCAAGGTTTAACGAGTCTGAAAAAGGAAGAACTCGGCGTCTTTTCACATTTAGAGAGTTTGAAAAGACAGCTGAAAAGTAAACTCCAACAGTCCCTTTTCGTAAATAGTTCCTCAGATCTGAAAAGGTAGAAAACTATGTCTGAGAAAACCTCCTAGTCGCGATAGGCTACGGTATTCCTTTTTCGTAAATAATATTTCCCAGCCCGAAAAAGGGGTAAACGTATACTGGGTAGATGTCGTTTCATGGCCACTTTAATGAGATCGAAACGACAAGGGCCTCGTCAATCTTTTCATGTTTAGAGAGTCAGAAAAGAGTTGAAAGATGACTCCAAAATGACTTTTTCATGTTTTTACCGAGTCCGAAAAAGTATAAAATACAACTCGTTTCACCGTTTAACTCGTGTAAAAAACCTGTTGCTGCACATAGAGGCAAGTGTAAAATCCATTTTCCGACAACAAATCAAAATATCCATGAAAATGCCTTTTAAAACCTATTCTAGATTTCAAAAAATTATAAATAGTCTCAAATGGTAAAAGAAAAATTACTTTTACTATTTACCTCATTTGGAAAGCAGCAGTGGTCCATTTTGTGCAAACCTTCTGACGGCGATTGCGACTGATCCGGGCTACCATTCAGATTCCCATTCGTTCCAGGTAAGAGGCGCTTCCCTATACTCCATTTTAATCCATTTTTTCATATTTTTCCATTGCTCAATAGATTTCTATGGAAGATTTTTTAAATTTTAGGGCTCCGCCCATTGCCGCGGGTATCGGGCACAGACCCGCGCCAATGGCCTTTTTCATACAAAGGGCCCGCGCCAACTGGCGCGACTGTTAAGGAAACAGCCGCGCCAATGGCGCAGCGTGGTTTTTCGTTTCAAAATTCCAAATAGCTAGTGATTTAAATGATTTTTCAAGCATAGCAGAGATCTAATCAAGGGTTTTTGACCATGTTGATGCAGGCAACCGAGTACAACGGTGATCGAATGGAAAGAGAGGGAGCATGGGGAAGAGGACGAACTAGCCATGGAGAACGAAACTTGTATGAATGCTCTCAAGAACTGTGGGCTTAAAAATTTCTTCCTAACACCTTTCTTACGAGCTCAACCTGAGCTCCTACAATACCTGATTAGTATTTGGGATGAAAATGAACAAGTGTTCAAGCTGCGGGATCAAGTATTAGAACTGAAGGTTTCTGACGTATACTTCATAACCGAACTGTCGCGTAGAGGTCCAGTGCCCATATTAACAGGGAGTAGACCATCTGGTGAAAAGATGGAGCAGGTAATGGCGAGAGTGTGCCCAAGGGCACGAACCGAATCAGGAAGCGGAAAGGTAGACATTCACACTGTCAAGGATCTAGCACTCAGAGTAGTTCTACACACCATTACACGAGCTACAGGATCGCAAGCTCCACATGAGGCGACCAAGGCCCAACTCATACTAGCCTCAGAGTGTATGAGTCCTACACTGTTTGACTAGGCTACAGCGGTGACAGTCAACATGAAGAGGTAGCTCACAAAGTGCAAGCAATCCAAATTGAAGCAGTTTGGCTATGGTTCTATCCTGGTATCGTTCATTCTGGAACAACTACCAATCTTCCAGGGCCAAGGGGCCATAGTAGCTGAGCCGGTACCACGAGAGCCGAGAATGGCTCGCTGGGCAGCACTGATTCCTAGAGTAGGAGGGGGCCAACAGATGTCTTGGAGGCCTGAGTTTTTTGGGTGGCTACGGCGTCAGTTGATCGTAGTCGAAGACTGGCCATATGCAGGGACCGATTTCACTGGTGATCCAGATCTTCCACTCCCGAAGGGAGATGACTGGGACGAGGAGTTGGGTAAGATCGTCTTTTTGATTTTTATGTTTTATGATTTTTTGTTAATTCATGTTCGTTTTGACAGCAGTTATATGTATATGCAGATGTCGGCCCAGAGAGACCAGCCGGTATGTCTCCCATTTCATGGAGAACTCAGCCCAGAGCTGACCCTCGGGCAGAGGGTGGCGAGGGAGGTGAACTGATTCAGAACCTGGAGGGCATTGCCCGGGGGATCCCGGACTATGCACGGCTAGCAGATGTTCCGCTAGCATACCAGCGACACACTGTGGGGGTGCCCAGTCGCCTCCACCGACTGTTGAGACGCTTAGTGCGTGCGGTGACTTGTTATCATGAGCACCACGCAGATTAGACACCTAAGGCTTATTTCATGCATATTTTTTGAGAGACATGTCGTCTCCGGATGTATTAAGACGAACATGTATATTTTTTGATTTTATGCGACGCACACTATGTAAACATTTCGATATCTATATATATACATATCTATTCCTAGATGGATCTTCCTTTTTACATGTGATGTTGTTTTAAAAATTGTGCAAATGTCTATCTAGCACCAAATTAGCTACTGCATCTGTTAATGTATTCATATGTTTGGGTATATGTTGATATGTAATATAGTCAAAATTTCTTTCCAACAAACGAATACGCAGATATAGCTGTAAAATAGATGGATTTTTGGCTGAATAATTCATGTTGAGCTGTAATACTACAAGTTGTGAGTCTAGATACACAAGTAATTCACAGATACCAAGGTTTACAGCCTCGGTTAATAATTCTAACACAACACTATATTCCACGATGTTATTTGTAGTACGTCCCAGACACACACCTTGCAAGTTGACCAACTCACTAGCAGGATCGTAGATTACCCAGGCTACCAAAGACAGATTCCTGGTACTGCGGGAGGCACCATCCACGAAACCAACAAACGGATTGATGGACATCTACACAATTAGGAAGACCCGATCAGCAGAAATATGTTTACATCGCACACCACACCACACATGCACACAAATGAAATAACACACCTATGTACACACACCACACCAAAAATGACTTCAAGAGTAGTATTTTTTCAGGTACAACCCATTTCTGGGCTGCGCCAGCGGAACTCCTTCATAATCTATAAGCTCATAAGCCTCATTCTTCAATACTCGTTTAACTATATAGGGCCCATGCCACATGGGTTGGAACTTACCAGCCCCAATCTTGTCGTGTGCTTGATCGTACAGGAGGATGAGGTCCCCTTCGACAAAGGAACGTGGAGAAATAGATTGATCGAAGTGTGCTTTGACTCGCTTTTTCTGTGCTTCAATGACTAAAGCAGCTAAGTGGTGGGTTTCATCTAACCGTTCCAGATACAAAAGATGCTCTTCCTCAGCAGAAGTGTCGGGTAGAAGTTCCACAGCTAATTTCAAAGAAGGAATCTCGCATTCAACCAGAAGAGTTGCTTCCAAACCATACACCAATTGAAATGGTGTGAATCCAGTTGCACTCTTTACAGACGTCTGGTAGGCCCATAGAGCTGAGAACAGTTGGAGATGCCAATTGGATTTGTGAATACCAACTATTCGTTGAAGCATAGTGACCAGAACCTTGTTCATAGCCTCAACCTGGCCATTTTCTTTAGGGTAATATGGTGTGGCGTAAGCCCAATCTTGAAGTCAGCTCGACCATCATATAATCTCGAAAATGAGTACCATGGTCAGTAACGATGGCCTGAGGGACCCCGAAACGTGAAATGATATGGTTGAAGATGAATTGGGCAGCTGTCTTACTGTCGGCAGCTAGTGTAGGCATCGCTTCGGCCCACTTCGTAAAGTATTCTATGGCGACGATTATATACGCATGCCCCCCGGCCGAATGAGGGTTACACGTCATAAAATCTACGCCCCATTTCACAAAAGGGCCAACGGTAATAACAGGATGCAAAGGGAGGGGCGGTGCGCGCATCTTTCGCTGAAAGACCTGGCACGCGTGACATTTACGGATTGCGACGATACAGTCTTTGAATATTGACGGCTAGAAGTAACCTGCTCACAGAATTTTTTGGGCAGTGGCATATTCGGACATATGACCGCCACAAGCGCCACTGTGGCAGTCATTTAGGAATCTTTCAGCCTCTTCCAAGGTTAGGCACCAAGGGAGCACCGAATCTACTCCAACGTGGTATAAGGTATCTCCTATGATGCAGTAGGGTTGAGACTAATGCCAAATCCGACGTCGGGCATCTTTAGTCAACTCAGACCGAAATGTGGAGGTCTGAAGATACACAATTATGTCACCATACCAAGGGTCATGAGTGCTGATAAGGAAAAGAGTTTCGTCCGGGATATGATCCTTGGAGTGTGAAGGAGTGGAGTCTATTGGGAGTGAGCATATAAGATCCGCGAAAACCAGTGATTTGGTTGACTTCGCAGTAGTGAACTCTAAGTCAAAATTTTGCAGGATAACGATCCATTTGGAGTATTTTCCCCCCAGTAATTTTCGAGAGAGAATATATGTCATGGGGTTGCAATCCGAAACCACTGTTATAATACGCAAAAGGATGTAGTGGCGA
Organism: Pinus albicaulis; assembly: GCA_034641835.2. Classification (NCBI taxonomy): domain Eukaryota; kingdom Viridiplantae; phylum Streptophyta; class Pinopsida; order Pinales; family Pinaceae; genus Pinus; species Pinus albicaulis. The sequence continues at coordinate 82,672,094 of CM076582.1, forward strand.
AAACGTTGCACAGCTTGTACTGCGGCTAACGCCAGCTTCTCGACATGAGCATAACGTGTTTCTGTGGCGAGAAGGTTCTGTGATAGATAATAAAAAACATGTTCATTACCATAATCGTCATCCTGCACCAGAACCATAGCGATGGTGCTAAACGCGGCGGCTAGATACAAAGTGAAATCACAGTGATAATTAGGAGGACGAAGCAAAGGAGAATTAACCAGTAACGTCTTAAGCTTCTCAAAGGATTCTTAAGCAATGTCGTCCCAATGGAAGGGAACGTTCTGCTTTAGAAGACACGTGAATCCTTTGGCCACCTCCACGTAGTTCGGGATAAAGCGTCGAAGGAAGTTAGCTTTTCCCTGAAGACTCTACAATTGATATAACGAGGAGGGTGATGGGAGATTGATGATAGCCTCGAATTTTAAAGGGTCAAGGCGAATTCCGTCTTTGGAGACTATGAAACCCAAAAGACAGCCAGAATCCATGCAAAAGACGCATTTATGAGGATTAAGCCTAATATTGTAGCACCTATAGCGAAGGAAAATCTGGCGGAGGTGTTCAGGGTGGTCCTCTCGCCTAGCTGAGTGAGCTCGCAATTCGTCCAGATAAGGCTGAACGATATGGCATATGTCATGGAAAGCGTAAGACATCGCACGCTGGAAAGTGGCTCCAGCGTTCTTCAAGCCGAACGGGAGCTTTTATAAGCGAAAGTACCCCACAGAAAGATGAATGCAGTCTTGTGCTGATCAACAGGTAGAATGTTTATCTGATTGTACCCGGAAAAGCCGTCCATCATGGAATAGATCTCATTCCCAGCACATTCGTCAATGATTTGATCTATGAAGGGAGTAGGATAGTTGTCCTTAGGACAGGCCCGATTAATGTCTCAGTAATCAACACAAACTCTGATAGTACCCTACTTTTTATCTACAGGGACAATGTTGGAGACCCATTCTGTGAGGGGGATGGGATAAATAAAGCCCGCGTTCAGAAGTTTTTCAACTTCTACCTTAATTGCGGCGGCTTTGCAAGGATGCACCAGGCATAAGCGTTGGCGCACGGGCTTCACACCAGGGTAGGTTGGAATCTCATGCACTACAATATTGGGATCAATCCCAGGCATTTCCTCGTAGGAACAGGCAAACACATCTCTGAATTCTTTAAAAATATTAGTATAGACTTGTATCTCATCAGGAGAACAAGTCACTCCCACGTGTATGTTCTCAATGAACCCCGGTTTAACAGAGATGTTGATCGGGATGGTTTGAGTGATGTTGCTCAAGTTTCCCTCTGAAAGCACCTCATGTATCAATATGGGCATCTGGAGAGGTGGAGTGGGAACCTGAGATGAAAAACGCTCTAGACAATCTGACATTGCCCCCAAGCCAGGCATAAAGGAGGAACGATGATTTCCATTGCTCCAAGGCAGCTCCTCAAGAGACATGGTTTCAATAATGGCTTCGTTGGAAGGAAAAATATCTTTGAGAGGATCAGGTGAATCGGCCTGACCAAGCTAGGGGGATTGAGAATAGATGTCTAAAGCCATGCTCAAAGGAGCATGTTGAGGAGGAGAAGGATCAAATGTAGCAACGATTTCACAGTAGCTAATCTCTACTGGAGTTAAGGGCATCGATTCTCCAAACTCAATCACCTGCTCAGGCGAAGGGATGAGCCATGGGTCATCAGACCTAGAGATCATATTAACTTGAGCGGTGTGCGATGGTGGTGTGGGAAAAATACCCATGAGGATGGGGTCCTTGAAGAGACCGGGTCCTACACTGTCAGGGGGATTTGGGATCTGATCCACGTACGAAACATTGTTCTCGGAGGTGGAGGTGAAGAAAGACAACTGATCCATAGTAATGATTTTTCCCTCATGAGGGAACTTAATAAGTCGAAAGAGGGTGGACGGCACGCATAGCATAGTGTGAGTCCAACTGCAGCCGAGAAGTATATTGTAGTTAAGCTTGGTGTCAACTACTTCTACTTCTATGTTGACTGTCTTCTCGTGTAAGGTAATCGTTAAAGTCTCGAGAACACCCAGGGGTTTGGATTCCCAACCATCGAATGCCTCCAGGGCATTGGGAGATGATGAAAGGGCCAGAGAGCCAATGGCCTTCCAGCAAGCGGACGACATGACACAGGTAGAAGCACCTTCATCCACAACGGCCCTATGGATGTTAAGACCGTTCATCTCGACTTGAATAACAAGAGCGATCTGATGTGGAAGTCGAGGGGTAAAGTTTTCTAAGTCGAAGGTGAGAAGGCTAGAATCGGCGGGATCGATTCCACCAATTGCAGATAAAAGAGCTTTCCGTTGCGAAGGACAACTTTGAAGAGCTTCCAATGTAGACATAGCAGAAGGCGCCTGTGCCAGATCCTCAACAATACTGTAGTTCTGAGAGGCACAGGCATTTGGATTGTAGGAAGACTTTCATTGAACACCTTTAGAAGGTGGCCTCACAACAGGTTTAGTAGTAGGCTTCTCAATTTCCAACGAACCAGACACAGTTGGGGGAGGTGGGCCATCCACAATTGCCTTCCCATCTATCTGACGTGATTCGTTATAATCCTTCTAATGCGTAGCAATAGAGATAGGTGCAGCACCATTCATCATAAAGACCTGGGACCCAAATGGTGCAGATGGTGAAGGCTGTTCAACCATCTAGGTCTGCTGAGATGGGAACAGTTCTTTAAGAACTGCCGGAGTCCCTTTGGAGCCTTTTAGAAGTTGACTAACTTCAGATCATCGTGGAAAATCCTTGGTATAATGATCTCCTTCACAAATGAGGTAGGGGTAATTCGGTTTACGTTGAGAACCGTCCTTGGTATGAGATTTGGACTCTGGCTTTGGGGCGTCGGATTTGGATTTACCTTTGCCCTTCTTTTTCCCTTTGGGGGCTTTCTCCATAGGATTAGCCTGAACGGCATTAACCTCCGTAGTTTTGCAAGAGTCGGTAGGGGTGGGAGGAGCAGAATTACTGGATGAGTTGGACTTCTGCTTCCCATTCGAAGATTTCTTCGAATTCTGAGACACGGAACCAATAACACCATCCACCGCCGGGGTAGGTGGAGCTTTAGAGGTTCCAGACCGTGGAGCATTAGGCAAGATATCATAAAGCGTGTCGGACTGAGAGTATACCAGATCCAGATATTGGGCACGCGTTATGGCTTGTTCTTCAGTCACACACGCTCCCATAGCAATATCTTGGGTGATTTTGTTAACGAAGGAGGTGGTGAACCAATGAGTTAGTATCTGATCAGGTATATGAAACTTGATCAGCCTACAACGACGTCGCCACTCATGAATGTGATCAGAAATGTGGGTGGCTCTGTCCTGCTTCAAAGAAGTCAGGAGACGCGTCCCAGCTTCGTAGCGAGCCGGTAACTGAAAATGAGTCAGAAAAGCCATGGCTAATGAATTGAAATCTTGAAAGATGCCACGGGATAATTCAATATACCACTTAGTGGCAGCACCAGTCAAAGTGCGCTGGAAGAGGCGTAGACGAATGGAATCATCGACCCAAGAGTTGGACGAACACCAAAGATGGTAAGTCATCACATGAGCTTGGGGTTCCTCCCTAGCTTTACCCTCAAACTTGGGGAAATCACCAGGTATCTTGGTAGGAACCTGTTGTGACCAGCAACAACCCCCCTTTTATTTAATATTAGTAATACTAATAAATAAATGGGGACCCTTAGTTAAAAAATCCAAAAAAAAAATCAATTAGGATTTGTTTTCCTTTTCAAATAAAACTTTCTATCATAAACTTAGAGAAATCCCTTAGAAAGAACATTAAGAAACACTTAAGTTTATGATAGATTACAATAAAATTGTTCTTTAAACAAAATAGCGCATCCATCGCAAAATGGTATATATCTTTTATAAAACTGAAAATGCGATTTTGCGCTTTTGCGATAATGCGATCCCAAAAAGCCTATACAATAAACATATTGGTCGCAGATCGCATAGTGCAGAAAACAGAAATGTTAAACAAATACCTTTTGCGCTATTTATAATTTTGCACTATTGTGCAATTTCCGTTTTTGCGTTATTTACAGTATTGCGACGGTTTCATTTTGTGATATTGTGACATTGCGATATTGCGATATTGCGCAGCAAATCGCAGATCGCAATGTCGCAGATTCATGCGCGTTGTTCAAAGGCAATCTTCCCATATATCAATATCTGTTATGCGCTTTAATGATTGGATTGACAATTAATGGTAAATGAGATTTTGTTTTGATTGAAAGTCATTTCACGTTAAAATAATATATTTCATCCGCCTTTGCATTTAAAACAGTCTCATCACCTTTCTCATGCCATTACTCTCATTTAACTCGTAAAATGCAGGCACGAAGGAGCAAACGTCTATACAAAGCTTTCACATAACATTATGGGTAAGAAGGAGAAGAGCTCGAATTCTGAAAACAGAGAAATGGCTTCACTGTATGTAGACACCGCTTACAATAAGGATGCTAGTATATCCACTTGGGACGGAATGTATAATTTGCTGGAAGAAGAAAATCCTGTGGTATTAAAAGTTACGGCTACAGCAGGTTCTTGTAATACATCTGAGGAAACTCTTAGGGAACTAGCTTGTTCATTTTTGCATAGGATAGAGGCAAGGCCGAGGATTCTCCCGTATACGGACATGGTGAAATGGGTGCTGGACAACACCAATATTTCAGACAGGCAATTTAGAACTCCATCTCAAGAGCTAATCGGGTCATTCACCACGGAAAATGTGAGGCTGATGTATAAGTTGTCGGAACCTCATGCGCCTTATAATAAGCAATTTATGGAATAATTTTCCAGAAAACATGTGAATTTGTCAGAATGCACACAGGAATGGACCAAAAGAGATGAACCATTGAAGAAAAACAAACACGGGTGGACAGTACCAAAAAAGGATGTTTTAGACGCTGTTCACAAGTTCAAATATCCAAGTGGGCAATTTGACACAGTTTCTACCACAAGATAAGGTATATAAGTTTGCCAAAATTATCCTATATAGAGCTTTTAGAAGTTACTAAAGAAGTTGTTGGAGGTCAGGAGTTCTCAGGGAAACATAAAGCTCTTCTTGAGAAAATTCAGGAGTTGAAGAGACTTGAAATAACTGTAAGGAAAAATGAGGAAACATTGACCAAATTCAAGGCACTTAATGCTGAGCAAGAAAAAGATATGGAGCGTGATCAGCACAGAGAAAAACTACTGCGAAAGGTCAAATCTATAAAAAAGAAACTACTTTGTCTGAAGTATGATATGAGAAAATGGCGAAGTAAAATCAAGATGAAATTGCAAAATTAATAACAGAGCGAAAAGCTCCAATAAAGGAAAATGCACAAAGAGAAGACAGCAGAGGAGGCGGCTACAGCGGAAAACACTCTTACGGATTGTGTAAATGATAATTTACACAAAGCAAATTTGATTTCAGAAACTGTTCCAGGATATCTCCCACAGGCACATCAACTACAAACAGAATGGAGGCAAAAGGCAGAAGAAAGAGCAAAATCAATCCAAGGGCTGACAAGATTAAATTGGGACTCATACTGGACATACTTAGTGAAGCCACACAGTCAGCACAGTGCGCTTAATTGTATCATCAATTCTACAGAGAAGATTGCGCCTACACTTGCCGACTCTGTCTTTTCAGGATAGTTGAATTCTGAAGTCGGTCAACCACATCTTCTCAAAACTATGCTAGATGCCTGCAAGTTTAAAGATCAAGTTCATAGATAGTTAGATTTAGTTTTAATTTTACTGTATTTTAGCCTAGGAAAGGGACGGTCATTAAACCGAATCCTTAATTTTTGTAATAGACTATTTTTAGATTTAGCTAAGTAGTATTTAAACCCTTCTCATGCATTTAGAGAAGGGTCCTGGATCTTAATATTTTTTGACTTGGAGATTACATTTATGTACTCCATTGTCTTATATATTTTTAAAAAGGATCACATCTGGTGATTTTTATGCGGAATTATCTTTGAAGTGTTGCATTTCTGTACCTTGGAATTTGATTTTGCATCAGAGTTACTGGATTAGAGTATCAGATTTCATTTGAAAGTCTTCAAGATGAATAAGGTATTTCTATCTGTTCATTGTTGATTTCTTTTGTCTTATGATATTCGCTTTAAAATTTGCTATCATTTATATATATTTGTTTTCACAACGCTTCTTCTTATATATCATTTCTGAGTATAATTGAAACGTTATCTTTCATAAGTATATATAGATGGTATACAATGATGAATGCAATATGCTTATACAACTCTGTTTAATTTCTTAAACAGAGTTATCTTTATTTGCTTCTGCACATGTCAATTTAAATAATAATACATTTTCATGGTTATTGTTAAATTGGAACAATCTTAAGTTGTATTCACATATAATTACCTGGGTTAGTGTTAGAATTTCTTTATCAGTATTTAGTTTAAATTAGATAGTTTTATTTCAGTCAATTTAGTCCCATTTTCACCCATCCAAATCAACCCATCACCAACCCATTTAGTTATAAAAAAATTGGTCCTTTAAATCCAGTCGGAGCCACCATACCAAACGGAAAAGGAGCTGTCCTAAGGTCCCGACCGTGTGGTTTTACCCAATGTTTGAAGCAGATATTTTCTAGGCTTCAACATTTTTGGCGCTAGAAGGAGGGCCTGAGCTATGAATGGCAAGTAAATATTTATCCACAAGCCATTCTGAGAGCAAAACACCCTTATCAACTTCTTCGATTTCTTCTGAAATACAAAATCCTATAGAAGAAATTGCGAAGAATATTCATACACCCACTACCAAAATCTCAAAACATTCAGACAAGCAATCTCCTGAGTCTCCTGAAGTACAAGATTTAATCCATAAATTGAAAGGATTCTCATTATCTCTCGAAGAGTCTGAAATATCTGAAGGTAGTGTAACTTCAAAATTTGTTTCTTCGAAACCTCTTACTAGGCTTCAAAGTGAAAAACTTGGTATTTCTCCGAAAGAATTCCCTTTACCTAGTAGAGTCAAGACAAGAAAAACTCAATCAGAATCAGTAAGTGATATAAGTTCAACATCTAATATTCAAATACATGTTTCTGAAATCCCAACTCAAAAAAGTACAGTTGTTTCCACATCATCTCCTCAATCATCATCAATCTCAACATCATCTATTCCAACAACTTCTATTCAAACACCACCAGTTTCTACTACTCCTCCAATAGTTGTTCCAATAATGGCTAGACCATGGGCTACTCCAGGGGCTGTCAACATGGCTGCACCTTTACATGATTTACCAGACAATCCTGGAAAATGGCTTCCAAAATTTAGTCCAGATCTTAACATTCAAGCTGAAGAACATATCAATAACTTTATGCTGGCTATAAATTTGAATGGAGTCACACATGAATATGTTGTAGTCAGACTATAAATTTGAATAGCAGGATCATGGTACTTTTCATTACCTTCGGGATCCATAACAAGTTGGGCCATTTTTGCAGATCATTTTTTAACCAAATTTGGAGATGACAGATCAATAGCGACTTTACTCAATGACCTCTCAAATTTGAAAATAGAACCCAAAGAGCCCATTAAAGATTTCAACGCTAGATTCAACAAACTCTTGAACAAAATCCACACAGATTCACAGCCTAGTGAACAAGTCAGAATTGAATGGTACATAACTGCCTTACCCTCAAACATAGCAATTTTTGTAGACAGAGCTGCAAAACCTAAGTTAGCTGAGAATATGAAAGAGGCTATTGCAGCGGAAAAATGAATTATTTCTCTAGAAAAGAAAAATGCTATTGAGGAAAGGAAATCAAAGAAAGTCAGCTTCAAAGATGATTCAAAGAAAAAGGCCAAAGACCCATATGACATGGAAGGTTTACAGAAAGTTCTTAAAACCATGTCAAATGAAATGGTTGAAATTAAAAAACAAGTAGCTGAAACTTCTACCAAGAAACCATTCCGAAATTTCAGAATAAACCAAGTTGAATCTAAACCTCCTAATGCAATCTCTAATGCAGAATCCGAAGAAGAGGAAGAAGAAGAAGATACATCTTTAGTATCAGATGAGGAAGATGAGAATGAAGAAATAGCTGAATTGAATGGAATGTGGGATTTTATTCTCCATAATTCTGATAGTGAAGAAGCTATGCCTGTAAGTACTAGGAGTAAATCTATATCGGAACCAGTGCAAACAGTTCCTAAAAAGAAAATTACAACTCCAAGTACCAAAGACAAATCCCCTGTAAAGAAAAATTCTCCATTACCTACTCAAAATCAGCCATCCTCTTCTAATCCTCCTACATCAACAACAAAGACTTTAGTGGTGTCAGATCCTATGGAATACAACATTGTCGAAGACATGAAAAAGATCAAAGCCAACATTTCCTTACATGAACTCAGCAAACTAAAACACCAGCAGAAGTTGCTATTGAAAGAATTGAACGCTACACCAATTGCTCCTTTACCAATTGGTGTAGTTGCAAAAGCAGCTAGGGGAGATGGTAAGCCACCAGATAAGGTAGATGCTACTGATAATGTGCTCATTGGAGAAAATTCAAATTCTCAAACTCCTCCTTTTCTTTTGACTTATGAGATGTACAGTAAAAATCTGCACAATTGTTTGATTGATTCTGGAGCCTCCTCCAATATAATGCCTACTTCTGTCTGTGCCAAATTGAATATCGAACCACAGAAATCAGCAGTTCATATCGTTCAATTGGATTGCTCTAAAGTTCAATTTGTAGGAGAAATCAATTCAGTTACTATCAGATTAGCTTCTGATCCTAGGATTGTCCAAAGAATTGATATTTTGATTGCTGATATTCCTGAATTCTATGGATTAATCTTAAGCAGGGACTGGTCTGCGAAAATTAATGGTTATATCTCAACTGATTATTCACATATGTGGCTTCCCTACAAAGGGAAACCAAATCAAATCAAGATTGAACGAGAAAAACATATGACGCACACTGTCATTGAATTCGAACAACCTAATGAGCCTGTGGCATTCAACAACAATATTCTTGGAGGTTATTCTGCTGAATCATTTCTTGGAAACTTCGAAGCACCTCAATCACCTTTTTCTATAAATACTTTTGTTTCTCAAATAGAAATTTTTTCACAATCTGATTCTTCAAGAATTGTAAATACTTCTGATATAATTATAGATAAGTCAATAGATAAGTCTTTATTTTGGTTGTTATATTTTGATGGATCAAAGTCTAGCGATGGAGCTGGAGCAAGATGCATTTTAATTGATCCAGATGGGGAGAAAACCATGCTGTCATGTAGGTTAGAATTTGAGTGTACGAACAATACCGCAGAATATGAAGCCTTGGTTCAAGGACTTTATAAAGCTATAGGGTTAGATGTTAAATACTTGAAATTCTTTGGTGATTCTGAAATTGTTATAAAACAAGTTAGGAATACTATTCATTTCCTTTCAGGACATCTTAAACACTATCAAACCCTAGTACAAGATCTCACCACTCATTTTTTAGCATTCAATATTTCTCCTATTCCTAGGAATCAGAATACATCAGCTAACTTGTTAGCTAATGTTGCATCTAAACTCCTTCCTGCTGAAGATTGCAGTCCTGATAGGTTTTTTGTAGAATTGATTTTTCGCCCATCTGTCCCAGATAATGTCACAAATTGGAGAGTTTTCTATCATGATCAAGATATTTTAAATTTCATGACTTCAGAGAAATCATATGATGAGCAAATTATTGATGAGGATGATCACGATTTACAAATTGCTTCAAAAGGTAATTAAAATCCCATTCCGAAATCTGTTGTTAAATTAGAGGATTTATATGACATTAAAGACAGATTCAAGAAAGTCACTAATGCTAAACTTCAAAGTTCCACTTTGAAGTTTGAATTAGTAAATCTTGGTTTTGATTCTAAACCTCAAAACGTTAACTTAGGACTCAATTTAACACCAAAGGAAAGGAATGAGTTCATTAAACTTCTGAACAAGTATAAAAATGTTTTTTCTTGGAATTATGATGATTTAAAAACGTATGATACTTCGGTTATTCAACACACAATTCCAATGCTTCCTGATATTAAACCTGTTCAACAGAAGTTGAGAAAGATTCATCCAAATCTCGAATGACAAATCAAATCAGAACTTAATAAACTTTTAAAAGCCAAAATCATTTTTCCTGTCAAGCACTCCAATTGGGTTTCCAATATGGTACCTGTCAGGAAGAATAATGGAGATATAAGAATCTGTATTGATTTCAGAAATTTAAACAAGGCATGTTTAAAAGACAATTTCCCGTTGCCAACCATGGAACAGATACTTCAAAAGATAGCTGGTTCTGAACTTATGTCCTTTCTTGATGGATTTTCGGGCTATAATCAAGTTTTAGTTCATCCAGATGACAGATTGAAAACAACTTTCAGAACAAAATGGGGAACTTATGCTTATCAGAAAATGCCTTTTGGTCTAATAAATGCAGGAGCAACTTTTCAAAGAGCCATGGACATAGAATTTAAAGGTCTGATCAATAAATCAGTTGTTGTTTATCTTGACGACATAAGAGTATTTTCAAAAAAGAAAGTCAATCATCTACATGATTTAAAGAAAATATTTGAAAAATGTAGAAGGTTTGGTATTTCCTTAAATCCAAAGAAATCTTTCTTTGCTTTGGATGAAGGAAAACTCTTAGGATTTTTTGTGTCAAAAGATGGTATATATATTGATCCAGATAGAGTGAAAGAAATTTCTGATATTTCTTTACCTCATAACAAAAAATCCATGCAATCATTTCTTGGACAGATCAATTTTGTTAAAAGATTCATTCCTGATTTTTCTTTTATTTTTTTACCTATGCAAAATATGATCAAGAAGAATTTAGTATTCAAATGGGAGCATAAAGAGAAAGAAGCCTTTGAGGCAATCAAACAAGCGATCATTAATGCACCAACATTGAATACCCAGGATTTTTCTAAAGATTTTACTTTGTATACTTTGGCCACCGAAACATCTTATGTAGTCGTTTTAACATAGCTCAATGATCAGAAAATTGAGGCACCAATTTCTTTCTTTAGCTCAAATATGCAAGGAGTTGAGCTTAATTATTCCGATGTTGAAAAACAAGCCTTTGCTGTGTTTAAATCAATCAAACATTTTAGACCTTTTCTCTTGAAAACACATACAAATATCATTGTCCCATTCTCTCCAGTGAGGCAATTATTAATTCAAAAAGAAGTAGGAGAAAATAGAGCTAACTGGGTAACAGCCTTGCAATAATATGATATTGATATTAAACCAGCTAAGATTGTTAGAGGACAAGGTTTTTGCAGATTATTGGCAGGAGCTCATAACATACCAGAAAATCAAGATTCAAATCAAGATATTCAAGTAAGTCAGATAAGTGTTACAGATTCTGAATCTCAGTATGCTGACCTCATCTATTACTTGAAAAATGGGTATGCTCCTTCTAATCTCAGCTATAAGAGAAAATGTGCTTTAAGGTTAAAGGCTATTAAATATGAGATCATTGATAATGTGTTATTTAGGAAAAATTATGATTCAATTTTATTAAGATGTCTTGAAAAGACTGAAGCTGAAAAGGTTTTGCAGGAGTTGCACGATGGACCAGCAGGAGGTCATTTTGGAGGTGATACCACAGCTCACAAAATAATTCGTGCTGGTTATTACTGGCCTACCCTTTTTAAAGATACGCATGATTACGTAAGGAAGTGCAGAATTTGTCAAAATGCAAGTGGAAGACAAAGGAAACCAGCATTTCCTTTACAACCAGTGACTATTGAGCAACCACTCAAACAATGGGGGCTTGACATTATTGGTGAGATAGTACCTCATTCTTCCAAACATCACAAGTACATCCTTACTGCAACTGATTACTTTACAAAATGGGTAGAGGAAATCCCGTTGAAGGTAGCCAATTCTGATGCAATTATTGATTTCATAGATCAATTCATCATAACCAGGTTTGGTGTACCTAACGCTCTAGTCTTTGATAATGCATCTTACTTCTCTGGAAATAATTTAATAGAATTTGCAGTCAAAAGAGGTTTTAAATTAAAATATTCAGCAAATTATTATCCACAAGGTAATGGTTTGGCTGAATCCACTAACAAAAACCCTATCAAAATCATTAAAAGGACCATTGATCAAAATCAAAAGAATTGGCACAAGTCTTTAATATTTGCATTATGGGCTGATCGTATCACTGAAAAAGCTTCAATAGGAACTTCACCTTTCAATTTAGTTTATGGAAAAGAAGCTGTGATACCATCAAATTTAACTCTTCCATCATTAGCCCTAGTGCAATTTATTGAGGAAAATCTTTCTTCATCCATTCAATGGAGATATGATCAAATCCTTAAACTAGAAGAAGATAGAGATAAAGCAAAAATTATTCATGAAAAACATCAACATCTTGTAAAATATTCTTTTGATGCAAGTTCTACCGGCTCAAAAATTTTGTCAATTGGTGATATTGTTCTGAAATAGGATAAAGCACACGAAGAAAAAGGTAAACATACCAAGTTTAAGAAAATGTGGCTTGGACCATTTCAGATCGTTGAGAAGATAGGCTCAAATACATTCATACTCCAAGATCTAACAGGTAAGAGAGAATCTCTTCCTGTAAATGGGCTTATCTTGAAGAAATTCTTTTCATAAGGAGGTAACCCCTTCTTAAACTATACATATTCCTTTCTGCAAAGTTTTTGATTGTTTTTACGAATAAAGGTTGTTAATGAGTCTTTAATTGACTGTTTACTATTTAAGAAAATTTCTTAGGAAAAATATTATAAATATTTATTTTGTGTAAATAAGAATTTTTAGAGTAATGATCACAGTTTTTGGATAGTTTAAAATAAGATGTTAAACTTTGAAAGATTATTCCAATCATTTGCATGATCTTTTGAAAACTTGAGAAGAATGTAAATCATTATAAGTTTATTTAGCAGAGAAAGGTTATCTATAAAAGTAAAGATTTTTTCAAAGTTTTGGAACTCAAAAAACTCTGAAAATTGTCATCCATTGATTCTTAAGGATAAAAATATTTCACCCCATCCATTTAAGTTGTGATTTTTTAGAATGTAATTCTAAGAAATTATATGAAAATTTAAGAGATAAGAGGTCTCATTATGAGCCGACTTACCATATTCATAAGAAGTAATAAAACTGACATTACCAATACTGCATATCAAAACAGGGTAATGGCTTATAAATATAAGACAAGGGGTCTCATCACGAGCCAACTTGTTCAGTTTAATTATAACTAATGAATGGCATTGTTATTAACTGGCTACCAAACTAGGACAATGGCTCTTAAAAATAAAATAAGTAAAAGACAAAAACATGAGATAATAGGTCTTATGAATTTATCTTTTAAAAAGTCATAATTTTAGTTGGATGGGACAATGAAAATTTAATGGTTTAAAGGTAACCCTGTCGAGACTATGAACGTTTGCTGGCAGCAGAGGCAATACCTATGGCAATATAGTATATTATAAAACCAAAACTTGGAGAAATCCACTTACTTCATTATTAACACCAATCAAAGCTTGAGATAACCCAAAAATGTTTTTATTCTTAAGGAATTAGAAAGAAATTGCGAATGATTTTTATTTTCTTTTTCATAGTTAGATTTTATTTAAAAATATCTTAAGATAGTTTTCATTATCTTTAAAAATCTTTACTTACTAGAAATATAATGTTCATTTTATTTTTTCAGAGATAACTGTTTCTTTCAGTGAATCGCCAATTGTTGTGACCAGCAACAACCCCCCTTTTATTTAATATTAGTAATAATACTAAATAAATGGGGACCCTTAGTTAAAAAATCCAAAAAAAAAATCAATTAGGATTTGTTTTCCTTTTCAAATAAAACTTTCTATCATAAACTTAGAGAAATCCCTTAGAAAGAACATTAAGAAACACTTAAGTTTATGATAGATTACAATAAAATTGTTCTTTAAACAAAATAGTGCATCCATCGCGAAATGGTATATATCTTTTATAAAACTGAAAATGCGATTTTGCGCTTTTGCGATAATGCGATCCCAAAAAGCCTATACAATAAACATATTGGTCGCAGATCGCATAGCGCAGAAAACAGAAATTTTAAACGAATACCTTTTGCGCTATTTATAATTTTGCGCTTTTGCAAGATTTGCGATGTGTGCTTTTGCGCTATTGCGCAATTTGCGTTTTTGCGCTATTTACAATATTGCGACGGTTTCATTTTGTGATATTGTGAGATTGCGATATTGTGACATTGCGATATTGCGATATTGCGCAGCAAATCGCAGATCGCAATGTCGCAGATTCATGTAGGCGCGTTGTTCAAAGGCAATCTTCCCATATATCAATATCTGTTATGCGCTTTAATGATTGGATTGACAATTAATGGTAAATGAGATTTTGTTTTAATTGAAAGTCATTTCACGTTAAAATGATATATTTCATTTGCCTTTGCATTTAAAACAGTCTCATCACCTTTCTCATGCCATTACTCTCATTTAACTCGTAAAACGCAGGCACGAAGGAGCTAACGTCTATACAAAGCTTTCACAGAACATTATGGGTAAGAAGGAGAAGAGCTCGAATTATGAAAACAGAGAAATGGCTTCACTGTATGCAGATACCGCTTGCAATAAGGATTCCGGTATATCCACTTGGGAAGGAATGTATAATTTGCTGGAAGAAGAAAATCCTGTGGTATTAAAAGTTACGGCTACAGCAGGTTCCAGTAATACGTCTGAGGCAACTCTTACGGAACTGGCTTGTTCATTTCTGCATAGGATAGCGGTAAGGCCGAGGATTCTCCCGTATACGGACATGGTGAAATGGGTGCTGGACAGCACCAATATTTCAGACAGACAATTTAGAAATCCATCTCAAGAGCTAATCGGGTCATTCACCACGGAAGATGTGAGGCTGATGTATAAGTTTTCGGAACCTCATGCACCTTATAATAAGCAATTTATGGAAGAATTTTCCAGAAAACATGCGAATTTGTCAGAATGCACATAGGAATGGACCAAAAGAGATGAACCATTGAAGAAAAAAAAACACGGGTGGACAGTACCAAAAAAGGATGTTTTAGACGCTTTTCATAAGTTAAAATATCCAAGTGGGCAATTTGACACAGTTTCTACCACAAGATAAGGTATATAAGTTTGCCAAAATTGTCCTATATAGAGCTTTTAAAAGTTACTAAAGAAGCTGTTGGAGGTCAGGAGTTCTCAGGGAAACATAAATCTCTTCTTGAGAAAAGTCAGGAGTTGAAGAGACTTGAAATAACTGTAAGGCAAAATGAGGAAACATTGACCAAATTCAAGGCACTTAATGCTGAGCAAGAAAAAGATGTGGAACGTGATCAGCACAGAGAAAAACTACTGCAAAAGGTCAAATCTATAAAAAAGAAACTACTTTGGCTGAAGTATGATATGAGAAAATGGCGAAGCAAAATCAAGATGAAATTGCAAAATTAATAACAGAGCGAAAAGCTCCAATAAAGGAAAATGCACAAAGAGAAGACAGCAGAGGAGGCGGCTACAGCGGCAAACACTCTTACTGATTGTGTAAATGATAATTTACACAAAGCAAATTTGATTTCAGAAACTGTTCCAGGATATCTCCCACAGGCACATCAACTGCAAACAGAATGGAGGCAAAAGGCAGAAGAAAGAGCAAAATCAATCCAAGGGCTGACAAGATTAAATTGGGACTCATACTGGACATACTTAGTGAAGCCACACAGTCAGCACAGTGTGCTTAATTGTATCATCAATTCTACAGAGAAGATTGCGCCTACACTTGCCGACTCTGTCTTTTCAGGACAGTTGAATTCTGAAGTCGGTCAACCACATCTTCTCAAAACTATGCTAGATGCATGCAAGTTTAAAGATCAAGTTCATAGATAGTTAGATTTAGTTTTAATTTTACTGTATTTTAGCCTAGGAAAAGGACGGTCATTGAACCGAATCCTTAATTTTTGTAATAAGACTATTTTTAGATTTAACTAAGTAGTATTTAAACCCTTCTCATGCATTTAGAGAAGGGTCCTGGATCTTAATATTTTTTGACTTGGAGATTGCATTTCTGTACTCCATTGTCTTATATATTTTTAAAAGGGATCACATCTGGTGATTTTTATGCGGAATTATCTTTGAAGTGTTGCATTTCTATACCTTGGAATTTGATTTTGCATCAGAGTTACTGGATTAGAGTATCAGATTTCATTTGAAAGTCTTCAAGATGAATAAGGTATTTCTATCTATTCACTGTTGATTTCTTTTGTCTTATGATATTCGCTTTAAAATTTGCTATCATTTATATATATTTTTTTTCACAACGCTTCTTCTTATATATCATTTCTGAGTATAATTGAAACATTATCTTTCATAAGTATATATAGATGGTATACAATGATGAATGCAATATGCTTATACAACTCTGTTTAATTTCTTAAACAGAGTTATCTTTATTTGCTTATGCACATTTCAATTTAAATAATAATACATTTTCATGGTTATTGTTAAATTGGAACAATCTTAAGTTGTATTCACATATAATTACCCGGGTTAGTGTTAGAATCTCTTTATCAGTATTTAGTTTAAATTAGATAGTTTTATTTCAGTCAATTTAGTCCCATTTTCACCCATCCAAATCATCCCATCACCAACCCATTTAATTATAAGGAAACTGGTCCTTTAAATCCAGTCGGAGCCACCATACCAAATGGAAAAGGACTTGTCCTAAGGTCCCGACCGGGTGGTTTTCCCCAATGTTTGAAGCAGAGATTTTCTAGGATTCAACAGAACCAGAGGCCAATAAGGATTATGCAGAATCAGATCATTGGTTAATTTCAAAACATCCGGTAATTCCAAGGTAGCCAAGAACGGCAATGGCGGATTGGACGGCATCCCTGACCCTTGATAAGGACCAGTACCTGTACTCCACGTTGGTTGAGAATATCCTTGCCCCCAGGGGTTTTGTCCCGTAGGATTCTGACTGTAGGGGGTATAGGTCGTGTAACCAGCCTGATTTGGTTGCTGGTAACCAGTGTGTGGGGCTTGATAACCAGTGTATGGACCCTGATTATATGTCGGCCATGTGTAAGCAGCATTTGGATTTGGTTGCTGAGTATAAGTGTAGCCGGGTTGTTGAGAGTAATAGTTAGAACCTTGGGGCTGGCTATAATTTGGTCGGTATTGACCATGAGAATAGTAACCGCCCTGAGGTTGAGTGGGCTGCTGATAGGTGGGACCTTGCTGAGCTTGATAATTAGGGTGCAGTGGTTGATTTGGCTACAGCATCGAATGAGTCGGCTGTTGTGCAGGGTTAATAGGATGTGAAGGCTGGCCTGGTTGAGTAGGCTGACTTGGCTGGGCGGGCTACCCTGGGTTAACAGGTTCACCCGGATGGATAGGTTGCGTCGGTTGCGCAGGTTAACCTGGCTGTTGAGAAGCACCAGGTTGTACTAGATGGGTCGGTTGTCCTGGTGGAGGAATGGAGCCAGGTGGTGGCTGGTAACCGGTCTGACCTGAAGCAGGACCATAAGATGGTCCTAGCTGATGTGCAACATGAGGAGCAATAGGATATTGTGGTTGCATAGGTTGGGAAGGTTGGACTTGCCCCCCAGGACCATATACCGGCCCTGGTTGGTACCCCCGCTGAGGCTGCACAGGTTGACCGAAAGGGTTGTAATACTGTCCTTGCGGACGGTACGATGGCCCTTGCTGGCTTGCAGGATAGCCTTGGATGGGCTGGCCCTGTGGCTCATAAGGATAGCCAGGCTAGCCCGAAGGTTGGCCTTGGAAAGGTTGCCCTTGCGGGTTGTAACGCTGCCCAGCCTGGCCATACAGTAAACCTTGAGCATGAAGGTGAGCCTCTGGAGCGGGTAAACATAACATGTTCACAGGCTCATCGTACTGATTTGGAAAAGCATACACGAGTGTACCATCCTGTGCATAATGCGACAAATACGAGCGGTTGAGATCTTGAGAGGATTATCCGACCTCGGGGTTCGGTTGTTCTAAGGACAACTGATACTCCTCCGGAGAAATGTTCTACGGCATAGCAGTCGCTATATAGATGTCTTCAGGAGCCGGCATAGCCCTCGCGAAGTGTGCCGTGACAGCGGGTGCAGACGCGGCCACACAGACAGTGGGCCGAACGGGTACAGAGGTGATGGGAGTCTGAGGAAACATCCCCAATGAAGGAACCACCAGCCTCGTAGAAGGAGCTGATACCCCCATAGAGGCCGCGGCAGCGATAATCTGACCCAAGGGTCTATACCCTGCTGGTAATGAAGGACGGGGTTATGACATAACAGCTGGTTCAGGGTTGTCTCCTGGAAATAATATCCGAGGAAATAACTGGTAATCCTCACCAGACGTGGGGATTTCCTTGCTGGATTCACTCATGATGGAGCCTGCCGCTAGATCTTGTAATAGACGGTGAGGACTAGGAGGAAAAACAGCAGCTATAAAAGGCGAACCTGATGTAAGAGAAAGGAAATCTGCCCTACTCTTAACTCAGACCAAGGGTCGGAAGAGGGCCAATTGAACTCAACTGGTCCCCCAAAGGGTTGCTCAGCAAGAACCGGTCCCCCGTCAGGAAACTTGGAAACAATGGGCTGCTGAGGTTCAACAGAGGGTTGGGAAGCCTTTGATGAATCATCTGTATATGGAATACTAGTAGACGAAACCAAAGGTTCCGCCACTGTGGTAGTAACGATAAGAGAAAAATATCAAACACACACACGTGCCGAAAAAGAGTCAAGACACACAATCAAATGGCCAAAAAGAAAAATCTAACAGGGCGTGTGATCGCGGGTGATTAATTTTTTACCACATTGAAAAATAGGAAACTTCACCGTTTCATGTTTTAAGAGTCGAGAAACAGATAAAAGGTGACTCTATCTCTCTCAGTTTTGAAGCAAGCGTGAAAGGAAAAGTGCTTGGTGATCCTTTCAAATTTAAAGAGTCAGAAAAGATCAAATGACTCCTTAGGAATACTAGGCAAAGGGTATACCAAATAACCGTGAACTGCAATATACACCTTGGTTTCCAAATGAAAGAGAAATCAACCAAGGACTTTCCGTACGTGCAGGCAATCTCCCCGAATGCTGTGTCTGGTGTATCACGGGTATAGGGCGGTAGACTCGGCTTCCTATGGATAAAGGATTGAAACCTAGTGGGGTCTCCCTTTATATACGCGACGGTACGGGGAGCACAAGTCCGTACTAGTGCTTTCTAAAGCCAAGAGGCGAACGACAGTGACTAGGTTTTAAGACGCCGGAACACGTCTCTAGCCTAGACCTCTAAATGTGTTTCGTTAGATTTCAATGCTGCCTTAGTGTAAATTGAGTAAATTTTAATGTTTATCTTCAATTATGTTTAAGTTTTCAGGCCCTAGCGAATGTAATGTCTCAAAATCTCCTAAATGCATTCTATATGCCACAGTATATCATTTCATTCGATGAAAGCTATTTATGAGAGAGTTGAGAGCTTTTCACACAATAACGAAATGAACAGAAAACAACCAATGATGCCTCTAATGCAGCTAATGAAAACTAAAAATCTTTTCTTTCAAGGTTACTAATCACTAATAACACCGAAAAGATCTAATTCACATTAAGTAATGAAAAGAAAAAGAGATTTTTTTTATATTTTCAATGTTTATGAGCAAAATGCACTAAAAAAAATGAAAACTAATGGGAAGAAATTTGAGACATGGTGATAAGAGAGCAAAAACAAGCACGTTTCACTCAATAACAAGCACAATCAGATCTCAAATCGACCAACAGAGCTTCGAAACCAAGAAAAATCCCAAAGATACAAATGAGCCATGTAATCTAGGCCCAAAACGGGACAAAGTGAAATTCGAATGAAGGAGGATTCAATCACTCACATAGCGCAATAAAACGATAAAAAATTGTCAAACGAATGCAGGGAAGCAATCACGAAGTTGACTGAACTGATAAAAACCAAAAAACTCCCAAGGGAGGCTCGACACACCAAAGAACCTAGATGCCTTAGGGCTAGATTGTAAAATCGATGAAAATGGGCAAACAACCAAAGGATGGAGGTCATAGTCAGTCAAACAAGGCTCCAGGACACTCAAACAGTCGGAAAAATGAAACCAAAATCAGAGTTCAGGCTCAGAAAGCTCAAAATCAAGCAAACCCTAGCAGTCCCCAACACTAGCGCAATTGTCAGGCTGAAACTAGCGCCATATCAGGATTGGCGCGGGTAATACATTGACAACTAGCTCCAATTGGCACGACTGTCACGCTAAAAAACGCGCCAGTCAAGTTTACTATGCCAAAATAAAAATAAGCAATCCAAGATCAGACCAGTGATGTTCAAGCTATCAAAAACCCAAATTCACATAAAGAACCTACCCAAAAGAGCTGATCAAGCAAGGAGGATCAAGGATCAACCGAAAAGACAAGACAATGCTCCAAGTGTTCAGTTTACAAACTAAACTAGAGATTGACTGAAGCAGCTTTGATCTATTTCGCAATTGCAGAGCAAAAGCGTTTCAAAGGCTATCTGGCTAACTTCAGGCTCCGTCTATAGCTTATAAAACGAACAACAACAAGCTAGACGTCCCCAGTGGAATCGCCAATTTGTTGTGGAGGTAAATACCCTCTGCGGACAGAGGCGATCCCTACTAGCCCAGACCGGGTCTAGCAACAATCGTTCACGCTATAGTGCAGGTTCCTAATTGCGAATAAACCAACTAGTGATGAAGGCTTACCTGGAATCCAACGTTGTTGCTTGTAGAACAGGTAGCGCTCCCGTTCCTTAGCCCTAGCAGATCACGATCCCCACGATCTCTGTGATGGACACCTGCACATGCAAGAAACAAAACAAACGCAAGCGTAAAATCCAGTAGATGCAACTATATGTCAGTCAGAAAGGACATAACTCATCATTATAAACAACAAAAAGAGTGGAACCATAACCAATAGTCGTTTATTATTAATCAATCAAAGGAAAATTACAACCAAGTTCTGACGCTGAATTCTCCTTCGGAGGGTCGCCAGCAGAACACGTCTCGAAAAGCCTGTCAAGGATGGGACAAACCTCTCTCTTCGGATCTTGAAAATAGTCTCCTTGCTTGAGTTTGGCCTTAGGGGAATAATCAAGGCTCTTGCAGCATAAGGCTCTTGGGAATTTGGGAGCTTGAAGACTAGCTTGCAATGGAGATGAGCAAGCTTTTATAGATGGAGGAAGGGGAGTTGGGATCCCTATAATCATGGGATTAGCCCTATCATCAAGGAAGCTTCCATGAGAGGTGGCAAACCACTTCCTCTCTATGGAAATCCGTAGCCAAACCTCCCAACTCAAGATAGATATCAGTTCCTGGATCAGTTAGGACGAAACTTCTGTCATTTATTTTTAAAAAACACTCCTTAAATTTGCTGGCGCGAGTGTGACTCTGGGACAGAGCGCCAATTGGCGCGACCTCTTTAAAGGATTTTCCCCATTAGCGCGGGTACTGAAGTGGCTGCCCACGCCAATGCAAAAAGGGGTGTTTTTAGGGTTTTTCAGCAGAAGATGTCTTAAGGAGGATGAAAGTACATGTTCAGGGGAATGCCATGAAAGTATTTTCAAGTTATATCACTGCTCATAGGTCACAAAATAAGCCCTCCTATGTGCGAGACGGGGAATGGTAGGGACGGTGACAAATTGTTGTGTAACACATGGTCAACCCATGCTTGACCTTGGTTAAATAAGGTTAACATTTTCATCCATTATCAACCATAAACAACATGTTCAACCAAAATGAGCTTCGTTAAACAATGTTTGCCCATGGCGTACAACACAACATAATCAACCATGGCCAAATGTGGCTAAGTGATTTACATGGTCAACCATGTTCAACCACTGTGCACATGGTCAACCATAACCATCTATAGTTAAACTTTAACAATCATGGTCAAACATGTTCTCCACATTCACTCATATTTGACCATAGTCAACCTTTTTCTAACGGGTTCAACCATGGTCAAACAATTTCATCCACCGTCAAACATGGTCACAATATTCAAGCTTAATTGACCACATTCAAGCATGATAAAACTAGCTAAAGAATGGTGACCATGCTCATCAACACTTAACTAGTCAATTGTGGACAACATGTCCAAAGCATACCAATCCATACCGAGTCATGGTTGATATGGTCATCCATGGTCATGGTTTACTTCAGCATTATCTATCATGTTAGTTCTAAGAATTTTGTGATCCATAATGTAGTTACATGTCTTTCAGATTAATCACATCATTAGGATTTGGTCGATGTTTCAAACCAACTAATGTGGTTCATCCTCATGACAAGGTGAAAAATTTAATCGATCTTCATGAATAAATAGTATGGATGCATCATTGCCCAGAGATAGCCATTGATGAATTAGGTAATTAGTTAATTAGATATTAAGGGAATAAAATTCAAATTGGTTGTTAGGAAATATTTTTTAAATAGGTTGATTTCAATAAATAATTTTTACCTTGTCTTGAGGATGAACCACATTAGTTGGTTCAAAACATCGAACAAATCCTAATGATGTGATTAATCTGAAAGACATGTAACTATAATATATCATCGTCGACCTTGATCAATCATGGTAAATGAAGGTCAACCATAACGAACCATAATCAACCAAAGTCAACCATAATCTTTCCTCTTTATCCTTGGTTAACCATGGTAATCATGGTCAATCTCATTTAACCATGGTCTACCTTGATCAACAATGGTCAACCCTTCTCAACCATTAATGTAAGCATTTTTTAACATTAATGTAACATTAACATTAACATTAGTTTAACATCAACAATGGTAAATTATTGTTAACATTAATATAATTTCATGTAACAATGTAATAATTGTTAACATTAATATAACATTGTTAGACTAATGTAACATAAATACATTGTAACAATAATGTTTGACCGTGTTCAACCTCAAACAATCATGTCCATCCATGACTAACTCTCTTCAACTTCGCTCAACCTCATGAACCGTGGTTAACCATGGTAAACCAATGTTAGGCACAATTTGTCCTCTTTATCCCCGGCCATCCATGGTAGTCATTGTCAATCATGGTCAACCAAGGTTGATCATGTTTTTCCTTGACCAACAATGGTTAACTCTATTCAACCATGGTCATCCTCATCAACCCTCTTCAACCTTCACTATAACTATTTTTGTAACATTACTGTAAAATAAACCATGGTCAACATTAATATAACACTGTTAGATTAATGTAACATTAACAGGGACCTATCAATTATGTGGACAGAGGGATGGTCAACACTATGAATATTATCATAGGCCATTCATAGCTGGCCATACAAGGGTAGCAGAATAAGGAAATGGATAAACATTTTTTTTCTTTATGTTTTTGTTACACTTTTTAGTGATTGTCGGCTGTTATATTTTTTTTGACTAATGTAGGTATATGTGGCTCTTTACAGAACAATACAATTTTTGTATGGATTCAATGTATGTTTTTTTGACATTTTTTTTATATCTGTGGATTCCAAAGACAGACTTAATCTTTTTCTGGACCCTTTAGCATGTAATTTTCATACACATTAATGGAAATTAAGATT
Organism: Pinus albicaulis; assembly: GCA_034641835.2. Taxonomy (NCBI): domain Eukaryota; kingdom Viridiplantae; phylum Streptophyta; class Pinopsida; order Pinales; family Pinaceae; genus Pinus; species Pinus albicaulis. The sequence continues at coordinate 82,695,708 of CM076582.1, forward strand.
TTTCCTTTCCGGAAAAAAAAAACATAAATACATTGTCATATTAATGTTTGACCATGGTCAACCTCGCAATCCTCTCCAACCATGGTCAACCATCAACAACCCTCATCAACCACTTTTAACCATAATCAACTTGAGTTTTATTCAACCATGGTCAACAAAGCCACGCCACACACATTGATTGTCAAGTAATACCACTGCATTACTAAATGTGATAGATAAACGTCGATCAATGACATTTTCTATATTTTATATGACAAACCATATATAAGAATACTAACGATCCACATATATCAACAACATTTAATAATATAATTGTCCTAATTATAATTATTATATTTAATAAGTTATTAATAAGTTGAAAACCCCCCCAAAAAAAAAAAAAATACCCCTACATAAAAGAACTATAAATTAAAACTAAAATTTATTAAATTTACTATTAAATAAAATACATAAAATCATTAGATATAAAAATTATTATATATGTGTGTTGGAAAAATACATCCCATTACATAAATAGTAAAATAAACATCATAATTAACATTAACTATTACGTAATGGGAACAGTAACATTTTCCCCATTTAATCTTTAATGATAAATATCTTGGTATTTAACAAGTGTTCATGGTCAAGGCTAAAACAATTTGAAGTTTCGAATAATAATGAATGAAAGGGAAAGATTGTTTTTTTTAATATGGCCATGGAGAGGTTTCACCCAAGTTACCATGTGAAATATGAATCGTTGAATTTAATATCCGCGGCAATTATGAGGGTATGAATCGTTGAATTTAATATTCCCTTCCATTATGAGGGGGCGGGACACGGAAGAGGGATAGCCACAAAGAAAGGATTTACAATTTTTTTTTTAAATTCATATATACATGGATTGTATTTTCTTTAATTAGCAATTGTACTATAGGTTGTAAAAGAAACACTTTTAAATATAAATTTTAGAAGAATCGTGATACATAAAAGATCAATGAATATAAAAATTAGTAAATAAAATGTCTAGAATACACAGTGAAATGACTTATATTATGTGAAACTTACAGTTTGTATAACTTTTCCAACATAGACTGTCTCTCAATCTTCAAAGATTATCTTTCAAGTTCCAATAGCAAATATTTGATCAAAAAGAGACTTTTTTTCATTATTGAACTATCTCATTTGATCAAAATTTTAGTCTTTTACCACTTTCTCTTCCGGTGATTGGATTAGACTTTTCTTATCCTTTCTTAACTTCTTTTAGGCATTTGGACTAGTTTGTGACAAGAGGTTTATATTCAAAGTATTTTTCCAAAATAACAAATTCAAAATTTACCATTAGATGAACTAGTTTAAAGAATTACTACGAAATAGATATATCAATAACCCTATTAAATCATAAAACCATTAAATTAGATCAAATTAGAAACAAAAATCAATTCATCCTACTTAATCATGAAACCATTAAATCCCTAGTCTCTAATATAGTACGTGATACACCACTTATGAAGACCAATCCATTATTATGAACCCCTTAATATCAAACTTATTACTTATTAAATTAATAACCCAACATAACTCCAAATCACTAATCTACTAAACCTCTTCACAATTGACCCACCAACCAACACATTCTCTAACCATTGATCTATTAACAAACAATTTCTCTAACCATTGATCTATTAACAAACAATTTGTCTAATCATCGATCAACCAATTCAATCACCTCTTAACTACCCACTTAATATAATTGACTATGTTGATTAAAACCATTGATCCACTAACCAACAATTTGTCAAATCATATATCAACCAACTCAATCACCCTAACTACCCACTTATTATAATTTACTATGGCTGATTATAGTTAATCATGGTAGATTACAATCCAATATAGTTATTTATAATTTTAATGCTGCCAACTCATTCATACATAACCCACTAACCCACATTTTTCACTACATGTGGTTTTTAGCATTGTTAATTACTTGTGTTTATTTGGTGAAGTCTAAGTTATGGAAGAAATAGTCTTTTTTCATAGGAATATACAATTTCAAGCAAAATTGTGATTTTTGTGATTATTTAAAATAGGAAATGACTTTTTTCATTAGAATCAACAAACAATTTCATGTAAATTTGTTAACTTTTTTTTGTTTAAAATACATTTGTGAATGCATAAATGGATTCAACACCCTGAAAAATCTGCACATTAAAAATTTAAACTCTAGTTTTAAAAAACTCTGGATTTTGGTTATAATTAATTAAAAATTTGTCGTGAAAAAAAAAATCATTTTGTCTATATATTAGACTAACCCTATTTATTCAATGAAAATTATATAAATAGTTAATCTAAACTTTTTATGGCACTTTTTAATATATAAATTATCTCTTATTTTTAATTATTCTTAGGTTTTCATCACAAAATTATCTTAGTTCAAATGTTCTAGGTCTTTATCCTTTTGTATTACATTTTCCAATAATTTTTCTTACAAATTTGTCCTTCGTAAAAAATTATTAAAAGAGTAAATTTGACTTGTTAAATCTATATTACCTTCAAAGTAAGGTCAAATATGATAAATTCCAAATATTAAATTTGAATACATAATATATTCTCAAATTTTTTAAAGAATTTAAGTCTATTTCTACCTTAAAAAAAAAAAAAAAAAAAAATTGAACAAAAATTGTGTCCACAAATTCTAATTTAAAAAAAAATTCAAAACAATTAAAGGTCGAATTGTATATAAACAAGAAATTCCAATAGAAAGAAAAATAAAAAATAAAAAACAATTATACTTCACCCTCCATAATCAATTATACTTCAACCATAATCAATTATTCTAAATATTAAATTTGAATTGAAAAGATATTCTCAATTTTTTTAAAGACTTTAAATCTATTTCTACCTTTTAAATAATAAAAAAATAATAAATTGAACAAAAATTGTGTCCATAAATTCTAATAAAAATAATAATTTCAAAACAAGTAAAGAAACTGTATATAAAAGAGAAATTCCAATAGAAAAAAAAAAAAAAAACAAAAAACCAACAAACTTAAAACAATTATACTTCACCCTCCATAATCAATTAGACTTCAACCATAAACTTCAACATGTATAAAAACTATGACTATGACTAAGGTCTAGTCCAGATTTAATCTAAAAAATTTCATAGACTCTAAATATATTTCTACATTTTAAATAAATAAAAAATAATAAATTAACAAAATGAAGTACAATCAGGTTAGAAAATTACCTAGTGACTTCACAATAGATTTAAGTCCATTGTCCAAATGTATTTCTTATAGATTGAAGTCCATTGTCAAATGTATTCATGGATTTTCTTATAGTTGGTTCTGAAGTAGTACTTTTTCTTGAATGAGACATTTTATAAAGCAAAAGTAAAAATAAGTAATTTTAATTTGTTGTTTGAATTAAAATAAAAATAAATAATACAATGATTAAATCTAGAATTGGAAAATTTATAGCAAGAATTTGAGTCTTAAGAATTGATGAACAAATAGATTTATCTATACAAGTTTCTTCTCGTGTTTCATGTGGAGAACCAAGAGGGGAATAAACCTCCAAGTTAAACCATCAAGAATCTCCTCCAAGTTAACCCATCAAGAAACAGTTAAACAACCAATAATCATTTCATTACTTAATGAATGTGTCCATTATGTCTTTTAACTATTAATTTCTCTTAACTATTAATTATTAATCTGGCCTAAAATATTCAATCCTCTAACATTCTATTGGATAGTATAGATTAATACACACTAACAATTAAGGAAGTGATTCTAAAAAAAGCTATGTTCTATGAATACCTTTTATAGGGCACTAATTTCCGCTTAAGTTTGTATAGGTTTATTTACAGACGGCTGAATTTACGCATCTACATGAGGAATGATTGGTATGCATGTTTCTTTAAGTTCATCCAGGTTTAAAAGTTATTAAACATTTCAATGATGTTTCAATGATGTTTTCTTTTTAATTTTCCTTCCATCAAACATCAACCATGATATGCGGTCTAAAAGCTGTTCTGCATTTTCTATTTCCCATACGTGGATATCGCCCAGATTTTATTTGATTGCAGTGACAAGTGCTATAATTGATAGCAGTGGGGAAAATTTTGAAATATTTAAAAAAAATTAGAAAAAAGAAATGTGGAATGGTTAACTTCATTCATATGTATTTACAGAATGTTCTATTGATATTGATATTGATATATTTACAGAATATTCTATAATCTGTGATCCCGTGTTAAAAATATAAAGCAAATCTAAAGTGTTCGAGCAATAATCAAATGAACACTGAACTTAATCTCATTATAAAATTGGAAAATTGGAAAAATAGGATGAGGTAAAAAATATTGACTTAATTTTTATATATTTGATTTCAAGATATTTTCAAAATAGTAATAAAGATAAGAGATAAGTTATTTTTACTGATGATTTGATGTCTATGGGATGTAGTTTAATTGGTAATAGTTTTGTTATAAAGTAAAGATTCAAAGTTCAAAACTTAGTGAGTTAAACTAGTAGAAAAAGAAAAAAAAACTCAATTAACATTACCTTGTTATAAAATAATATATTAAAAAATGAAATTCAAAGTTCAAATTCAGTGAGTTAAACCAACCAAAAAAAATACTTATTTACTATCAGAAATCGAGAAATCTAATTGCCATGGCCAACATTGACACACAGTATCACTCTGTGAGAGATGTCTAAGATAGAGTGGTGAACTAGAATTAAAAAAAAAAAATCAATTAGCATCATTTTGTTATAAAATAATATATAAAAAATCAAATTCAAGGTTCAAATCCAATGAGTTAAAACAACCCAAAAAAAAGTACTTATTCACTATGACAAATCGAGAAGTCGAATTGCGATGGCCAACATCGACACACAGTATCGCTATGTCAGAGATGTCGAAGGTACAGTGCTGAACTGGACTACCAAAATCGTAATGGTATGATGGACTCTTTAATTTGCGGGAGTACGACCACCAGTGGAATCATCACATGGATTGTTTAAGTGGTTGAATAATTGCAACTCAAATCATTAATGAAGGGGACACCCAGGCAATTACAATTGGACCCGCAAAAGCAATCGAAGGCGGCCACAGCTGCCTGCAAAATTTTAGGAGGTTATCATCCAATGATCGATGTTCTTGGGTCTTCATTTTGACCCATTGTACGCTGAATTGAATGGCAGAAAATATAATTTATTTGACTTTGATTACATGTTCCTAAATATTTTTTAAAATTTGATAAACGTAGTTTCTTAATCATTGGATTATCAATTGAATTGTAGGAAATATTACAAAATTCATAGACAGATGACGGAAGAACCGAATAAATTCTTCGACAGTCATCTTCGGTTGTAAAAGATGCGACATTAAGATGGATTTGTGCCCAAAAAATATTTAGTTTAAGACGTTTTTGGAAGCATCTTTTAAATTTCTAAAAGCCTAGATTTAATATTATAACCTAAAACATACTTAAGATTGATATGGACATGGCCCATATTTTTGAAGAGGTCGAAGAGGTCGTATTTCGAAAGTGAAATTTGATGTTTAAATTTAATATTATTTTTAAAAATTTAATATGATGATAATGATTAACTTTTACTAAGATTATTATGGTTTATTTGATTTTAAGAAAGAAGTGGTTAATTGAGATTATTTAAAAATTTATATAGGAGATCAAAAAGGAGGGAAAGCTTTGACTATTATGGTTTATCCGACGTTAAGAAAGAACTAGTTAATTAAAGTAGTTAATTGGGATTATTTAAAATTTTATTTAGGTGATCAGAAAAGAGAGAAAGAAGCTTTCCGAGGCCATTGTAGTTTTGATGATTGAACAAGTCGAGGAGGTTGGTCGAGGGGAAAATGCTTTGGATGTGAGTAAGGGCCCGACAATACAAGAGAAAGTGTGTTTCATCTTACTCTCTTAGTATAGAAAAGGAGACATATTCTCTCGTCCCAAGGTATCTTGGGAATATACAAACATCAGGTTTCACTCTAGAGATCATGAGAATTAGTTACAATCCTTGCAATATTCATTCTCTTCTTAGCACTAGTTAAGAAAAAAAGGTATCTTGGGAATATACCAATGTGAGGTTTCACTCTAGAGATCATGATAATTAGTTACAATCTTTGCAATATTCATTCTCTTCTTAGCACTAGTTAAGAAAAAAAGGTAATTTGGTTAGCAAGCCTCGCGTTGATAACCTTCTTATAGTATCTTAACCTTCTTTTCCCCTCTAACTCCTTATCACTCCACAACTTATCCTTAAATTTGGAAGTAATGACTATTTTAATATTATCCTTATTCCCCAAGATTATCTACTCCTTTATCTCCCAATGATCAAGACTTGCATCCTTATGCCACCCTAGCTTGAGTCGAAGGTGGTTTTGACTAGAGTTAGAAGCGAATTTTGGGAGTCTCTTGGCTTCCATGTTGTACAAACTCTTCTTATACATCAAATACCTAAACATAGTCTTTCATTTAATGGGGGGAATGCTAACCTCAATTAAAAGAATAAGATAGGGAGTATTACCTTTAATCTTGAGGTTGTAGGTTATGAATTGCTTTTAGATTATTTCAACCTTTCTCCATGAATCTCTAGATAGTCTGCATAACCACATCTCACATCCATATAAAATTCCATATAAAATAAAAGAAATAACAAGACTCTAAAAAATGGTTTTTTTACTCCAAACCCAAAAATATTATTTTGATATCTTGAAAGTTAGTAATTATTATATATATATATATATATATTACATATATAATATTATGATAGCCAACCTCATATTATAGAAATTAAATTAACATACAAATTAAACTATTATTTATTATAATAAACATATATATATATAATTTTTAATTATATATATATATATATATATATATATATATAATTTTTAATTAATAAATAAATATATCTTATTATTATTATTATATTGTAATTAATTTGATTTTTAATTAAATTATTTTAGTTTAGATTATATGAGTTAAAATTATTTTCAAAATTATAAAAGTCTCTTCCTTACTTTTTGATATTTTTTTTTGAAATTTAAATAAAAATATAAAAGTATATAAATCTGACTACCATTAACCAATGTGTTAAAATAGGATTATATAGTAAAATTTATGAAGGGGAATTATATATATATATATATATGTGTGTGTGGGGTGACATAGTGAATGATTATATCTAAATATAATTTTTTATTTTTTAAAATTTTGTCAAATTTTATAAGTGTGAATGGCTTTTTAAGTTTTATTGTTTAAAATAGTGAAGATTCAAAATTTAAAGTTATGCCAAGAAAATGTTAATTAACTTAAAAATTGTGTGGTGTTGATTAGGGTGCAATTTCTAATTGATTTTGAAAGATTAAATTTTTTTTTTGGTAAGTTGAGTTAATCTATTAATATTGAGAACATAATATTACATATGCTACAGTCAGGGTTGGTAAGTTGCACTTAACCAATCTCTGCATTTGTAATGATGTTTCTGAGTTGCCTCGAGGGAGGAGGCCGGCCTAGAAAAAACTTGGAAACGAGCTTTACATTGTGCGCAGTAGCGCTAATGCATCTAAAAGCTAGAGAGTAGAAAATAACAGAAAAGCCCTGTGGGCACATATGACAAAAAACAGAGTAAAATTGTGTAGTTGAGCAGTTGTTATTCATCATCATCATCACTGCTATTGGGATTATCCTCTTCAATGGGATAGGCTGGAGCCTACGCAACAATAGCTTCCACAACAGCTTCCACTTCGGCAACAGTACGCTTTGGGAGACTTGCAGGAGGACAAAGGATGGGGGAGTCTAGGTCTACTCCATCAGGAACCTTTGTCCAAACACAGTCGGAATCCATAATCTAGATCTCTATATCCTCAACTTCCTACGTAGGAATGGTTAGGGGAGCTGGCGTGCGATGCGGAGAGGGAGCTCTGGGAGAGGAGGTGGACCTCCTCGCGCCTCGACTTCCTCTTTACGTAGATTTCCTAGAGGATTCTTCTCGCTTCTCGGGATTAGATTTATGGCTTGCTAGGGTACTGGATGAGGAGTTGTCAATCAATTCAAGGTGACTATCCTCACCGCAATGGTAACGTCCTGGGAGGGCCCCTATCTCACCACCACAAATAGTGCGTTGGCGCAGCCTGGGGGCCATTGCACACTTGGGAGGGGAGGCAGGAGTGACACTAGGGCTAAAGAGGCTGCTAATACTGGGGTGCAGGTTCGCAGGATGAAGATTAAAAAGCAGAGGGAGTCTATGCAACTCCACTCTGTGACTGAGGCTTCACAACTTATTGGAATCAGTGAGAATCCAGATCAAAAGGAGGAGAGCGAAATTCAAGGGTGGCCAGATGAGTGAGAAAAGGGGCAAAAGTCTAGGGGTTATATAGGTGTGAGGATGAAGTCTGTAAGGGTGGAATTGAATGATCTTCGCACAAAATTGCGTGTGGAGCTCAAGAAGATGAGCAGGCACAGAGGAGTAAGAGTGAGTGCGATGTTGATTATTCATCATGGACATTAATGGTGGTATGGGCGAGGTGATGGTCAGGGTCAGGTGACACAATGCCTATCCGCTCCGCATTATCTATGGTTCTGCATGGAACGTGCGAGGAGTTAACGGTAGTTGGATCCGCCGTAAGTGTAGAATTGCGTTGGAGATTTCTGCAGTCCGTATAGGTTGAGATTTGATATTCACTCGTGTCAGGCATGTCACCCACATCCGGGGGGGCCTCGTCTTTCTGAATGAGGATGACACAATTCTATCTAAGTGCCTCCTCTTCATCCTGCTCAAGGGTGGAATGATGCAGAGCACAGTTTCTTTCCACCCCTTTGTTAGTAAGAAGGTCCACAACAGCGTTGGCTTTCCTGCGCACATGACCGAAAGTGATGGCTCTGTGATTGTGAAGCAGAAGTTCTAGCATCTTGAGCTTGTGGGAAATTCTCTAGATGTTGGAAACGTTCGAGGATGTCATGCCTTGAAGGATACGGTTAGCAACCATAGTTATTATTTGCGAGTCTCCTTCCAGCACCAGGGGGAAGTAACATAATTATATGGCGATTTGAATACCTTGTATCATTCCTTCCAGCTCAACAGAGTTGTTTTTATCCCATCTGATGTTACCATAGTAAATTCTGAGAGGATCTCCATGAGTGTTCCTTATAAAACCTCTGAAACCCGTTGTGCCTAGGTTGCCTTTAGATGCCCCATCAAAATTTCATTTGAAGAAGCCCATGGAGGGAGGAGACCAAGTTTCAAGAGTAGGAGATCTACCCACACTTATGGGAGTGATATCCATGGGTGTATTAAGACTCATTTTCCAGTTGTTCCAAATGTGACATTCAGCTGCCACGATGGGTAAGTCCTTCTTACTCCAAGAATCTAAAGACAGAGTTTCAGTGAGGTTGCTGTGAATCCTGTCCCAATTTGACCAGGAGTAGAGGCCTTATCCTTGAATATGTGACTGTTTCGTTCCTTCCAGATATTCCAAATGAGGATACCCGGAGTGATTTTCCATAATCTATTTAATAGATTACTAGTGTAAAGATTGTCCTACCAATTCCTGATGGTTTGAATGATGTTGCCTCTAGCACGGTTGGACTGACGGTATAAGACAACAATTCTATTCCATATGGAGTTGGCAGTAGGACATTGGTCCAACAGGTGGTAGAGGGTTTCCGAGTTAATCTGAGAAAGAGGACATCTGGAGGGCCCTGCAAACCCTCGCTTAAAGAGATTCTCCCATGTGAGGATGTGTCGTTTATTGAGCAGCCACATGAAATAGGCTATTTTGGGCAATAGATTAGCCTTCCAGATCTTTTTCTAGATGTTGTCGACTGGTTCGGGATCCTGTTGATGGAGGATGTTGTAAACTTCCCTGGTTGAGTAAGTTCCGTTGGGAATGTGCCCCCAGTGAAGGATATCAGGACCCGTTTTGACCTGGATTTTTCATTTTATGTTGATATCCTCCCAGATTTCAGTGTTGCTTTCATTGTTCCAGTTTTCCTGCCATATGCTTGTGTGAATCCATTTCCTGTAGCCTTGTGAGGTGTCTTCTGTCTAGAAGTCTTAGGCCTTCTCTCTTTTCCTACCTTGGAGCGTTGCATTCCAAAGAGGTCTGCTAAAGATGGAGGAAAGGCTTGGTATCTGTTGCCAGGAATCCTCCCAAAATCTGGCTTGGTTACCATCTCGTAGCTCCCAGAAGCTGTGATTTTGGATTATACGTTTTTGATGGCTATCTTCTTTCTAGATTTTGGATCCTGGCAGATCTAAGTTGTATCTAATGAGATCTTCCTTTGGCCAATACTTCACATGGATGCCCATAGGTTGGCCCAGGGGGTATTGGGACTGGAGACCCATTTTCACCAAATGTTGGCTCCCATTATGGTGTTGTTGTGTTTAGGATCCCAAAGACCGAGACCTCCCTGATTTTTTGGGGTGCAAACATCCTTCAAATTGACTAAGGTCCATTTGTTTTGTACCTCCCTAGAGGAACCTCCATTGTAGATTGCGCATAGATTTAAGAACCCATTTGGGTGCAGGAAGGATGAAGAAGAGGTAGATGGGGAGAGATTGCAAGACGGACTTGATGAGGACCAGACGACTAGAAATGTTTAGGGTTAGGTGTGTCCAGTTGGAGAGTCTAGTTTCCATTTTGTCAAGAAGATCTCTCCAGGAGGAGTGATTGATGGCCGAGTCAGTTAATGGAGCTCCAAGGTATTTGGAGGGAAGAGTGGCAATGGAGAAATTGAGGATGTGAGCAATATTGCGTTGGGTTTGAGGGGGGGTATGGAAGAAAAAAAATCTGAGATTTGTCCTGGTTGATCTCTGTACCGGAGGCTTCAGAGAAGGAGTCAAGAACGGCTTTGAGGGTACGCGCTTCCTGAGAAAGCTTAAATATTTATAAAAAATGGTTTTATAGATTAAAAATTAATCTGTTAAGTAATAACAAGTATTTTTCATATCTTGTATTATTTATTTATTTTATTTTTTATTTGATAATAGAAAATTATATTCTATTAATAAAAAAATGAAGCTAAATAAACTTTTACATAAATTACTCATGAAGATTATTATAATCTTAAATAAACTTTTACACATATTACTCATGAAGATTAGTATAATCCTTTTCTAAGTATCTGTATTAATTTTGTAGAGAAACCTATTTGAAAAAGAGTTTTTAAGAAACATTAGTTCAAAAAGACAACTCTTACATAAATTACTCATGAAGATTAGTATATTCCTTTTCTGAGTATCTATATTAATTTTATTAATTTTGTAGAGAAACCTATTTTGACAGAGATACACATTCCTAAAATCTGACCCATAGAAAAATGAGATGGGAAATGCATTGCTAAAATCTGACTCATAGAGAAATGAGATGCGCAAATATTGAGAAAATAAACAACCAACATATTCATATGGTTGAAAATAATTGATTTATAGATTGACAGACAAAGATTGATAAAATACATAACTAACATAGGGTTGATAATAATTGATTTGTAGATAAAAGAACCAAAATAGCATAATAGATCTTTTCTATTCTGGAGAAAAAGAATGAGCTATGTAGCCTCCGCTTGTGCGAGGGTTTCCATGGCTAGCCATCGCCATGGCCAGAAAGCTGCCCCTGAAGGTCTTGAGCCTCATGCAACTTGAAAATGGTATGGAATGGAAGAAGCAGAGCCCTTCCTTGGCCGTGAAGATAAAAAAACTACAAAGCTTATCTGTAAGAAGGTGGCAAGGGACCCCTCTAGCTGCAGCCGCGCGTGCGAATGGAAAAGGGTAGGCACTCTCTGGACGAGCCGCACTGCAAGAGGGATGCAGTCGGCTTGGATTTGCAACGGGGAGGTCCCTCTAGTAACCATCACTCCCCAAATATATCCGGCTGCGTCTTCGCCCAAGCTCGAGACAACTATTATCTGCAGCAACGAGGATTCGAGGGATGCCTAGTTCCACCCACCTCTACCTCAGGATCAAACCAGGCCCAAGCCCAACAATCTCTCCTCTGCAACATTCTGCACAAATATCAGGTTGAAGGGTTTCAGAATGGAGGACCCCATCAATAGTTGCACGAGTCGGATCAGCTCCCCATTGAAAGCCAACAGAAGGGAAAAATATGTCACTCATAGCCTTCCTTCACTCCATCTTTGACCCTCACCCCATCACACCTCTCTCGAAAAGGAAAACATTACACCCTCCTTCCAGATCCAGATCATACTTCTCAATGGAAAAACACAACTCTGTTGGATGCGATCTGCAGATCAGGTGAAAAGTCTAACGCATGTCCTTGAACACAAGCTGAGGATCCCTTCTATCATGTAGCGACTTATCTACAGTGGTAAAAAACTCAAGAACTCCCTCCCACTCTCTTTTTACAACATTGAGAAAAATGCTACTTTGGTTTTATCCCTCCGTCTGTGAGGAGGGGCTTCTAGGAAGCCCTCCTCTGAACAAGCTTTCTCCTACAAGGATGTTGTCCATGCGCAACACCCCAAGAAATTTGCACCTCCTCCTGAGTCTCCCAAGCCATTTTTAGTGGAAAAAATGGAATATATACCAGCGATTTAAATCTCCCACCCAACAATGGATGACCAGTTTCAGCTATATGTTGAAAGAGCCCTAATCTGCCGATTCAACGGATTATGGCCACGCTCAGCAGATCTCTATCAATGGGTTCGCTCTTCTTGGACCAATAACAACCATATTTTATTCTACTCAAAGGGTTTCTTCGTAGTTTTGTTTTCCTTCAAGGAGGACTAGCAAAAAGATTTAACAAGTGGACCTTGGTTTTGGGGAAAATATGGGCTATTCGTGACACCATGGTTCGCAGACTTCGACCCCTCCACGACCGTCATCACCAAGATTCCTATTTTGCATAGGATCCCAAATTCACCGACCCCTCTATGACATTACTCTATCTTTCAAGGAATTGAAAATACTCTAGGTCACTTTCTAGAAATGGATACCTCCAAGGGGGAATTAGGCATATAGACCTTCGGTAGAATATGCGCTAAAATATACATCAGCAAAGGCCTGCCAAGTCAAATCAATCTCAAAGTGGGAGACTTCCATTGGACACAGACCCTGGACTATGAGAATGTTTCCTTTTGATGCCGCCACTACCACCAAACAGGACACCTTCAAAACTCTTGCTCCTCCTTCCTGGCCCAAAAGAAGAAGAGAATTTTGCAGATCAAACTCCAAAAGATGGAAGCCTTCATTCACGACGCCCATGGATGACATCGATTCCTTCAGCTCGGATGAGGAAGAGATTGAAGCAGATGCAGAGGTTGCAAAGCAAGAAAAGGATATGACCTTGGCCACCCCTAATGTGCCCACTGGTCCCACGAGTGCACAAAAACTATCTCATGAAACCTCCTCCTCAAATTTGGATAAGGAGCCCACTCCTTAAGACACCAACAGGCTCCAAGTGATACTAGCCCAACAACCCAAGGATGGTAGGGTAAGAGTTTCAACAAAGAAAGGAAAGAAATTTTGTAATGAGGAAACAACCCACTCGGGGTAGTTTCCAGATTTTGTCTTGTGGCTCCCTTTCTATTCTGTCTATGCCTCTTTCTTCTCTCTTGGCTACTCTATGGGACCGAGGTTGAATGTTCTTCATTTCCAGTTCCTGGTTATCTAGCCTCTACTTTTTTTTATCCATCTTGTACCATACGCTCTTCTAATATAAATAGACTAATTTACCAAAAAAAGAATAATTGATTTGTAGATAATTGGTTTTCTCCAATGAAAAATAAACAAATTAACAAACCAAAAAATTAATATTTGTTTAAATGCATATAAAATATTTATGTAAGAGTATGTAACTTCCTTAGCAACAAGTTCCATCATCCTGTGATAAACAAACAAGAAGAGTCATAGGAGCTACACCAATGCTATGGTGAAGAATCAAGCACATAGCAAGAATAAAATGTCAATACAGAAAGTTGAATAAGGTAGATGAGAATATTACTAAGCGAGTTAATTTTCACAGTATTATATTAAAAAGAATATGGTGGAGTAATTTTTTTTTATTATAAAAAAAATTAGTGAAACTATGGATTTCTCAAGTACTAAGAGAGATCAAATTTCTTTTCCTTCTAAGAGAAGTTTGAATTTCAATATATTTGATCTTTGTCTTTAATAGATCCATAGTTAAATGGATCTAGGTTGTAGAATATGTGTGTCTTTTTTGGATAGGTGGTATTGATAAAAAATGATATTTCCCCATGGTATTAATCTAAGGTATTATAACAAACGTTATTTACTTCTTTTCTTTTCTTTTTTTATATGTAATTTGACCTAGTCAAAATGTTTGCATAAATCATATCGAGAATAGAATAGATGGTATCGGGGTGTATTTTTAAGGAACTATGTGATGTAAATGTTACCTATTAGAAACTCTGTGGCAAAAAAAAATCCTGTCATGTTAAGAGTTACTTTGGCTCACAAAAATCCTGTCATGTTAAGAGTTAGTGTAGCCCATGAATCCCCTGGTGATTTTAATGCCTTAGATGCCCATTTTTGATGGCTTATATGCCCCTCATACACAGTTTCTCAAGCTAAAGGTTAAATTATCAAACAAAGAAAAATTATTTACATAACACAACAAGACATGACATGATAGAACATTACAACATCTCTTCCATATTAAGCTGGAGGGGGTTTACAACATCTCTTCCATATTACGGTGGATGGTTTAGAAGAGTAAAAAACATTACAACATCTCTTCCATACTAGGCTAGAGAGTTCCTCAAGGCACAATGAAATGTTGAAAGAGACTTTTATTTGATTGTTGTTACACAATTTTCATTTAAATAATCATTTTGTCGAAAATTAATAAATTATATTAAAAATCTATTTTTCATTTAAATATTTTTTTCAAAATTAATAAATTATAGCAATATATTTCCATTTTATATTTTATATTTTTAGGAATTTTATAAATGTATATCATTTTATATTTTTAATTTTAAAAGTAATACATTTTACGATGATGTTGGTGTATTGTTGGATTGCAATCTTGTGTTTCTTTCCTTTAGAAATTGAAGAGGCCTACATAGTCTTGTCTAGGACTGGACCACGAGACTTATGGAGACTAAACATCCCCACTTAAATGTTAGACCACATTCTTCAAACAAAAATTACAATCTTCTTCTCCTCTCATCATCACTAACTAAAACATAATAGTGATCAGAAATTGAAAAAACATGATTATAAAAAGAGAAGATTAAAATTAAAAAATGAGTGAAGAAGGAAAGAAAAAATAATTTAAAATTAAAATGTGAACAAACAATTTTTAAAAATAAATAAATAAAAATTAAATAGCGAGTGATAATAAAATATTATTTTATCTTAAAAATAACTTATTTTACAAAATAATTTTTTTTTAATCTTCAAAAACCTTTTTAATATAATTTCATCATTTTTAACGAATTAATCCAATTATACAAATTAATTAAATCTCAACAGAAATGAAGTGGTTCTTACATCTTCCTCAACATTCGTTATACTTATTTTGTAAATAATATTTAGATATTCTGAAGCTTTTTAATAGTATTTCATATATTTTAAACAAAATTGCACAAATTGGAGAAATTGTAACCGAATTCATCCAAAAGGGGCCACGAATTGCGAATCCCCGTATCGGGTATGAATTCGTACTAGATTCAGCCCCAATTCACCGGATATGGCGTATCCGAATAGGGTACGACGTATCCCGACTGTACCCCGTTCGGATACGCCGTATCCCGTGAAACCAGATACGGCCGGGCCCGCGGGTTCAAAAATCGCGTTGTTTTTGCTATAAAGTGAGGTTTTTCCTCATTCTTCTTCACCCATTTCATTTGTGAAGTGAGAAGGAGAGCTAGTTTGAGAAAGGAGAAAGGGAGTTCTTTTGAAGAGATTCGAGCATCCGGTAAGTGCATTGTCCCTCTATATTTTGCATTTAGTTTGTTATTAGTGTTTGCATGTGCATATGTTTTATATATTTGGTTGTTTTTGTTTATTTTTTACAGTATTCATGGCTCAATCAAAGGCAGCAAGACAAGGGCAAAGAAAGGGGAAGAATTTCCCCATTAGAGATGCCCCTGTTGTCCATCTTTCATCAGGGTCTGCAAGTAGTCCATCCATTGGAAGTGGGGCTGCAACAACAGCTTCAAATGTGCAGGGAAAAAAAATTGTTGACTCCAAATACCCATTATGGAAATATGTGACAAGAGAGGGAGGGGCAGCAAAAAAGGGAGGAGGAGGAAATTGTTTATGGAAATGAAATTTTTGCATTGACCATTTCACTTGCACATCTAAGTAACTGGATTCGTCCAAAAGGGGCCACGAATCGCGAATCCCCGTATCGAGTACGAATTCTTATCGAATTCAGCCCCAATTCACAGGATACGACGTATTCGAACAAGGTACGATGTATCCCGACCGTACCTCGTTCGGATACGTCGTATCCCGTGAAACCGGATACGGTCGTGCCCGCGGGTTCAAAAATCGCATTGTTTTTGCTATAAAGTGAGGTTTTTCCTCATTCTTTTTCACCCATTTCATATGTGAAGTGAGAAGGAGAGCTAGTGTGAGCAAGGAGAAATGGAGTTCTTTCGAAGAGATTCGAGCATCCGGTAAGTGCATTGTCCCTCTATATTTTTCATTTAGTTTGTTGCTAAGTAACCGGATTCATCCAAAAGGGGCCACGAATTGCGAATCCCCGTATCGTGTACGAATTCGTACCGGATTCAGCCCCAATTCACCAGATACAGCGTATCCAAACGGGGTACGATGTATCCTAACCGTACCCCATTCGGATACGTCGTATCCCGTGAAACTGGATACGATCGGGCCCACGAGTTCAAAAATCGCGCTGTTTTTGCTATAAAGTGAGGTTTTTCCTCATTATTTTTCACCCATTTCATTTGTGAAGTGAGAAGGAGAGCTAGTGTGAGCAAGGATAAAGGGAGTTCTTTCGAAGAGATTCGAGCATCCGATAAGTGCATTTTCCCTCTATATTTTGCATTTAGTTTGTTATTAGTGTTTGCATGTGCATATGTTTTATATATTTGGTTGTTTTTGTTTATTTTTTACAATATTCATGGCTCAATCAAAGGTAGCAAGACAAGGGAAAAGAAAGGGGAAGAATTCCCCCATCAGAGATGCCCCTCCTGTCCCTCTTTCATCAGGGTCTGCAAGTATTCCATCCATTGGAAGTGGGGCTACAACAGCAGCTTCAAATGTGCAGGGAAAACAAATTGTTCACCCCAAATACCCATTGTGGAAATATGTGACAAGAGAGGAAGGGGAAACAAAAAAGGGAGGAGGAGGAAATTGCTCATGGAAATGCAATTTTTGCAATGGCCATTTCACTTGCACATATTTTCGTGTGAAAGCTCATTTGTTGGGTATTCCAGGTTGTGGCATTGAATGTTGTATAGCAATTGAATCGCCAAAGAGGAAGGAATTGGAGAAAGAGAAGAGTATTGGTGAGGAAAATGTGGCAGCAAAATAAAAATAAAAACCAAGAATGATGACCCCCTTCCATTCTTAAGGAAAAGCAGCAACAAGTTCCCTTTTGAGAATTTTAGTAGGGGAGAATTAGAAAAGAGAAAGGCAACTGTAGTTGGTCCAATGGAAAAGATTTTCCAAAAAGAGAAGAGGGAAGAGCTTGATCTCATCATTGCATTTTTTTCTATCAAAACTTCATATCCTTTAATGTTGCACGGTCACCTCTATTTATTGAGATGTGTCGAGCTCTTAGTCATGGGGCTCCATCAGGTTATGTGCCTCCTAGTTCAGAGAAGCTCAGAACCACATTGTTGACAACGACAAAGAAAGAGGTGGAAAAAATGCTTAAGCCTATTAAATCAGCATGGCCAACATCTGGGGTTAGCATTGTTTCTGATGGATGGACAGATCCAGCATGCCACCCACTCATTAAATTCATGGTGTCATCCTCGAATGGTGTAGTTTTCTTGAAATCAGTGGATGCACTTGGACAGTACAAGGATGCACAATATATGGGTGAGTTATTTCTCAAAGTTATTGAAAGTGTAGGTGTGGATTGTTGTGTGCAAATCACTACAGATAATGCACCTATTTGCAAGGCCGTTGGCATGATTGTGGAAGAAAAATATCCACAAGTATTTTGGACACCTTGCATTGTCCATTCATTGAACTTGGCACTGAAATATATTGCTTCTGATGTGCTTTGGATTAGAGCCATTATTGAGGATGCACGACATATCCACAACTTTGTACAAAACCATACAAATGCCCTCACTATCTACAAGGAGTACAACAATCTATCATTGTTGAAGATTGTAGATACATAGTTTGCCTCTTCATTCATCATGTTGAAGAGGTTGAGAGAGGTCAAGACCACTCTTGGGTCCATGGTTATTTTAGAGTTTTGGTCTTTTCGGAGAAAGATGGATCAAGCAGCCTCAAAGAAGGTGAAGGACATAGTGTTGGATGTTATATGGTGGGAGAAGGTAGATCTAGTTATTGAGATCATGGAGCCTATAATTTCCTTGCTCCACTTTGCAGATACAGACCAACCCATCGTAGGAGAGGTTTATGAGGGATGGGATTCCATGATTGAGTCTGTGAGGACCATTTTTTTACAGATTCAGTGCCCAGAGTATGAGACATCACCTGAGGCCTTCTTCACCGTCATACATGATATTCTTGTCAGCAGATGGGACAAGAATTACACACCTTTACATTGTTTGGCTCACTCCTTGAGCAAATGTCTACGACTGTGAGTGGGTGAATGGTGAGACAACACAGATTCTCTCTCACATGGATGCGAAATCTGCGAAGGGAGAAAGGGTAATCAACGAGGATTTCCGAGATGAGGCATCCCTTGATGAGGTGAAGATGCGCTACATATTTTCCAACGGCAAGCAAAAGAGATCTTATGATTTGATTAGACAGAGGCTAAGCCAGAGTTCTTGGTGAGGCGACTCAACAGGCGGCAGCCCTCACCTCTGAGGAGTTGACATGAGGCTCCTCTCTCGGGTGACTTCATCCTGTTGTTGCAGAGGTGGAGCCACATACTGGGAATTTATGTAGGTGTAGATGGATTGGAGGGTCGGGGAAGAACAATGGTATGTGTTTTCAACCTTAAGTCTCATCTGGGCGGAGAGGGAGGATTGGTTGAAGGGAAAGACAAATATGTGGGATGTTTTTCCTGATAATATGGGTCTGGACAACAGTGTTGAGTTGGCATTGGCCAACTTTGATCTCAATGCACCAGTGCTAGAGCCTGTCACATTTGATGATGGAGTAGATGCGTCATCCTCCACACCAGCAGATGCATAGATGATAGAGGAGGAGGATGCATCAGAGCTAGAGGAGAGAAGTGGTGAGCATGATGATCAGGATGAGGATGGTGATGCTGATTATGATGATGAGGATTGATGACTCTGACTCATTGAGGCTTCAGGCTTGTAATATTGTAGACTATAGTTGCTTTTGTATTTTCTATTTCTATTTTCCATTGGCAGTGTACTTATGTAACACATTTTGATTCTGATGACTTAATGAGAAAAATACAGTATCTTATTATCTTCAATCTTGTCTTTCTAAGTAAATTTGAAAATTGTATCATGTATGGTGTATCAATGTATCACAGTATCAATGAGGATGTATGACTCATGAGTATCTATGTTTGAATCAATGAATTTTGTATGAATTTGTGAAAAAAATATCTAATTTTTAATATATTAATATATATATATTTTTAATAAAATAATATATAATGTATCGTATCCCAGAAGTATCATGTTCCGGGGGTCACCGTACCTGAATCCGATTCATCGAATCCCCGTATTCCCGTATCCCCGTATCAGGTGACTTAGATTAAATGTTCATTACAAATTAGGTGCTTCTTACTTTTCATACATAATGTCTCATCACATGGACTTAATTTTCACATTCATTTTCAATTACATCTTATTTATGAAATAGACCTAACTTTTTCATTTCCCTATTTTGAAAATATTGTGATAAGAATATTTTAATTCTTTATTATTATTTCACTTAATCTCACCAAAATATCATATCTTATATTTTTTTGTACTGTATATATAATAAATTATAATAATTTCTATAAACTAGAAATATATTTATATTTAGTAATATATATATATATATATATATATATATATATATATATATATATTTATTTATTTATCTATTTATTTATTGTTGTTCCTGATAAAAACTGAAGAATCAAATTTATTGATGAAACTAGGCAGCTTTCAGATGAGAGACGTCTCTGCAGAATGCTCTACATCAATCACATTACAATTGAGAATATATAGTTTTCATACATGTAGGGAATTTAGAAGTACTACCTAAGAAATAGTAACTAATTCCTAATCTAAGGTTCAGTTGAACCGACTCTCTCCTAAATTACATTACTCCATTATCTTCAACACTCCCCCTTAATGGAGAAAGGGTCCACTAGTACTCCTAACATCTCCCTAAATGACTCAAATTTGATTCTTCCAAGAGGCTTAGTGAAAATGTCAAGAGCATTATCACAGGTATTACAATATTCAATATGAATTTCCTTTGACTGAACCTTCTCCCTAACAAAATGAAACTGTGTATCAATATGTTTTGTGTTTTTATGAAACACTGGATTATTTGCAAGTTTGATGGAGCTCTGGTTGTCACATCTGATAATTGTTGCATCTTTTTGTTCTTCTCCCACATCTTCGAGAAATATCCTCAACCAAATTGCCTCACATGTTGCTACATACATTGCTTGATACTAAGCTTCTGCTAAAGACAAGGATATAGTGTTCTGCTTCTTGCTACTCCATGCAGTGACCCTAGACCCAATGTTGAATGCATGACCTGTTATGGATCATTTTTCATCTATATTTCCAGCCTAATCGGAGTGTCAAAAACCTGTCAATCTAACATCAAACGAATTAGTATATTTAATACCAAAGTATAAGGTTCCTTGAAGATACCTTAACATGCCTTTATCTACAACCCAATGACTCTCAAGAGGCTTTGACATGAATTAGCTCAATACACTCACTACGTAAGCCAAATCTAGCCTAGTTGTATTCAAGTAAATTAGACTCCTAACCAGTTTTCTATATAATGTTGCATCGACCTCCTTGGAACCATCATCATTCAGAACTTTAATATTCTGTTGTAAAGGTACTGCTACATCGTTGCACTAATCCATTCCGAAATTTTTCAATAGACTCCTAACATACTTCCCTTGTGACAGAAAAGCTTGGTCCCTCTAGACTTCAAGGCCCAAACAACAATGTATCTCTCCAAGGTATTTCATCTCAATAACCTGTGACATGTGATCTTTGATTTGTTTAATGAGTTCATCAAAATTTCCTATAATGATAAAATCATCTACATATAAAGAAATAAAAAAAAAAATCCCCTCTTTATCAAACACGATATACAGATTAGGGTCATTCTTCCTTATTTTATAACTATGTTGTAGGAAGAATGAATCAATTTTTTCATACCATGACCTGGGTGCCTATTTTAGTCCATACAATGCTTTCTTCAATCTATAGACTAAATTATCCTCCTCTTGTTTAACAAACCCTTCAGGTTGCATTAAAAACACTTATTATTTTAATTCCCCATTTTGTCATCCAATGAGGTTTGGTAGCTAAATAAATTAACATTCTAATTATGTTTACTTTAGCTATAGGGGCGAAGGTTTCCTCATTATCTATGCCTTCTTTCTTGCGAGTACCCCTTTGCAACAGGCCTAGCTTTATGTTTATCTATACTCCCATCTGCTCTACATTTAGACTTTTATAACCATTTTCAACCTATGGGTTGTTTTCCTTCGGGTAATTCAACTAGATCTCAGGTTTTTTTTTTAAGTACTGACTCATATTCCTCTTCCACGGTTGCCTCCCATTCATTATATTGACTGGCTTCTTTATAGTTTTAGGGTTCAATAACATTTAACATATTAGTTATAAGAGCATGATCCCTATATCTTGCTAGAAATTGAGTTTGCCTACCTGATCTCCTGAGTGGTGGAGTGGGTTCAAATATGATCTAATCATCCCTTCGTGGACATGGATTGGCTACTGCATTTGTACCATCTATTTCTTCCTTTTTCTATTGCTGCTCATGGTTCTTCCTTTTTTCATCACTCCCTTCTTCCATCAGCAAGGGAATGCCCCACTCTTCATTGTCTTTATCATAGTTTCCATCATGAACCTGCTCATGGAATACTACATCTCTACTTACAAAGACTTTATGAGTAGAGGGATTAAATAATTTATAAGCTTTAAACTTAGTACAATACCCAACAGAAGTGCATTTAATGGCCTTTGAATCTAGTTTCTTCCTAAACTCCTTTGGAACATGAGAAAAACCTTTGTAGCCAAAAAAATCTTAAATGTTTAACCGTGGGATTAAAACAAAATAAAGCTTCGAATGGAATTTTAAACTCAGGACTTTTTTTTGGACTCCTATTATTCAAATATACTACAATATTTATCGCTTCTTCCCAAAAAAAATTAGACAGATTCTTATCTTTCAACATGTTTCGAGCACACTCCACAAGGGTTTTGTTCTTCCTCTCTACAACCCTGTTTTGTTGAGGAGTGTGGAGTGCTGTGAACTGTTGAACTATCTCAGGGTCCTTTAAATATTTGGTGAAGCCAATTTTCTTGTGTTCTCCACCTTGATCCGAGCATAGAATTTTGATAAACATCCCTGTCTGTTTTTCCACCATGCTTCTGAGTTCTTTAAAGTATTCAAAAGTATGACTCTTCTTACTGAGAAAATATACCCAGGTGAATCTTGTGCAATCATCAACAAATAATACAAAATAATAGGTACCACCTAATGATCTTGACTACATCGGCCCACATAAATCAATGTACACAAGTTCTAGTACATCTCTCTTCTTTCTATCTACGTCTGCAGGAAATTTATCTCTGTGAATCTTCTCACGAGCACATGCTTCACAATCAACATGAACATTCTTTAAAGTAGGGAGACCATTGACCATAACTCATTTTTGAAGTAGCAACAGGTCATTGACATTGATATGACCAGATATTTTATGCCATAAGTCTTCTACATTCATACCTGATGATGTTAATGCTTGGTGTGGCGCACTTCTCACATTCATCTTGTATAGACCTCCCACTCGAATCCCCGATACAATTGTCTTCATATGATCTAGCAGATCTTTAATAACACAATAAGACTTAAAAAAACTCTACCTTAAGATTTTGATATGTTATAATAGAAATAGAGATCAGATTCTTTTTTATTCATGGTACATACATTACATTTTGAATATGCCTAATATTTCCATAATGAAATATGATAGGAATATTACCATACCCTTTGATTTGGTACACTCTGTCATCACCAACTTATATTTTTGTACCACTATTAGTTTCTCTGAAGTTTTCAAACAACTGTATGTTACCTTTCATGTGAGTGTAAGCTCCCGAATCCACAAACCATGTGTCTGCGTCATCATTATGATTAGAAACAGCGATAAATAGTTTGTGATCCTCATTATGATCTTCATCAACAAAGTGTCATGCATGCCTCTTATGTCTATGTTGAGTTTCATCAAGCCTCTTTTTATGACAATTCTTTGCAATATGACCAACTTTACCAGAATAGAAACATTTGATTCCTGAATTATTTCTGTTGGAAGAAATACCTTGAGATGGCATACCTTGAGGTGGCTTTCTTTGTGGTGTACCTCCGCCTTTCTGTCTTAAATTTCCATTCCCTATGAAGGGTTTCTTCTTCGCCATTAAAGCAACATCTTAAATCTGAGGTTTCAGAGTCATCTTTCTTTCTTGCTCTTGCATCAGGATTCCGATCAATCCTTCAAATTTGGCAGCTTTATCTCTCGCATTCAAGCCTGTGATTAACATTTGATAGTCATCATTCATACCATTCATGGTAATCATGATATAATCAGTGTTTGACACTGCCTCCCCTATTTCACTAAGCTTATCTTTGAGGTCCTTGATACGAGAGATGAACGTAGCTACTGATTCATTCTCCTCCATTTTAATGGAAAGAAAGTTGCTTTTTAATAACAAAATATGATTTTTGTTTCTGATCTTGTATAAATCCTTGAGAGTTTTCCAGATCTCGTTTGCTAATTTACACTCTCTAATGTGAGGGATAATGTAGTCTTTCACTGAAAATTTCAACAACACTTTTGCCTTGTTCTCCCTCTTCTCCCAATTCTAAATTGTGGCACTTGATCCGCCTCTTGCAACTGTCGGTTTCAATTCATCACCATTTACAATCACCCATGCACTTTTCCCCTCCAATAACATCTGCAACTTGAATTTCCAATTGAAATAATTGGAACCATCGAGCTTATTGCTCTCTTTCAAGTATGCTTCAACCATTTGGTTACTCATCTTAACCCTTAAAATAAGTTCCAACCTCCAGTAACTAAAAGGAACACGGATCTACCACCAGATCCAAAAAAGAAGCAGAAACAAATAACTCGTTTCTCTTAATAAAAAAAAACATATCTCCTTCAAATATGCCCCCGACCGTGATAAAAGACATACATGAAACGAAGGTTTCCCCAGATCAAAAAAACAAATACTTCATGCGAAAAATGGGTTTCATTGAAATTTTATTAAGTTGTCTTTGATATCAAGCTTACCGCAAACTTCAATCTTGCTCTAATGTTGAATGAAATCCCACAAATTCACTGTCGACATGCATAAAATTCAACTATTTTACACACTCTTGTGGTGAATCAAACTACAAAAACGTGCTCCAAAATATGTGCTCCTGTGGTGAATCGAACTAGTGCCTCCTTCTTACAAGGGCGTATTAGCAACCATCATGCTTGGCCAAGACCAATGGAAGCATTTTATCAATAAAAATAATACAAAATTTCTTGTATTAAAAAATAGTATAACTATATCACCACCAATAGTTCCTCCAACGACTTATACATTGATGCCCTGTCAAAAATATATAAGCACAAACCCTTACTACTATAACTTATAAAATCATGGAAAAGGGGAAACCCCATTTCTCTATGGGAATTCGAAAAGGGATTTTGTTTCCTCGAAACTGTGAAAGTATATATTATACCAAGAAATAGAAATTAAATTACAAAAATTCCATGAGCGTCGGATGCAGAATCTACTGGTGGCTTAAACCAAAAATAGAACAAGGGTTATTGTATTGAACTAAATGAAAACCCCAAATTTTATAAACAAAGGGAACTGAGAGATGAAAACCAGAAATTACATCTCTAAAAGAGATATGGATTTGAGGTTTTTGGAAAATCTGTAGTTAAAGAGAGCTATAGATGATTCAAACCAAAACTAGTTGAAGCATATACAAAAGAAATACAAAAGGCATTGAGATTAATAACCATATTCCCCCACCTGAAAGTATACCCCAACCATCTCCTGTGACGCACGACCTCTGTAACATCCTCCTACAAATGAATCCACTTCATTTGGACTTCAAAAATTGTATTGTGGCTAGGGGGCATCTCTGTCATTTTAGTTCATAGTCAATACAATCTACAGATGAATCCACTTTGTATCTGCTTCACAAATTCTATTGTGGTGGTGATTTACAACTGAGACATCCTTCCCGTAAATAAATCACATAAATGATGTAGAGTCCTCTGACTAACAATATAATGACACAAGTATGTGATTGTCTCCAGCATTGTAGTCACCAACTTTTGAGATCTCTTGAGAACTTGACCATGTCTGAAAGAAGAAAAAAAAACAAGAGTTGTCCCACAATTTTTTTTGCCACAAAGTATATTGAAGAACATTGTCAAATTTCTTCCAAATAATGGTTGCTGATGACAGAGCTACAAAGAATCAACGAACTGATATTGGCAAGGTCATTCATGGTAAGGATCAACCCGAACTTTCGAACAACAGGTGCTATGACACACAGTACACATGTTCAGCGATGGTATTAGATCTCATCTCCCCATTTTAATCAGAAATGTGGTGTCCCGCATTTCTCAAATAGTAAGTAATCTTTAGAGACTGTGAACATCTAAATATACACCTAAATCCTGATCATTATTATGAGTTGAAGACTCTCTATCATAATTTCTAGCATCGAGTTCTTTATCCTTATCATGATCACAAAGCTCTGCCAGATTTCGATTAGAACCAACCAGTAGAATTGTACAAGGGGAAGCTACATGGAATGGATCTTCAGCACGATATGTATATGGAGAATCTGCAATTGGGATAGATCCACATGAATTTCTTAATCTAAATACGTGATATGTTAGAAGGTAAACACCTTGATTTCAAGATAGAGTTGTATATGCGTTTGGAATTGGGGTTGCTGGATAAATTGAAAGAACACAGAGCAGTTCGTCCCACTGGTTGCTCCCCACCTTCTTCGAGCTTACTCTATCGCCATGCTTTGGTGCTCACTAGTGGATTCAAATGCGAGACCCATCTTGTAAGAGAATACAACTTCTATTTTCAATACTCCACACATTTACACACATAAAAGATAAAAATCCTCGAAATTACAATAAAAAAAATTATTTTAACACACACTAATCTAGAATTAGGTAGCAAATCCTCTTTTCTTTCTTAGAAGGGATGCTTTTGGATAGTATGTCAGCTCTGAAAATCAAAGGTTTCATTGCTGTATTAACAGCATGGAATGTAATGTTTATTACTGATGTGCTGTTTATATTTTTAATATACAGTGTTTTTTTCTTTCTAAGAAACAAAAGAATTAGATAGCAAATAACTTTCTCATTATGTTGGGCCTTCCCAAGGTAGTTATCTTATTATGATATCAAGTTGAAAACCAATTACACACCAAAATGTAAATTACATTAGATTAATTACACATATAAATACATCAATTATTAGTTGAAGATATAAACTATACCTTAATGACATAATTAATTAGTTGAGAAAATATCTCAATTAAACATCAAATTAGGCGCTATATTAGTTGAACTAAATCTCCCATATCCAAATAATTAACAATTAAACAACTACATTTATGATGAGGAATCTCATTCAATGTGCACAATACAAGTAAGAGTTAAATCTCCAAATAAATAAATATAAATTTTAAGTTTATAAGTAAAATTATAAATAATTAAAAATGAGAAAATAAAAACTAAAACACTAATGAGAAAAAAAATTAAATAAAAATATTTAACATTTGTGTTCAATTAAAAAAAATCATTCCCCTTGCAAATATTGTCAAGCCCAAGCTTTTCTATGTAAAATTTTGCAACTTTAAAATTAAATTTGAGAAAAAAGAACAAATATCAACCTATGTGTGGTGAAATAAATAGCTAAAATCTAATATAAATTAAATTAACAAATAAAATAGATTATAACATAAAATTAAACTAGCAATTGCACGAGATGTTGCAAAGGAAACACCTTAAGGCATAAGTTCAATCTTGAGAAGGCCTAAATTCAATGAATATAAAAATTAGTAAACAAAATGTTACTAAAAGTTACAATATAAAGAGAAATCATTTTATCAAATTTCAAATTCCAATACCAAATATTTAATCGAAAAAGTGTTATTTTTCAATAAGTGTTCTTTTTCAATAAACAATTAAATATTTGTAGATAAATTCTTATAAAAACACTTAAAATCATAATAATAATTTCTTTTTATAAAAATATATAAAACCAATTAATGTTTAAATTTTAAAAATTGAGTAAATATTTTTATTTAAAAAATATACTTTTAAAAAAGAAAAACTATAACACAAATCTCTACTAAAATAAGATAAAATTTTCTAATAACCACACATTGAACAATTTTCTTTGCAACATCATTGATATCTTAACACTACACATAAAAAAAAATTATATTAAAAATTCTAAAAAAATAATTTAAAATATACAAATTTTGATTATACTGCAGGTATAATAATGTGACGGTAAAAAATTAAAATTAAATTATTAAAAAAAATACACAAATTTTGATTATGTTGTAGGTATAATAATGGGAATGGGATAATTCTCCAAGACAGTGGGATAAAAATTAGCTGTTTTTTTTTAAATTCAAATTTGATAATATAATTTAAGTGTTTTTATCTATTTTTATTTTTAATTGAAATTTGATATAATTATGAATAAGATTGTAATTTTTTGATTATTTAAAATGTATTTTTAATTACATAAATAAATACTTTTAATATTCTGAAGGGGTTAGCATTTTTTTCATAAATGCCCTCTGGATACTAATTCTGCATATAAATCAGACAAGCGAAACGCTCATCAAAATTCCTGCCAGCAATATGTAGTTGCAAAAGATCTACCGCTAGAAACAAATTGCTAAGCTTCAAGCGTTTTTCTCTAAAACCCTCACAATGCTACAAGAGGTTTTCCTCCTTTGCCTATTTCTATCCGTTATTGCAAAAGGACAAAAACCATGCAATCATGTGCAAAAAAAGATTATTAAATCTCATACATCCAGCAAGACAACACTGAGGCTAGAGGCAACATAGGCCAGAACAGCCTGCACGACTCTCCCGCGAAAGGAAATTAAATTATTATTAATAATTTGACACGCCTGCAAGTGCACCCGCGAAGGCAAGGTCATAAGTGGTAGAAATCTTACACACAAACACTCACATGGCTTCTTAAGGTCATAATTACAAACAACAAATGATCATATCTAAAATATCTAGCTCACCCGAGCAACAGTTCGAATCTTGTGCCTGACATTACCAAAATGTATACATTATACAAAAACCAGAACCTAACCTTTAATCTCAAACATGAAAACCATAACACAATCTTCACGCCTTATAAGGGATATGCCAAATGACACCGCAAGAATCCTGTGAGATCCACACTCCATCGTTTGTATCCTCAGCTTCATACCAGCACAAAAAAAATTCTATAAAAGCGACCTGTGTTTCATGAAAATAAACATAAATAAAATAATTGTTTAGCATAGAGAATCAAAATACATAATATAAATGTTTAAATCTTACACTACACAACTCAAGATTTCCCAAAAAGCTTTGATCTACATACACGAGAGTCTTAAACACTGAAGAAACTGAGCATTGAATGAATTGAGCTTCATATTCCCGAGCTCTGAAGAAATAGGTCCCATGAGAATATTTTCTGAGAGGTCAAGATAATTAAGAACTGGAAAAGTATGCAGACTTACAAGACTCGAGCCAGAGAGTTGTCTTTTTGCAAGATTGATCTCTGTTAGTTTCTTGCACAAATTAATGACCGTTAACTATTTTCTTGCACAAATTAATGCCCATTAACTATTTTTTTAAGCTACTAATAGTTAACTTTTTTCTTTTAATTATTAATCTGGCCATAAACAAATATTCAATCATCTAACATTGAATACATGTACACAATGGCTACTAGAAAAGTTGTTTTCAAATAGTAATGCCTTAGGAAATAATTAACAAATATAATAGATTAAAATAGATTAAAGTGTAAAATAAAATTAATTAAAAAAACTAATTAACATAATTTGAAGAAATGCAAAGGTTGATTATAACATTAAAAACTAAAAGTAGTTTAACCAAACTACAATTTCTCCTATAAATTATTTCCGTTCGCAGAGATCTCATCCACCGTTGCACTGCATCATGACATCCCATTCCATATTCCTAAGTCATACATCATGCATTCAAATTTGAAATTTAAATTTATTTTGGCCGCTCATGTTATGGTGACGTTCTTTTTTTATTTTCAAATCATTTGTTGCAATTATTCATCAAAACCCTAAACCCCTGGATGCAGTAATTGTTTCACACAAGCATCTATCATGTTGAGTGGCAGTAGGCCATCTGCGTGGTTTAAATTTTTTTGTTGATGATTTAGAACTTGTCGTAATATCATACCATGGAATTTTTAGAATATGTAATTCCTACTTGTCTTCGGTTGTGACTTTCTATGTATAGAGTCTATTCCTATTCAATAGGAGTTAGCTAAAACTAAGTTCCTAGTTTGGTGTGAGGTTGAGATATTTCCTCAACCAACTTATTGTGCGTCCAAGATAGCTTCCCTATCTTGAGACTATACCTCATGTATATATGTAACTTTATTTGATTAATGAATATAGTGTGTATCTCAGATTTCATCTTGGTATCGGAGCCCATAAGGGCCTGGACCTCGACCCCTCCTGGGCTGAGGGAAATAAGGATATATTGTGTTTTAGTTTTTTTAATTGATTTATTTTCCATTTGTTTGGGTGGAGGTGTATTTGCAGAAGAGAAGCGTCGGTCAAGAATAGTGCATTGTGTATGTGAAAGGCTGAGAGTCTCTAGTGTTGTTGCTTCCATATTGGATATACAGTTTATGAAAGTCCTCACATTCTAAAAATATTTAACATTTACTGTGTTTCTCGAGAATTCAAACAACAATTGAGAAAATTCTTCCATACGTCTCTGGCTTTCTGAATAGGGAAAGATTTTTTGTAACCATCTGGATGCGGGGAGGAGTCAAATCTTGAAACCTTTCAACCTCATCAAGCTTTAGATTCAGCTCCTGGGTAAGGACTTCCATTGTAATCTCGGCCATGTGTTCATGTTGAAGTGCGTCTGCCACGATGATTCTTTTCTGGGGATTGAATACAAGCACTCTCTCTAAAAACTCCACAACGTGTTTATCTGAAACATCCACAAGCACATCCCTCAACAGAAGCAAAGTAGTAGGATGCAACCGAGTTTTGACCAAATAGCAGGTCTCTTCATCCCCAATCATTTCTAAGAGATCTACATCGTCGGGTCGAGTGCTTGTAGGATCGGTGTTGTTGCCTGAAGATCCGTGATTTCGTGCTACTAGTTCGTGGCAAATCCGTGGGCGTAAGAGCTATAGCTGGTGTTACACCATTTTGTGGTCATCTAACCTATTATCATTAGATGAATCCAAGTACACCATGTAAGACCAATTTTACCCTAAGTAAAAATGCTTTCACTATGTGGAATAACTTAGTAAAACACCTTTATTAAGTTGTTTATGGTCTAAACAGGAAACCCCAAAAGGAAATATTAAATAAATCTACATTTTTATATTTCCTGGTCATATTTAACCCAAAACAAGGAAATCAATTAAATAAATCCTTATTTATTTGATTATTTCCTAGGAATAAGTTATTTAAATCCTTATTTAAATAATATTCCTAGTTAAATTTGACTAAATCATTTATAAATAATTAAATAAATCATTATTTATTTAATTATATTCTCCTTAAAATAATAAATAAATCATTTATTTATTTATTATTTATAAATAAAGGAATTGACCCATTTCAAAAATCCTTTTCCCTCCAACAAATATAATAAAATATTCATAAAGGGTGGTTCTAGAATTTGATTAATAATATTTTATTCATGCACCAAGTTCTAGACCGCCCTAATATTTTGTTATAAATAGAAGGTTTTTCCCCATTCATTAGTCACCTTTCATTGCATTAGATCACTCTAGATCTATACTTTTGGTCACATTTTCTATTTTTTCCTTGTGAGCTCCCTTTGAGTTCTAAGTTTGTCTGGGTTTTCTACACCAAGAAGACAGAGAAATCTTAGATCTGAAATGTTGAGGACTTTCAAGAACCCATCCCATTGAGGAGAATCGGAAACACCTTTCTTGTTTTCCTCTCAGGTGCCCCTTTTTAATATATATATATATATTTCAAATACATCGTTCTTGTCTTGTCTATTGGATGCATGGAGTGACATTTTATTTTCACTGCTTGATGTCTTTTGTGCTTAGATCTGGATTTGTGCAACTTTATTTGGATCACCTAACTGCAGATTTAAAGATATTGGCAGCCATAATCGATGTTAGGGCTATTTCTTATGCGTAGCTAAAGTGGTATTTTTCCAATAAAAGATTCATAATAACAGCTGGAGTCGATCGTCAAGAATCAGATGACTGCATGAGGTTACGAGTGGCTCACTGTGGTACATTCAGCCTACATCTCTACAATTTCAGCGATCACGAGGACTCTAACCTTTTTCTCGACAGAAACTACACAGAACAACTGAAGGTACTCTGCAAGCTGGGAGACGCAAGCACTGTGGTTGCCATGGATCCAGGCAGCGACATGTTTTTTTTATAGAAATTACTACGTCAATCTGCAAGAGAACAGAGGCCTCTTCATGTCTGATGCCGCACTTCTTACAGATGAAGAAGCCAATTTTTAAAAACCGTGAGGATCACTGAGGTTGTGAGGATTGTTGGAGGTCATGGAGGCCGTGGAAGGCCGTGACCTAGCATGCAGAAGAGGTCGTGGATATTTCTGGAGGTTGATATTGGGAGCAAGGCATTATGGCTGTTGTTATTTTGGGCACTGGAAAAAATGCATGCTGTGTAGAATGTGTAGAAGCAATTCCGAAATAGAAGGGAGGTCTACCTAAATCTGGTAACATTATTATCAACATGGAATGGGGTAACTTTTGGTCTTCCCATCTTCCCATGATGGAATATGA
The DNA here is from genome assembly GCA_034641835.2 of Pinus albicaulis. NCBI lineage: Eukaryota > Viridiplantae > Streptophyta > Pinopsida > Pinales > Pinaceae > Pinus > Pinus albicaulis. The sequence goes on from CM076582.1 coordinate 82,728,174, forward strand.
CGAGGCTTTTGATGTCGAAAGTTTAAATCCTGGTGAACAGATCTTTGAGAAGCTAATCTCTGGAATGTATTTGGGAGAAATTGTGAGAAGAGTGTTGCTAAGAATTGCTGAAGAAGCTACTTTATTTAGAGATACCATACCACCTAACATGGCACTTCCATTCAAATTAAGGAATCCAGTTATATATGCTATGCATAGTGACACCTCTATTGATTTCAAAGTCGCAGAAAGAATATTTGGGGATTCCATACTCATTGAGTGCTCGAAAAAAACTGTTGTTGAACTTTGTCGCATTGTAGCAGAATGCGGTGCCCATTTGTTGGGACTGGTGAGCCATCCTGCATGGTGATCCATGCCCGTGCACTGAAACAGAACGTTTCCATTGGAGACACAGCGGGAGCTTCCACTTGCTAGGCTGATCCAGCGTGAAGAGGACGCCCAAGCCTAAATGTGGCCATCCACAACCAGGAAAGTTACCTACGTGGACTAACCCTATCGTGTGGTGTAGCTGCTTAGATGATGCCATTTCTCCAAGCAATGATCAAACTTGCGTTGGTTAAAAAGAGAAGCGTTGTCGCAATGGATGGGGGGCTTTATGAACACTACCCCCTCTTCCGAGAATATTTACAAAAATGCAGTTACAGAATTGCTTGGAACCAAGATCACAGAGAGTGTGGTTATAGATCATTCAAAGGATGGCTCGAGTATTGGAGCTTCTCTCCTTGCTGCATCTCACTCGATATACACTGAGGGAGAAGTTTTTTTTGCTACCGTCCAAATGTTTTTAATTCTCTAGTTTTGAAGTCATTCATTTTTCTAGATGATGTTGTTTTAAATTTGCAAATGTATTGCTGTGTAAGTGTCATGACAATGTAAACTGGCTGTAATTTAACTGACATTGGTGTGACCAACTATTGTCACAATTCTGAGCGTGTGTTGGAACTGGTCATTCCAACACTAAACAAATTTGTAGGATGTGATGAAGACATGACACAGTGAAAATTACATCAAAGGATTGGGCTTGAGCTACATTAGAGATTGGAGGATAATCGAGCTTGTGTGTGCCCAATGTGATCAGGGGAGTAGATTGTGATGGAAACATGCAAGTTGAAACAAAGTGCCTAAAGTGTCTTTACTTGTGTAGAAAGTAGATAGAAATTCAGTTGTTTGTTTGAAAGTTATTAAGCGATTGCATATCTGCATGTTCAATTATGAGGAGATTAGCTTGACAGTGGATCTTCACTATTGCAACCTAGCAGTGAGCATGAGGAGACATTCTTGGAGCAATCACCAGCATTGATATTGTGAAAAGGGGAAGTGGAATTACGTTGTGATGCTAGGGGAATTGGATACTGAAACAAGAACTTTTGTCTATAAAATCGTTGAATTTTATGCATGTCAACAGTAAATTTGTGGACGACGGAGGATCGAATCATGGAGCCCTGGATTCTCACTTTTAGAGGGACGATTTGTTATTGTTTCTCTTCATGTGGCTGTGAGTGCCTATGTCTGGATTATCTGTGCTGGAATGCACTGCATTGAGACCAGTGGAAAATTTGTCGATTCCTTTCTTTATTAGTGAACCCCTCACAGGAATCGTTGGGGAAGAATGGTTGTTGTTATGTTCGAGAAATAGTCATCTTTGGGCAGAGATAGAGAAATTTGATGTTCTTGTTAATCTGAAAATTTTATTTGGTTTCTTGGAATCATGTTTAAAATTATTGACCCTTATTGAGCCTCGCTAACTCAATGTAGGTAAAATTAATTTTTTAGAATTTGTGACTCTAACAAATGAAAGGTTAAGCATGGACTTCCAAGAATTTATTTGACAAAGAAAAAGATGCCCAAGATATGAAAAATACAAAGATGAGGTGAAGAAGCAGCAACAACGATTATGATGGACAACTAAGTTTAAAGTTTGTTTTTTGTGAGTTTCTTAGAATAGACTCTTGATGATGAGGCACACAGTTGAATGGTAAGCAAGTCTAGGATGGTTTTGTAGTGGTCATTCTATGTACTTGTTAACTCCAAAATTTGGAGTATGTAAGCCTTGTAAAGGCATGTGTATCCTCGTAAAAGTTCGTGGTAATCTCAAAACCACTTTGTAATGATAGGTTCGTGGTCAACCAGAAACCATTTTGCAATGTTGATTTGTGGTCAACCAAAAACCACGTGTAACAGTGAAGTGGACTGGAAACAGGTCTGTGCCAGTGTTCGCCCACTCATGAAGAAATCCGGTGCAAGGTCACCAATGAAGAAATCTGGTGCAAGGTCGCCGATGAAGAAATCTGGTGCAAGGTTGCCGATGAAGAAATCCAATGCAAGGTCGCCGATGAAGAAATCTGGTGCAAGGTCGCCGATGAAGAAATCCGGTGCAAGGTCGCCGATGAAGGGATCCGGTAAAAGTTTGCCGAAGAGATCTATGACAGATCTATTATTGGTGAGAGTTTACCGATGAAGGAAGAGCATGGTTACGGGTCATATAATAAAAGCCATGTTGGAGGGGGATCTGTATATACAAGTACATGTATGCAGTGATAATGCTTGACAGAACCATGTATGCGAAGGACATCTTACGAGACTAGCGGTTGCAGCGGTTGGTACCCATGCATTCTGGTGGATGGTTTCTCCTTTATATGGACGTCGACATATCCTTTTCTTATGTTTGACCACAACCAGAATTTGTAGACCAACATGCCAAAGTAAAAAATGAAGATGCCAAAAACTCAAAGTACAAAGCCATAGTAGTGGTGTGTTCTAGTATATAAATGATGTAGTCAAAGTTTGTTCATGTTTGTAGAATAGACTCATAACCATGGTAGAGTATGAGTCACAATTTGTAATTAGAGCAAATCTACATGTCATTTATTGTTTGTACGTGCTGTAAGACCGAGAGAGGCATGCATACCCCTTTGTCATGTGTTCCCTCTGTTAGAAAGTTTTAACACCCTGGAAGAGTGTGTCATGCGGGATGGATACACTTGGGTGGGCCATATTGGTTTTAGACTCCATGAGGTGAAATTGTATATCTAGGGGGAGTTCATTGAGAAGTTGGATGAACCATGTATGTGAAGGACTTCATAGTAGACTAGCGGTTGCAGCGGTTGGGAACCCATGCATTCCAGTATATGGTTGTTCCTTTATATGGACATCGACAATAGCATGAACATGATACAAAGTGTAATTACCAAATAGAACCAGTATACTTACCAAAGAGGACCAGTTGTAGATTTTGCAGATGGATATTGAGACAAGTAGTCATTAAGGGGGAGTTTTGGAATATGTAATTCCTACTTTTCTTCGGTTGTGAATTTCTATGTATAGAGTCTATTCCTATTCAATAGGAGTTAGCTAAAACTAAGTTCCTAGTTTGGTGTGAGGTTGAGATATTTCCTCAACCAACTTATTGTGTGTCCAAGATAGCTTCCCTATCTTGAGACCAGGGAAAATTTTAAGGATGGAAAATTTTTTGAAGTTTAAAAAATTGGCGAATCTGACTAGTCCCTAATGTGAAAAATATAAAATCTTTATTGATGTATATGTAAAATTATTCATATTTATAATGATATTATATATATTGTCTATATAATTTTTGCGATTTTTAAGGTAAAATAATTTTATATTGTAAAACTTGGGCGAATCACTTTTATAAAAAAATGGAAATTGGCGAATATTTTTTTTGGAAAAACCGTGGAAAATTAGCCCACCTGCGAATATTAGCCCCTAAAATTTTCCATGTTTGAGACTATACCTCATGTATATATGTAACTTTATTTGATTAATGGAATATAGCGTGTATCTGAGATTTCATCTTGGTATCAGAGCCCATAAGGGCCTGGACCTCGGCCCCTCCTAGGCAGAGGGAAATAAGATTATATTGTGCTTTAGTTTTATTTATTTATTTATTGTCCATTCATTTGGGCAGAGGTGTATTTGCATAAGAGAAGCGTCGGTCAAGAATAGCGTGAATTGAAACTTTGAAATGAATCAATCCTTTGTTTTACTGTAACTATATGGTTAAACACAACCAACTTTTCCATTAAAATTCATTTGCCACTCTCATGTCCGCAAAGTACTTCGATCGTTCCAATGATTATCATTTCTCTTTCAAATCTACTTCAATCCAATTCCCTTCCATGATCGTTAAGTTTATTTATAATTTTGTGTTGTGTAAACATGTGGTACCAAAGGGCGCTCCCAATGGTATGGATTGCGGTGAGACGAAAGTAACCTAACAGGTAACCAAATGAAAGTAACGAAACTAGTAACCAAAACAATGTAATCAATTCCAAGCATGGTGAAATAAATTATTTTTAAATTAAATTGTTATTCCTTGATTTGAAATTGAAAAACTATTCAAATCTTTTTCCTATTATCTGTTGGATCATGTATTACAAGAATATTATTATTTTGAAATTAAATTTGGTTCTTATTCATCCATGAATTTAAAAGCCAGAATTCCTCAAGTCCAATATATCGAAGGTTTATGGCATAAAAAAGAATCAACCAAATAAAAATAAAATATAGAAAAATAGTTTTTTAAAATAAATAAATAAAATTAATTCACAAAACACAATGTGACAACCACTTACATTAAAAAAAAAAAAAATTAATTCATTTTTACTTATCATTTTTACCAACTTACTCTTAGTGATTTCATTCTTCACTTGCTATATTTCAATAGAAAAATAACATAGCACATTTTTTTTAATAAATATAGAGAATACTTTGATAACAAAATATTATGGTTTTGAAAATCCATTAACCTTACCCTTGAGATGCCATGATAAAGACATATATTATAACACTATGCTCGCATGGTTTACAAAGGTTTAATTCGAGAGTTTTAACAAATAAATACCATATGTATAGTTTCACACCCACCGAATTTATCGTGGGTTATCCAATTGACGGTTTTTCCAACCTCTCAGTCATTATGCATTAACTTTACATAAAGATTTTAATTGTCATCATAAGTCTGGTTATTAATGCTTGATTAATCGTCATTATGTGAATGTAATTAACTATATCTCCACAAAGATTATTTATGATTTATTATATCTACTATGGATCTGACATCTACTGGAGTTTACACCGTTGGATTTTTCACCCTTTGAACTAAGGCTGTGATGCATTTGGGGAAGGGTTAGGGTATTGACCCGCCCCTCAACCCTAAACATTTTCACTTTTTGCCTCTGGGAGAGTCTGGAGAGTTCCGAGCTCTGCTGCTCTGAAACTCAACGTTGTCATGACTCTGTTACATTTCTGGTTCGGATGAAACTCCTAGTTATTCACCTAAATTTAGGTATCAGTAATGGTTACTCAGAAATTCATTTGCATATTTTCTCTTCTTATTTATCTTCACTTGATTCATAATAATTGTTTTGGGGTTTATTTTTATACACAACTTCTCTGGATTTTATCCCATTTATGTGATAGTTTATAACGACGGTTAATTTTTTTTTGGAAGTATTCTTGATGGTTCCTTCTGACCATCCCTTTACAGGATTAATGCGAAGGTTTTCCTTCTTTACAGGGATGGATAATCAACAAAGGTCTTGGGCTCAGCTCTTTCAGGTTAATCTTGTTGTCTTTTGAAGTGTTGAATATGGCAAGGGTTTCTCTTGTATCTACAGTATAGCCAGACGAGGACAATCCAGACTGACCCGCTTTGTTTTCTTGTTTTGGGATCCTCAACACCGAACCCTGATTCTAAACTAAGGTGAGATCTTCGAATTTTTGTTGGGTTTAATTTATATGCAGGCTTATTTATTTTTCCTGAGGGTTTTACTCTACAAACCCTAACCCTGGTACTTGTTCTGTTGTCATTTCAGGTAATTTTATGGACCTCGCATCCTTATGATTGCATGGCGCTCCCTTCATGCAATTTCTCATTCAATTAGTGACTTCTTCACCTCTCTGCGTATAGGTATCAGGGGTCCTTGAAATCATTTTATTTAATTTGAAACTTTTCATGCTTCTCGGTATAAACCTTATGTTAATACAAACTTTCATATGAAGCCCTTAGGGCTCTATTTCCATCTTTTATTTTATCTTGTGTAAAGAAAATTATTCAACCTTGGAATGACTTAATGGCCAAGGTTTTTTATTATATAAGTCTTTCCATACTTGCAATGAATTCACAGTTGCATTCTAGAGTTTTCTTACTCCGCTCGGCATTTTGAAATGTTTTTCAACACTAAGTTGATATAATTTTTTTCCATATATGTTTTTCCATGGATACAGTTTACCTTATTACTCTTTTTTTTAGTTCTGTAGTAGTGACTGTATAGTATTACCTTCTCTATGCGCCAACTATGTAAACTTTACATGTATCTACATTCTTGTAGATTGTTTTTCTTTTATGATAAGTTTTATATGCTCATAACAACACAAGATTACCTGCATGAAGTTCTTCTATTCATTTTAATGTCGAATGCTACTTATGTATTTCCTTATTTTGAAATTTGAAAGTATTGTAGTTATCTTTGTTTTATTCAGATTTTCTCCTTCATGTATTACATTTATTTTTGGTTAGAAGCGTCAATTGATGGCTAAATTTTGTTTAAATACATAACAATATTTCATTTAATCTTTCATTTCGTTGGTAAATAATTTTCAGTTACTGTATAAGGTTGATATCTAGACCATCTTTGTTTCTGGGTTCTTTCTGTAATCCCACAGTCTTTGTATAGTAAATTTTATCGAAGAGGGGAAAAACTATACAATCTAGGGTTCCCACCCTGGACAACCTAACAGTCCCCTCCATCACCTCATTCTGGTTTTACATTTAGAAACCCTATTTACTACTTTCTACACTAGCACAATCATTCTTTATTCTACAACACATTTGATATTATGTACATGAAATTGATCTATATTATAGTATGGAACTGATGAGTTTCCTTATTTACTGCTATATACCATCATTCATTCTTTCTGGAAGAAAAATAACAGACAGATAGTTTTACTGTCTTTTCCTATTTCCTCAATTACAGAAATAACAATTTAGCTAATAAGTAAGAACAGAGTAAGAATTCACATATCTTCCTTAACACATTCTTAAGTTACTTATCTCACTTTATAATGATTATGATAACCTCCCGACCTTGAGAGAGGAAATTACGTCCTCATCTCCCCCCGTGCTCCACACCAAAGTAGGATTCAAATAGAAATTTTTCTAGGGTAGACCTCAAGACCCTCAGTCCAGCCTTCACTCCCAGATTCTGGTTGCAGAGTTTCCACTGGTCCCAACCAGCTCTTAATTTACTCTCACATTCAAGCCTCCTCACCTTTCTTCACATTCACAGAACCCCTTTTTCTCACTAGGATTTTCTATTTATCCTCAGAGAAAAAGGTAATTTTCTTTTAACTTCTTTTTCCCAACTACTCTTAGATCTTGGAATACTTTATCATCAATTTTATGGAAACCATTCCATAATTAATTCTTTATTCAAGAAAAGAAATAAATCATGTTCATTACTAGATTAAGTTTACTTGCTAATCTCATTTTAAAAAGTTAAATGCATAATACATTTTTAAAAGAAAAGAAATAGTTTAAGGATTAAATCCCAATGTTACATCTTCCCCCACTAGAACTAAACACCGTCCTTGGTGTTCTATTCCATATCAGTAAATAGTTTTGGGTACGCCTCACGTACAAATCCTTCGTCTTCCCATGTAGCCTCCTCCGGGCCAAAGTGATTCCATTGCACTTTAACTTGGGTGATGGCTCGCCTCCAGAGCATTATTTCTCTCTGATCAGGGATACGTTGAGGTAATACCAGAAATTCTTCGTATGGATCGACCTAAAACCAACAAACACTTAACTTAGTTATTATAATATTCATTTCTCTTGGAAATATGGTACTCAACCTTATTCCTACGTGAACATCTTGCCAGTGTATTACATGCCTCGAATCATGCACATATCGCTTCAGTATTGATACATGAAACACATTGTGCACCCGTATGTGACTTGGTAATGCCAATCGATTGGTTTTTGGTCCAACTCTTTCCAAGATTTGGAAAGGTCCACAGAACTTAGGAGCCAACTTGGCACACGAAGTCCTCCTTAAGGTGTTTTTCTTGGGCCTAATTCTCACATACACATGATCACCCACTTCAAACTCCTGATAGGTTCTCTTTTCATCCACATAAACCTTCTGCCAATCTTTGGCATCTTTTAGATTCTGTCAAATCTTCTTCACTTCTTGTTCCATTTCAGCTAACATCTCTGGACCAAGCATTAATTTTGTTTCTGGACTGATTGAGTTAATAGGAGTTCGACACTTTCTCCTGTATAAGGCCTCAAAGGGACTCATTTGAAGAGACTCTTGATATCCATTATTGTATGTGAATGCCACTAGATGTAGACAATCTTCCCACTTTATGGATTTTTGCATTACGTACATGTGAAACATGTCTTCTAGGATTTGATTCACTCGCTTTGGTTGTCTGTCTGTCTATGGCTGGCATGCAGTGCTAAAGTTGATTTATGTGCCCAACCCAGTAAACAGTGCCTTCCAAAAGGCTGAAATGAAATTTACATCTCGATGTGAGATGACTACTTTTGGAATACCATGCAAACTAAAAATTCCTCATGAAAATGTATGCAATATACACCGTTTTGTAATTGGACTATACTTGAATAAAGTGATTTGCCTTACTCAGTGTATCTACAACCACCATTATAGAATCATTATGTTTCTTTGTTCTTGGCAAACTAGTAATAAAATCCAACGATATTACCTCCCATTTCCATTCTGGTACTGGTATGCATTGCAACATTCCTGCTAGATGTTGATGCTCCACCTTAACATGTTGGCATTAAAGACACTTAGTTAAGTATTCAATAATATTTTTCCGTATACTATGCCAAAAATAAACTTTATTGATTGTTGTCAGCATTTTCTGGTAGCCTTTGTGTCCAAAATAAGTACTTCGATGATATTCATTCAATATCAACTCTTTTAAACTCATTTTATTAAGGATGTATATCGTTCCTCTAAAATTTAAAATATGGTCATTATTAATCTTATAATATGATACCCTTTTTTGTTTTTCCCTTCATTTTCTTGCTGCCATAAAAATGGATATTAAGGATCCTTCTCGGCTGCTTCTTTTATCTGTTCCTGGAATTTGAATTCCACTTGATTAAAATAGAGTTCATATACACAATTTAGTTTTCTGCTCAAAGCATCAGCAACACAATTTTATTTTCCCTTAACATGTTGTATATCAAAATCAAATTCGATTAGGAATGCATTCCACTTTGCCTCATGAGCATTCAATTCAACTTGTTTAAAGTAGTTGGTTAGGTTGTTCTGAATTGTTTTCAACACAAACCTTTTTCACAACAAGTAGTGTCTCCATATCTTGAGTGTGTGTACTACTTCTATCAACTCTATATCATAAGCAGAATAACGATGTTCATGATCTTTTAGCTTCCTTGACTCATACGCAATGACCCTACCGTCTTGAGATAATATTTCTCCCACTCCTTCCTTGCATGCATCGTGCATAATTCGAATTCCTTATTTGGATCTGCTACCCTCAATGTCTTGGAAGTAGTTAGCAACTGCTTTAACTGTTCAAAACTAGCTTGACATCCACTAGTCCATTTAAACATTCTTCCCTTTCACTGTAGAGATGTAATAGGAAAATCAATCTTTGAGAATCCTTCGATGAAACACCTATAATATCCATCCAACCCCATAAAAGAACTTATGTCCTTTCCATAATAGTCTTTATCTTCTCTAGATCTACTGCTATGCCTTCAACAGAAATTACATGGCCTAGATATTGGATTTCATATTTGAAGAAATCACACTTGCTGAACTTGTCATACTATTGATGCTTCCTCAACATTTCCATTACTTGTCATAAGTGTTCCTTATGCTCTTCCATGGTTCTTGAATAAGTTAATATGTCGTAAATAAATATCAGAACAAACTTGTCCAAAAATGGATGAAATATGCCATGCATCAGGCTCATGAACGTTGTTGGTGAAGTAGTTAATCCAAATGGAAAAACCATGAACTCATAGTGCCTGTATCGAGTTCAGAAGGTTGTTTTGTATATGTCTTAATATTTAATTCAAATCTAGTGGTAACCAGACCTTAAATATATCTTTGAAAATACGGTCTCCCACTTCACTTGATTGAAAATATCATCTATGCGTGACAGCGGATATTTATTCTTAATTGTTAATTTATTAAGTTATCTATAATCCATGCACATTCGCATTGTTCCATCCTTTTTCTTGATGAAAAAAACTAGTGCTCCCCAAGGGGATACACTAGTTTGAACATACCCCTTATCTAGAAATTCTTGTAATTGCATTTTTAATTATGTTAACTAGGGTACACTCATTCGATATGGAGCTCATGACATCGGTGTTTTCCAGGGCATTAATTTGATAGTGAAATCGATATCCCTCTTTGGAGGTAGTCCTGGTATGCTTTCTGGAAACACATCCATAAAGTACCATACCACTGGTATATTTTCGAGGTAGGGGTCTTATCCTTAGAGTTAGGAAATCCCACTTGAATAGCATAAACCTGCCATCATTTTCTAATGCATTTACCCAACTAGGATGTTGTGATAGTATGTAATTGCAAAGGTTTCTTGATTCGTTGCAACTTCTAGCGTGTCCCATCTTAAGATTTGAAGTAAATGATCTTATCTTTACAGTCTACTAAATACCAATGTTCTTCTAACCAATCCATACCCATCATTATATCAGAGGAACCCAAAGGTAGAATATTCAATTCTACTTTTAACTGTTGATTTCCAATTTCCAAGGAACAATTTGAGACTTTAACACTAACCCTTCTCTTCGCCCCAGTGGCTAGCTATATCAACCAGGGTTTCTTAAATTTCTGGCTTTGCAACTTACACTTTTCTACTATCTGGGGGTTCACATAGTTTAAACTAGCACCAGGGTCAACCAAAATAGAAATAGTTTGTGAAAATAGCTTACCTTCAAATTCTATCATGGTCCATTGGTAATCTTCTTATCGGTCTTCAAGAGCTGCATTAATTCTTGGTATATTTCAAGCAATATCCCCCACCGTAGAAGCTTCTTGCAGGTTGGTTGGTGTTTCACTTCTCCCATGATGAGGAAAATTATTATAATAATGTGCCTCACTGCATCCCCAACACTGTAGAGGGGTTTCTGGGTTTTTCCATGTTTTGGTCTGCTGGAGGCTTCTGTGGGTCATTCCTTAGTTGGCCATTTTGGCTTCTGCTAATTTCTCCCATACTTCCTACTTCCTAAATTTCTTGCAGTATTTTTAAAATTTCTAGACTTGCTACTCTAAAATTTTAATTGTGTTTCTTCCCTTTTTTTGACAGCCAATTTCTACGTGTTTCTCATTTTTCCATGGACTGTTGATAGCACATTTGTGCTTTTCGAATCTTCATCCATCGTCTTCGGGTTTACAAATTCTATTCTTTCCTTCATGTGGGCAGGTAGACTACTCATAAATCCTTGAACTTTAGCCTTCTCATCTCTCCTGTATGATATGTATCTTAATAATGACGTGAACTTAGTTATGAATTTGTCCATTGAAAATTGTCCCAATCTCAAATCATGTAATTCTCAAGATTTTTTGTCATAAAAACACTTCGTTAGGTACTTATCCTTGAAGTATTGTTGGAACTCGTCCCAGGTCATATTTTGGTCTTCAATACTTCGAAATTTTTTTACTTCCTCCTACCATAAAGTAGTTTTCTCCCTCAGCTGATAGATAGACAAGAGAGCTTTGAGGTTGCTGCTATATTCATAAACTTAAAAATACTTGTTCATGTTAATTATCCACACTTCTACCACCTCTTTGGCCTCTCCATCAAAAGTAGGAGGTTTGATTTTCCAGAACTCACCCTGCAATTCCACTTTTTGTTTTTTCATCTCTTGTTGTTCTGACACATTTCCAGATCCTGCTTCGTTATAATTTTTATTTTTATTGCTCCGCTCTATATGACTTCCTTCCGGATTGTCACTAGTCTGTCGTCTCTATTCCTTTTCTTCTCGAGTATCCCTTTCAGGGCTTAGTGGAACTAACCATTGATTCTACCTATCTGAGAGGATTTTGAGAATCCTCTCTTGCTCTTGCATCAACATTTCATTACTTCTTATCACCCGAACTATTTATTCCTGTAACTGTTTCATTTTTCTCAACAATATACTTGTCTGACGTTGTTGTTCTTTAAGTAATCTATTGGTTTTTTGGTACTGATCTACACTCAGGTGTACCCACATTTCTAGGTTAATTTCAGGATTTGATTGGGGATGGGATTCCCCAGTAGTTTTTGGTACTTGGTGCGTTTATCCCCTTCTCATTATATCCTTTGTAGTTTCTGTGAACAAATTACACACAACAATTGTTTTTCAGATGACCCATTTGGGTCCCAACGTGTGAAAGTTGCTCTGATACCACTTTTAACAACCACTTATATATATATATAAAAAAATAATAATAATAAATAAATAAAATTAATTCCTTTTTACTTATAATTTTTACTAACTTATTATTAGTGATTTCATTCTTCACTTGCTATATTTCAATAGAAAAATAGCATAGCACATTTTTTTTAATAAAAATAGAGAATACTTTGATAACAAAATATTATGGATTTGAAAATCCATTAACCTTACCCTTGTGATGCCATGATAAAGAAATATATTATAACACTATGATCACATGGTTTACAAAGGTTTGATTCAATAATTTTAACAAATAAGTACCATATGTATATAGTTTTTCACCCACTGGAGTTATCGTGGGCTTATCCGATTAACAATTTTCTCAACCTGTTAGCCATCATGCATTAACTGTACATAGAGATTTTAATTGCCATCATAATTCTGGTTGTTAATGCTTGATTAATCAACATTATGTGAATGCACTTAACTATATCTCCGGAAATATTATCTCTGATTTATTATATCTACTATGAATCTAACATCTTCTGGAGTTTACACTGTTGGATTCCTCGCCCTTTGATCTACGACTGTGATGCGTTTCGGGAAGGGTTAGGGTATTGACCCGCCCCTTAACCCTAACCATTTTCATTTTTTACCTCTGCGATACCGTGGAGATTTCCAAGCTCCGTTACTCTAAAACTCAAGGCTTCTGTTACTCTGTTACACTTCTAGTTCAAACAAAACTCCTACTTATTCAACCACATTCAAGAATAAGAAATGGTTTCTCATCAACCCCAACTCATAAATTCATTTGCGTCTTTTCTCCTTTTATTTATCTTTGCTTGATTCATAATAATTGTTTTGGGGTTTATTTTTATGCACAACTTCTCTAGATTTTGTCCCATTTATGTCATGGTTTATAACACTGGTTAATTTTTTTTTGGAAGTATTCTTGATGGTTCCTTCTGACCAATCCTCTATAGGATTAATGCAAAGTTTTTCCTTCCTTACAGGGTTGGATAATCTACAAAGGTCCTCGGCTGAACTTTTTTAGGTTAATCTTGTTGTCTTTCAAAGTTTTGAATACGTCAAGGGTTTCTCTTCTGTCTACAATATAGGCATATGAGGTCAATACGGACTGACCCGCTTTGTTTTATTATTTCTAGACCCTCAACACCAAACCCTGATTCTAAACTAAGGTGAGATCTTTGAATTTAAGTTGGGTTTAATTTCTTTGCAGGCTTTGTTTTTTCCCTAGGGTTTTTCTCTGCAAACCCTAACCCTGGTACTTGTTCTATTGTCATTTTAGGTAATTCTATGAACCTCACATCCTTATGATTACATGGTGCTCCCTTCGTGTCATGATGCATTCAATTAGTGACTTCTTCACCTCTCTTCGTACATGTATCACGAATCCCTGAAATCATTTAATTTAATTTGAAGCTTTTCAGGCTTCTTGATATAAATACTGTGTTAATACAAATTTTCAGATGAAGCACTTAGGGCTCTGCTTCCATCTTTTATTTTATATGGTGTAAATAAAATTATTCAGTCTTGGAATGTCTTAATGTGTAAGGTTTTTGATACTATAATTCTTTCCATACTTGTAATGAATTCACGGTTTCATTCTAGAGTTTTCTTACTTCGCTCTGCATTTTGAAATGTTTTCGTTTCAGCTTGGAACTCTCCCTTAATTTCATATTAAAGGTACAGTTGTGAAGTTTTCAACACTGAGTTGATATAATTGTTTTCCATATATGTTTTTTCATAGATACTGTTTACCTCATTACTCTTATTTTAATTCTATAGCAGTGACTATATAGTCCTGCCTTCTCTATGTGTCTACTGTGTAAAATTTACATATATATACATTATTGCAGACTGCTTTTCTTTTATGCTAATTTTTATATGCTCATAACAACACCATATTACCTGCATGCAGTTCTTCTATTCATTTTAATGTCGAATGCTAGTTATGTATTTCCTTATTTTTCAATCTGGAAGTATTGCAATTATCTTTGTTTTATTCATATTTTCTCCTTCCTGTAATACATTTATTTGTGGTTATCAGTGCCAATCTATTGCAAAATTTTGTTTAAATACATAACAATATTTCATTTAATCCTTCATTTTCTTGGTAAATAATGTTTAGTTACTATATAAGGTTGATGTCTGGACCATCTCTGTTTCTAGGTTCTTTCTATAATCCCACCGTCCGTGTATAGTAATTTTTATCAAAGAGGGGATGAAGTGTAATGTCTAGGGTTCCCACCCTGGACAAACTAACAATCCCCTCCATCACCTTATTCTCGTTTTACTTTTAGAAACTCTATTTACTACTTTCTACACTAGTACAATCATTCTTTATTCTACAACACATTTAATATGATGTACATGAAATTGATTTGTATTAGAGTATGAAACTAATGAGTTTCCTTATTTACTGTTATATACCATCATTCATTCTTTCTGGAAGAAAAATAACACACTACTCTCTTTTCCTATTTCCTCAATTGTAGAAATAACAATTTAGATAATCAGGAAAAACAGAGTAAGAATTCACATATCTTCCTTAACACATTCTTAAGTTACTTATCTCACTTTAGAATGTTGATGATAGTCTCCCAACCTTGAGAGAGGCAATTACATCCTCGTATCCCCCTGTGCTCCGCACCAGAGTAGGACTTAGATAGCAGTTATTCTGGGGTAGACCTCAAGACCATCAGTCCAGCCTTCACTCCCATATTTGGGTTGCAAAGTTTCAACTAGTCCCAACCAGCTCTAGATTTACTCTCACCTTCAAGCCTCCTGGCCTTTCTTCACATTCACAGAACCCCTTTTGCTCAGTGGTATTTTCTATTTATCCTCAAAGAAAAAGGTAATTACAAAATACACCATCAGGCAGGACTGTGCCATGATCCTCAAAAAAGCTAAGGCATGAATGTGGGACGCCTTACATTGGTGAAACTGGTCGTTCCATTAATCAAAGAATTTAGGAACATATAGCAGACCTCAGACATTGTAGATCTCGGTCCTTTGCCTTAGCAGAGCGTGCCAAAAAGACAAATCATCACATCTGTGTTGAGAATGCTAAGGTTATTGCGAGGATTGACCATTTCCACCATCGCAAGTTGAGGGAAGCCTCGGAAATTGAAAAGAGGCATGTCAACCTTAATAGGGATGATGGGTGGACTGTTAGTAGATGCTGGATTCTTGCCCTTCACTCTTAGTTGCCCCCCTTTTTTTTCATCCGTGTGTACTTCCTCTCGTTCCAGTTTTCTCTCTCTTTGTCTGTTCCTTTTGGTTTTTTTTTTTTTTTTTAATTTTTTATTATTATTATTAAAAGGTATGAAGTAAATTATATAAAAAATTGTTTATTTATTTTTATATTCATTTTTATTTTTAGTTATTTATTTATTTATATCATTGTATTTATTTATTAGAATTGAATTTTTGTTTTATTTTTAATTTTTATTTATATTAATTTTTATTTTTATTTGTATTTATTGTTATTTTTTATTTATTTATTGATTGATTTTTTATTTATTTATTGTTATTTTTATTTTTTCATTTTTGCTATTCTTATTTCGTTATTTATTTATTTATATAATTAGTATTATTGTATCTATTCATTTATTTATTTAATTTTATTATTCTAAAATTAATTATTATTGTTTTTTATTTTATTTTTATTTTTTTATTTATTTATTTTGTTTATTGTGAGGTAATTATATATATATATATATATATATATATATATATATATATATATATGAAATTATTTTAACATTAGTATTAAATTTATTTTAACTAAAACTTCTATATTAAATTTTATTTAAATTAAATATAATAAAATTTAATTTAATATGATGAATTTAATTTAATATTGATGGTTTTTGTTTTTTTTTTTAATTATTTTTATTTAATTTATTATTTTATTCAAACTAGCCATTATGTTGCAACAGTTAGTTGGAGTTTTTCTGGTTTATTTAATTAGGTTTCTTGTCCTGATGATGAACCACATTGGTTGGTTCAAAACGCGTCGAAAAAAAATTATTTTATGTGATTTTCTCCGAAAATTTCTTAAAAACAAAAAGGTAATTGTCTTTTAAATACTTCTTCCCAACTACTATGGGATCTTGGAATGCTTTATCATCAGTTTTATGGAAACCATTCCATAATTAATTATTTATTCAAGAAAAGAAATAAATTCGTTACTAGATTAAATTTACTTGTTAATCTCATTTAAAAATGTTAAATGCATAATCCATTTTTAAAATAAAAGAAATAGTTTAAGGATTAAATCCCTATGTTACACACAATAACATATTATTCACAAAAGAGCCGAGAGACTCTTTCTACAGCCCATTGTGAAGGGGATGTTTAAGTATCTTTGTCCCTCTTAAAATAAAAATAAAATATTCTCTAAATAGAAATGCAATGTTCTATAATAAAAAACAAAAATATATGCTATACATATTTAATTAGTTGTAAGTATAACCTAATATAATTTCATGTAAAGTAATTAGAATTCAAAGAACAAAATATCGAGTAAGATGTTTAAACTTGATATTTTCAAAAAGATTACTGCATATACATTTATATATAGAAACATGTTAAAAGAAAATATTTTAATATTGCACATAATAAAATATCCAACGTGAATTATGAATAAAATATTGTAATATGAATTAATGTTGATGTATATTTAAAAATATATTAATAAAAAAAACAATTTAATATAAGTTGATAAAATGACTCAATACATATGTTATGTAATCCTATAGCATTCAAAAATACAATTTAAATAATAAAAAATTACACATTAAATTTTGCACTCTAAATTTGCACTTAAAAAGATTTAATTCTCTCACTCATGTTAAATCCGTACTTACAATAAATATATGCCTATTTTATCATCAAAATATCTCATCTTACCATATATCTTTTTTTAAGTCTTCTATAAAAAGAAAACAACCCCTTTTTCTTAAAATTTCATTATTTTTCAAAAATGGAACCAGTTATATAAATTAATTAAAGTTTCATCATAAACGAACTATTTACTTATTTTTTATAATGATATTCAAATATTCTAAAACATTTTTAATAAAGTTTCATATCTTTAAAACAAAATATAAATGAGGTGCTTTTACCTTTTCATCCATAACATATCAGTAGATATCAGCATATCACAATCATTTTCAATTACTTTGAAGACATAAATTTTTGTATTTATTTATATTTTTTAGTTTTCCTGTTTTGAAATTTTATAATGAAATTTTTATAATTATTCATTTATTATATTCATTTCATCTTGCTAACCTATCATATCTTATGTTCTATTTTAACAATATGTATAATAAATTAATATAATACTTTTTAGTTTTAAATAAATATATATCTTTTTTTACTCATCTATATTTTATTTTAAGAATATATAATAAATTAGTATAATTTTTTTTATAAATAATTTACATTAATTTCATAAAGGAAAGGAATTAGCTTTAAATATTTGTATATTAACTGTATTCTTATATAGATTGGGAAAAATGACTTGGTTTCTCAAATTAATAGTAGGGATGATTATAGTTAACTATAGGTTGAGATGTTATATTTGACTATTATTTATAAATGGTTGACTCATCATTTATTTTATTTTATTTTTAATTATTGTGCTAGTTTAATTTTCCGAAGTTGCTTAAATCTTGAACCCTTTTCTATGAAGTTTTGATGCTAAATTGAAATGTCCATAAGGGGGAAAGATGACCTCTAAGGGGGAATCTTTCACTTGTGGCAAATTTCTATAAGTCTTGGACCATTATCCTATTTCATTATATTTGAGTAAGACAAGATCTTTGTGAAGAAAAAGAATCTTTACATCATGCTCCAAGACTATCTTCTAGAGGTTGTTAGATATGGACTTAAGATGGAACTAGGTTGGTTTAATTCCCCATTTAAATAGGTTATAGTACACATGAATGCCATAAAATGTTTACATTACATTACATTAATATTTGTATTTTATTTTATTTTATTTATTATGTCGTAGGTGTCTTTATTTGAAAATAACTTTCCTAATTGCCATCGTGTCTTGATATGCAACCTCCGATCAAATGTTAGACAATTAAACATTTATACGTTGTTGGATTAATAATCAGTAAAAACAGTTAGAGAAAAGTCGTTATTGCAATGCTAGACG
This sequence comes from Pinus albicaulis, assembly GCA_034641835.2. NCBI lineage: Eukaryota > Viridiplantae > Streptophyta > Pinopsida > Pinales > Pinaceae > Pinus > Pinus albicaulis. Next base: position 82,746,803 of record CM076582.1, read on the forward strand.
AAGCTATTCCATGGATCCCATTGCATCCTAGCACGTGACAGTTAGAGGCAACGCTGTGGAAGGAGATTTCGTGCACCTGCTGGAAATAGAGGACAATAGATTCGGAGGACGATATGAATCGAATCAGTTAGAGAAACCGAGTTGAAGAAAATGGCCCATGACTCGGATAGTAAGGCACTAGATAAAATGTTTCCATGTTGTGGGAGTATTATGGTGGTTTTGTAGCTTATCTCTTAGCGCAGCTATACCCAGATGCAGTTCAAAAGTTGACTCTTGTTGCTGCTGGAGTTTGTTTGGAAGAGAAGGATATGAAGGAAGGGCTTCTCAAAGTATCTGACTTGGCAACCGCCAGAAGCATTTTACTGCCGCAGACTACAGCATTTGCATGTGGATTCACAGTTTTCCTTCCATTTATGTTGAATGTGGTCGAGTTGGCCCAACGTTGTTTGGGGAGCTTCGCACCATTTGCAGCGGTGAGTGTCCTTTCTAAGGATAAACTGTGCAATAGACAGGTCTGCTTGTCCCGAGATAGATAAATATCCATTATATTACAGATTTTTGGTCTTGTAATAATGGAACGAGAGATGTGTACATTGTAGGAATGCATTGTTTGCTTCTATATCTACACTTTTATTATTGATCCTTTGTATGTGACATCATATTTATTCTTCTTCAACAGCATTTATGATCCAAAGCCCTTGCTTTTTGTGGACTAATTTTTGGTCTCGCTCCCTCAGACTCATTGTTTGCTTTGTTAAACTGAGAGGTTTCTTTGGATGATTGAGTGTTGCGTGACTATATTTTTTTTGAACAAATTGAAACAAGTTCAACTCAATAGAATTCTAGAGAATATTTGATCCAGATTATCCGTCCCTTTCGCAAAGATGGCTTCTGTTGCGTGGCTCCGGGTTTTGGTCAAGATCATTCTTTGCTCAGTGTTCTTGAGCTCAAATATGCTTTTATTTCTAGTTAACCGATACTGCCAATGGAGGGTAGGTCGAAGGGAATTCTATGAAAGAATAGGTAATATTTTATTGTTGAATTAATGATAATAGATGTTGTTTCAGTGTGCAAAGTAGTGAGGAATACTGCGAGTGGAGGGTAGGTCGAAGGGCCTTCTATGAAATAATAGGTATTATTTTATCAGTGAATTAATGAAAATAGTAGATGTTCCAGTGTGCAAAGTATTGAGGAAGGGAAAGAGTATATTTTAAATGGTCTGTAAGAGGATTGAGAAGATATTTCTAACCAGCTTGGCGTAAGGGGTATAGAAGGAATAAAGGATTTTTCTACCTAGGCAACGAAATAGCCCGGACGACAGTTTTTTGCTGGAATCCGGGAAACTAAAATTCAAGAAATCAGGTATTTGGAGTCTTTGGAATCCATTTTTGATAGTGGAATGGATTCAGCACTACCAAAAACCCTTAGAGCACTCATAATACTAAAGTTTAACAACTGTAAACATGATTCTGATAAAATATTTGCCGGATTCTGGGCCAAAACGTTGCCTGGGAAGACTACAGCAGGAATAAATGTTGTGAAGTATCTTCGGAGCTTTATTCCCACGGCGGTTTCAAATTTCAAAACTAATTCATATATTTTTTATTAATTAATATTATTTAAATATTTAAATATAACAAAACTATATAAACCAATAAGTATTACCAATTGATATATCCAACCATCCACGTAGTCGATGCCACCATTCACATCCTTCAATCGGTTGGCTATCAGTCGTTATGGGAGACTGTGGGTGACCCTTCAATTACGGCATGGTTTGTAAATATTTTTGCCTTTTGGCTTTTTAAGAATTTTAATACAAATCAACGGTACAATTCTGGCTTGTGAAACAATATGTAAATTTTTGGGTAAAATTGTATGTGTGAAAACAAGTCTTTACGAAAAAAATGTTTTTAAAAAATGTTTTTTTATTTAAAAAAAAGAAATATTTAAATGTAAAAATGATCTGTAATTTTTTTAAGTATTTTTATTTGAAAACAACTCTCTTAATTGTCATGGTGTATCTTTTTGCACCATCAAATGAAATGTTTTAGGCCATTCATCTACAACCTCCTTTTACTTAACTACATAACTAATTCTCTAACCTCTACTAATATTAGGCCATTCATCTACAACCTCCTTATACTTAACTACATAACTAATTCTCTAACCTCTACCAATATCTCTTCCTCTCCATATGATATACAACGTCTAATACATAAAAGTCAATGGCAGAATATGGAATTTTATATGTCATGATTCTTTTCCAATTTTCCAATTTAATTCTTACGGCGTTTCCTTTACAACATCAGGTGCAATTGCTAGTTTATTTATTATAACATCCCTACCATACTGGATGGAGAGTACCTCCGCATATATTCATTGTTACAACATTTCTTAAAACTAGGGTACCATATAAATTAAATGGTAGTAAATGTCAATGGAAATAAATTCATAATAGGCATCAAAATAGTTGACTCGTGATACATGTCACATTGTCAATATTTAAAAACCACTAGAACTTAACTAAATTATAACTTTATTTAATGTTATTATTTATTATAAGAAAATTAATTAATGATTTAAACAGATGTTCATTTATAATTATTAATCATACAAAGAATTAATTAATGAGTTAAATATATTGCATTTAAAAAAAATAACAAGGTTCTTAACCATGGAGGTTTACCACTATTTATTATGGATATTCTTAATTTATAAATAAACTTTATTATAATGTCATGGACCAATATTATGGTTTATCAATACCACTTGTTCAAAAATTTGTAAAGTTGCAAAGAATGGATTATATATGTGTGTGTGTGTGTGTGTGTGTGCCTTCCATTAGTGCAACCTAAAAGGGTCTTATGATTATCAAATAATCTTTTATTTTGGACTATAGGTCTCAATGTCCTCTAGTACACCAACGTCCATAAAGTCTATATAGTTCTCTAGTGCACTATAGATACCTCTAGCCTATGGAAAAATAATCATATATATATACAAAAAATCTTTTTTCATGCCAATATTGATTTCATAGCCCAAACCACCATGTTTATGATCTAGAGCCTATATTTGAAACAACAAACTCACTATGTGTGCAACCTTTTAATCATAAAAATTTAAATTCAAATTTGTGTTTTGTCAATAATTAACATGTGTTGACCATGTGAATTATGTTTGACCATGGTCAACCAAGTTAATTATGGTTAAATTTTTCAAACATAGTCAAGCATATTCAACCATCCCTAAAACAACTCAACAACAGTTAACCATACTTAACCATAGTAAACCATGCTATTATAATCACATCAATGGTCAAATGAGCTGACCATAGTCAAACATGGACAAGAAGTTCAGCCATAGTCAAGCATGTTAAAACTAGCTCAACAATGGTCAACCATGGTTCACGTGGTCATTAATTTTCGACATCGCTAGCCACTAACAATCATTTTGAATCGTTGTCACTAATGGCCTACCATGGTCACCTATGGTCAATCCTTTGGTCAACCATGGTCAATCTTGATCAAACTTGTTAGCATGGTTAGTGTTGGACAGGGTATCCCTAGATCAAGGTTTTTGTACAAGAAACCACATTTTTAGGAGCAAAACGTGCAACGCGCAGTTATGTTAGAATTTTACGGGATTTGGGGCAGATTAAAATCCCTTATTTTGTAAAAGGATGGGAATATTTTGTATACGTTTAGTTTCACCCATGGTTTTCACACCATCGTATTGTAAAAGGAAAAACAATATAAGGAGCTATCTTAGTGAGTCTAAGGATATCTAAAGTCAGAAGTCATAGAATGGATTTGGATGTAATTTTGTATTGAGTATGTATTATGTGTTTGTGCGAAAGGGAGGGCTCCTGCAGCTGAGTGCACGGAGACCTTAGAAAGTATGCAACTAAGTGCACAGACCCCTGCAGCTGAGTGTGCAGCGTGGAAAGTGTTGTATTAAGAAGATATGAAGTAATCTAAGAAGACTTGAAGACAGATATGTGTCCTTTATTTATGTGTTTTCTTGATCTACTCTTTTTTATGTTATCTGTACCAAGTTAGGGTTTTTATCTATATTTGAATCGTGAAGTATGGGTTATGGTGTCTTATGTTGATTAATTCATGTTAAAGTAGAATCGTGCAATATGAAAGTTAGTTAACTAGAAGTATTGAACAATGACTATGTAGTTAGCATTTGTGTTTTTCGAAGCTCTGATAAGTGTTAAAGACAAGATAAGCCCTAGATCCGCACTCCATAGTCCCTCAGGATGCAGAAACCTGGTTCTAATGTCCCCTAATATTTCCTCGAGTGAGACTTCGGTCTATGCAGTAGATGTTTTCCGAAAGGGCTGGTAATAGTGGGTATTTTTGGTTCATGCAACCATATATAAAGCTGGGTCTCGACCCCATTAAGCCAACAAATGGTTCCGTTGTGAGGACCAGGATTTGGTTGACAAATATGTGGATGTGGCATCTATATCGAAAATGTTAGGTTGCCATGATTTAGCAGATTGGTAGACTAAATACACTGGGTAACATCAGACCAGTCTTTGGATTCCTAGGACCTAGCCTTCCTGGACTCAGAGAGGGCTCTCTCTATTGTTTGCAAAAGATGTGAACTTGTTTGCTTTAGATGGTTGATGTTAGGGTAGTTGTTAAGTGTAGGGTTTGTTGTTTGTTTTGGTTGGGTAAGATGTACCAGTAGAATAGGTGGAGTGAGAGGTCTTCAATCATTAGGCTATGGAGTTAATGAAATTCATGGATATCTCAACAATGAAGCAGGATGCATAACAGGGAAAATCTAGCATATTTAAATGGATCTTTAAACGTATGTGTGAAATGAAATGAACATTAAGTTTGTGAGCATAGTAGGTTTGTAAGGGCAGTGACGAATCCTTAAACAAATACTTTTAAACAAGATAGTCTCAAATACTGATCAACATAAGGGTATAATCATAAAATAGGGCAAACCAATAACTTTTTTATTACACTTAAGCAAACAAGCATTCAAGGCAAACATTTCAATGAAATATAGAAGGCGAGAGAGTCATTTAACTTCTAGTGATTTCACCTTCAAGGTTAGAAAACATTCAAGATAACTAATAACTTTAATCAAAGAAGAGGGAACTCCTAAACATCTATGATCAAGCTACAAATAACTTTAAGGAAACTTCTCAAGCATGGGAAAAGGGCATGATCATAACATGACCTCTTTTGCTAAAACCTAACAAGTAGTACTTCAAAGAGAGATTCCAAAACAGAGTTTAAATAGCATCAAATAGGCAGGGCTAACCATAAAACATATTTGAAAACTACTATATTGAACCATTCATGGAATAAACAAGCATAGTTAGATCTAAGGAGCAACTAAGAATTCCTTAAACAAACCCAGTAGAGGAAAACATAAAGGAAATAGGAACCAGGAAGGACTGAGGTGCCTCAAACAACATTTCTTAGCCTATAATTTTCTATTCTACTCCAACATAGAAAGATGAACATAATGATAAACATGAAAACAAGAACTAAATAGAGACACATCACCATTAACCATGCTCAGGGATCCTGCAAGCTATCCTCCTTCATCATCGATCAAAGTAAGGCCATTCACAAACTCCACAACATCAACCTCTTCTCCAAACTCATAAAAACCACGTATTTCTCTCAAATCTCATCAAATTCCAGCATTTACAATAAAAACCCTCATGCTCTATTTATCTGGAAAACGAGGTCAAAACCCCTATATAGGGTTGGAAAATGTCAAAATCACTCATAAATGTCATTAATGCCCAAGAGACCATGCAAGGCCCAAGGCACAAAATATCCCAGGAAATAAATGCAAAAATAACTTCTAGCACCTAATTCTAGAGTGATTTTCCTCAAAAAACACTAAAATAAAATTTTGCGATAAACGAGTGTGTTTTTTTTACTTTTGGCCAAAAACACAGAGTGTTGTTTATAAGCGCAACGCCACTTTAGGCAGAAAAAAGGTCATGTTGCAGCCAATGTTTGGGGACCTTCCCAATGTCAGATTTTGCTCCATGATGGCCCGTTGGAAATCTTTCTGAGTCTAATTTCCAAATCAACATTTGGTTTTCTGATTGAGCCTCTATAACCTATCCAAAATGTAAAAATCCCAAAACTTCTCTGAGCACGGAGCCAAGCCTGAAAAGGAGGCAGAAAGGTGAAAAATGAGGTGTTTTTTGACCTTTTGAAGGGTCAAAAATGCTCCAATTGCTCTGAAATTCTGTGAGCATAGTGTGATAGTAATGATAAATCAAAAAATGTAGAATTTCCCATCTGAGGATGCCTAAGGTAAAAGCGTAGCGCCAGTGGCACTGCGCTTATAGGCCTTCAAATTCTCAAAAAACAAAAAATTGTCCAAATTTCTTCAAAATTGGTGGATGTCTCCTTCAAGAGGTTTGAGAGACCTGTAGAGAATTGTGTGCCAAAATTCCAAGTCTAGCTTGGCCTTTTTCTTCTTTTAGTGCTTGGATCTTGTTTTGGGCCTTCTTTAGTTTAGCCCTTTCAACTTGGTTTCTCCGGGCATAATGCTTAGTCATCCTTCTTTGGAGGTCAAGATTCTTGTTGGCCTTCTCCAATTTAGCCTCCAATTTTATGTTGGCTCTTTCCAACCAAGGATCCCCATCATGTGATATCTCCATGGCCAAAAGCTCATCTAGGGGTATTTGTTCTACTAGGGTTGCTTCTTGTTCTCTTTGCTTTTCCATTGCCCTTTTCAACCCCATGGTTCTAGGTCTCTTCCTAGATTTTCCTTCTTCATCTTCACTCTCCTCATAGATGCCCATGAAATCTTCTAGTTTTACCTGTGCCTTTTGGGATTCCTTTCAGGCCTTGGCGACTCTAGCTTCATAGATTGCAATTTGTGCTCCTAGCTGCATGTTCTCCAAGTCAAGGGCATCATTTACACTCTTGGATCTATTCATATTGGCTTGGAGGTATTCAATGAATGCATTTTTGTTTTGAATGAGAAAGTTTGAGATTCTTGCTTCATTCTCCTCATCACTGTCTATCTGAACTTTTTCAAACTCTCTTTATACCTCATGATCTTCTTCTTCTTCTTTTACCTTTTGTTTACCTTTTCCTATTGGCTGAGCTGAAGTGGATGGCAAGGTCCCTTGCCTTTTGGAGGCAACAAACACAAGCCTTGGACCTCTTTGATAGGTTAGTGCAAGGGTGTGATTGTGGTCTTGTTGGTTTCTTGATCATGGTTGTGATCCTTGTTGCTGTCATCACCCTCTTCATTTTCATCATTATTATCATCAGTGATTATGTTTCCTGTTTCAGCCTTGCACTCTTTGTCCTCAACATCAACATCACTTTCAACCTCTTCACTGAAATCTGCATTGTCAATTTGTTCTTCTTTTGAGTTGCTTGCCTCTTCACTGCTATGATCTTTAATTTGATTATCAGCCTCTGTAATTTCTTCACTTTTATTTTTTTCATCATCATGACTATTTTCCTCTTTATCTTGCACTATCATCATTGTCAGTATCACTAAGGGGTTGATTTTTGTCATGACTGTCATGAATATTTCCTTCTTTGTTTTCCTTCTCATCACTGAGGCTTGCATCATTTTGGTCACTACTGCCTTTAATTTCTACATTTCCCCCACTGTCATCATCTTTATCATTGTCATCCTCTTCCATATCTTCTAGATTGTCATCCTCTTCCTCTGTTTCCATGTCCTCTACCTCTTTGTCACTGTTTTTCTCATTATTTTCATCATGGCTTTGCTCACTATTTGTTAGGTCCCTATATCACTAGTATAGTCCCTTATTATTGTTAGTGTAACCCCCTTATTGTTATTATTTAACCCTTGTAACCCCCATTTTGTTATTATTGTGCCCTTAAATTATTATTGTTAGGTCGGCTAGGATTACATTGTGGCCCACTAGGATTACATTATGGCCCCATGAACTCCTATATATAGAAAGGAGGTTTTGTAAATTGTATCATCCAAGAATTGTTCATTTATGTAATGTATTGGAGGTTGCCCCTCGAATTGGCTTATTTCTAAGGCATTGATATCTTTTCTCTTCTATTTTTGGAGCTGGTTACACAACATTTGGTATCAGAGGTTTGGATTCTAGGGTTTCGCTGCTCCAAACAGGTCATCGTGGCATTTGCGCTATAAATTTTTTTCTACGAAGCTTTAGAAGCCGAAATTTTTAGGGTACGAAGCTGCAATCTTGAGGAAGGTTGTCTAAAAATTTCAGAGCTTGGTTCGGAATATGTTCGGAGATATCATCTGTGGAAGTTAGGTATTTTTTCAAGCTCCTAAACAGGTCAGCGTGGCATTTTCGCTATAAATTTTTTTCTACGAAGGTTCAGAATCTGAAATTCGTATGGTGCGAAGCTGAAATCCCGAGGAAAAGGTTCAAAAAATTTCAGAGCTTTTTTCGCAATATTTTTGGAGATATGATCTGTGGAAGGTAGTGCGTTTTCAGGCTCCTGAATTTCATCTCAAAGAGGTGATCGTGGGAAAAGTTCAATAACTCTCTCTCTGGGTAGTGGATTTGATTTCCGTTAAAAGTGGTCGCAAGTACACGGACTTTAGTTTCTTGGCTATCAATTTCAGAGACAAAGGAAGAAACAGTGACACGTGGCAAGTCCTACAAGTTTGCTCTACTGAACCAGTCTAGAATTAGGTCATTGTGGGAGATTGGACACAACTTTGTCTTGGGGAATCCAAATCAGGTCAAACCTGTGGGATTCAAAAGAGAATTCAGAGTACTATTTCAGTGCTAAATTTCAGATATTGAAGATCTGCAATCACATAGATAATACAATTTTAATATCGAGCTCCTCAAAGCAATAAAAAAAAAGTGTGTATTGTTTTTTCCGAATTGCATAAGTCTTGTTTGAAGAATCAAGTTGAATTGATGGGTTCTATTATGCCTCCAAAAAAATAATTCCATACCCATTAAGCCCTCAGAAAGCTATACTATGACGCATGAGGAGGAAGAATTGCAATATGAGATATCAAAATTACGGTACCAAGTGCAACAAATTTCGATCTTACGAAGAGCAATTGAAGATGAAATAGATGGTTTAAAAGCAGAAATGGAGGATAAGTTGGATGGTTTGAAGGATCAAATAATAGAAAATATGAATGATAAATTAGTGGAAGATCACATCAAGCATCAACAACAAGTTCTCCAACTCTCAAAGGATAACCCAACTTTGGTGCAAAATCTAATGAAACAACAGGAAGATCAACATGACATCGAAAGAAGTTATAAAGCAGTCATAGAAACAAGAAATCGACAAGTACGATCAATTTCAGAGTATCTCAGCAAGTGGAAGAAATTTCCTGTAGAATATTTTACATGGGAGGATGAGAATTTTATACAGAAGCATCAAGAAATAATCAAGCATTGAGGACAACACTTTTTTGAAGGAGAGGGGCATGTTAGGTCCCTATATCACTAGTATAGTCCCTTATTATTGTTAGTGTAACCCCCTTATTGTTATTATTGAACCCTTGTAACCCCCATTTTGTTATTATTGTGCCCTTAAATTATTATTGTTAGGTCGGCTAGGATTACATTGTGGCCCACTAGGATTACATTATGGCCCCATGCACTCCTATATATAGAAAGGAGGTTTTGTAAATTGTATCATCCAATAATTTTTCATTTATGTAATGTATTGGAGGTTGCCCCCTCGAAGTGGCTTATTTCTAAGGCGTTGATATCTTTTTTCTTCTATTTTTGGAGCTGGTTACACAACACTATTCCTTTCTTCATTTTTAGCCTCTGTGTCTTCTTCATCATTTTTTTGTCTTTGTGTCCTCTATTTTAATGTTGACCTCCTCTTAATATTCATTTTCTTCTTCTTTGTCACTGTTTTTCTCATCTTCCTCATCATTTTCCTCTTCTTCCTCTTCATTTTCTTCTCCCTCACTTTGGACTGATTTATTTTCATTCTCACCCTCTTCATTTTGATTTGACTCTTTATCATTATCTCCTTCATTTTCACTTGATTCTTCATTGCCACTTCCTTCTTCATTTGATGCATCAAGAGAACAGGAGGAAATGAGGTTTTCTTGAGGTGAGGAGACTTCTGTAGATGATGGGGGCAAGTTTGGTTTATGAGGAAGTTGTGGACTTGTGAAGACTTCATGGGCTATGAACACATCCCAAGGTATGCCCTTCTATTCCAACTGATGTAGCACTGCCATCTTGATCAAGAAATGGTGAAACAAATTCTGCATTTGTTGGGAAGGATTCCTTCTTTGGACAATAGAAGACATTTTGTCCATACTGCTATAGAGGTAGTAGGGCAAGTTGAGCATCTTTACCCTTGTGAAATGCATGAGGAGTCTGACATGGTAGGAGTAAATCCTGGAGTATCTACCCTCACAGGTAAAGTGTTGTGAAACCAGCTCCAAAAATAGAAGAAAAGAGATATCAACACCTTAGAAATAAGCCACTTCGAGGGGAAACCTCCAATACATTACATGAATGAACAATTCTTGGATGATACAAATTACAAAACCTCCTTTCTATATATAGGAGTCCATGGGGCCACAACGTAATCCTAGCCGACCTAACAATAATAATTTAAGGGCACAGTAATAACAATATGGGGATTACAGAGGTACAATAATAATAATAAGGGTGTTACACTAACAATAATAAGGGACTATACTAGTAATATAGGGACCTAACATGCCCCTCTCCTTCAAAAAAGTGTTGTCCTCAACGCTTGAGTAGCTCTGGGTGCTTCTGTATAAAATTTTCATCATGATTTTCCTCTACTATCTTTTCACCATTAGGAAACATTTCTTGTATCAACTTTGTCAAACCTTCCACGTCTGCTTTTAGATCATTCTTCATGTTTTTCATGTTGTCTTTCATTTTTGCTTCCATGTCATCCATCTTAGCTTCCATGCCATCCATATTAGCTTCCACACCTTTCTTCAAAGCATCCATCTTCGCTTCCATGCCTTTATTCAAAACTTCCATTTCATTTTTGTGTTGCTCTTTGCGAGAGAGAAATTTGGTGCACTTGCTCTTGTAATTTTGATAGATCGTGTTGTAATTCTCCATCTTCATGAGTCATAGTAGAGCCTTATAAAGGCTTAATGGGTGTTGAATTATTTTTACGGGGCATTTTTTAGAACCCAATACTGATATATATTATACAATATGCCCTTGGAATAAATTCAAATTTATTCTTCAAACAAGAATTATGCAATTTGGTTTAAATTACACACCTTTTTCTTGCTTTTGAAGAGCTCGATATTATAATTGGATTATCTCTGTGGTTACAGCTCTTCAATATTTGAAATTTGGCACTGAGGTATCCTTCTGAATCCTCTTTTGAATACCACAGGTCTGAGCTGATTTGGATACTTCAGGGTAAATTTATGTCCAATCTCTCACAATGACCTAATTATGGACTGTTTCAGTAGATCAAACTTGTACGAATTTCCACGTGTCATTGTTTCATCTTTTAGCTCTGAAATTGATAGAAAAGTAACTACAGTCCGTGTACTTATGGCCACTTTTTACGACACTCCAATCTGATGCTCAGAGAGAGAGTTATGAATATTTTCCCACGATCACCTCTTTGAGATGAAATTCAGGAGCTTGAAAAAGCACTACCTTCCATAGATCATATCTCCAAAAATGTTGCAAACCAAGATCTGAAATTTTCCGACGAATTTGCTCAGGATTTCAGCTTCACGCCCTAAAAATTTCAGATTCTAAACCTTCGTAGACAAAAATATATAGTGCAAATTCCACGATGACCTGTTTAGATTAAATTGAGGAGCCTGCAAAAAGACCTAACTTCCACAGATCATATGTCCGAAAATATTGCGAACCAAGCTATAAAAGTTTGCAATGATCTTCCTCAGGATTTCGGCTTCGCACCCTAAAAAATTCAGCTTCTGAAACTTCATAGAAACAAATTTATAGCGAAAATTTCATGATGACTTGTTTGGAGCAGCAAAACCCTAGAATCCAAAGCTCTGATACCAAATGTTGTGAAACCAGCTCCAAAAATAGAAGAAAAGAGATATCAATGCCTTATAAATAAGCCACTTCGAGGGGGAAACCTCCAATACATTACATGAATGAACAATTCTTGGATGATACAAATTACAAAACCTCCTTTTTATATATAGGAGTCCATGGAGCCACAATGTAATCCTAGTGGGACCACAATGTAATCCTAGCCGACCTAACAATAATAATTTAAGGGCACAATAATAACAATATGGGGGTTATAGGGGTACGATAATAACAATAAGGGGGTTACACTAACAACAATAAGGGACTATACTAGTAATATAGGGACCTAACATAAATTACTTCATAATGACTTTCATCAAGGGTGAAAATCTCTAGTTTAGGTGTGAGAAAGGGAAAATAGCTTTGCAACCTTCTCTATACCTAGTCTTTACAAATGGCTCATAATAGTCCTTGCTCAATTTAGATTTCTTAAACCACTTTTCACTAACAACAGTGATACCTGTAGAATTAGAGATGGCATATGTTGATAGTTCAAAGTCCACTCCTACAAGGCTTGATTGTTTTTTGTGCAGGTTAAGAATGAAAAGCCTTGTAAGCTTTGGTTGGCTTTGCACTTGTTTGACTTTCTCACAAAATTGGAAACACCCTAAATTCTAGAAACATGAGAGGATCATGGGAGATGAGGTGATAGCTACTATAGGGTAATATGCTTGGGTGGTGGTTATTGAATATCCCTCTCAGGGCTTTCCTGTGCCCGAGGCAGACAGTCAAATTAGCTATAAAGTTCACAAAGATGTTGCACACATGTTCATGCTAATATATATAATTGACAAATTGAGATGGAGAGATTGCCTCTTTATCGATAGCATATCTTATGGAGAACAATGAGCAGTGAAGTAGAGATCCTTCTTCACTAACTCCAAATCCAGATCCTGCAATCAATCAAAGCACCCATTTAATCTCTACAACAATATAGTTTATTATTGATAAAAATAGCATGTAACAAACATGAAACAATACATATCTAAGCCATTCATAATGCTACATAGACGATTGAAAAATAATTGTGACACTGATGCACCGAATGGAAAAAATAGATACAGTTCTATTGATTCGTAAAAAAGAGGATTACAACCATCAGTTGCACCAAGCCCTCCTTAGTCTCCCAATTCCTCTCCCTCTTTCTCTATTTTTGAGTGTGATGATGCTCTAGGCAGAAAGTTCTCAATGAACTTCAATGATCTTCAATCCTCACACTACAACAATGAAATTTTTCTCTACGTATATTCAATCCTTTGACCTTAGACCAAGAGCCCACAGCTCCATTTTATAGAAGATGGAGAGGGAAAACATTGCCAAATTATTAAAAAAATTTGTAATGGGAAAGATCAAGATTTTTCCATGTTCTTCCATGATTTTTCCTTCCTTAGGAGTCCAGTTGTATTTGGAAAGGCCTAATAAAAGGTTTGTGCCTTTTTCTTTCTATTTTGCACTGGTCCTTTATGAGAAAAAATTGGAAGTGCCAATCACTTTTCTACAAGATCTTTTCCCTTTTCACACTTAAACACGGATAACACTACCCCTTGGGCAAGACAGAGCGTTACCCTAGGTACTAATGCTCCCTTTACATGTCTCAAGCACTTTATAACGCAATCTAGCTGCTTCTGGGGTGCGTTAACTTGGCAGAAATGGGTCTTTTCTAGGTCATTTTCTTCCTTCCATGTTACCTTCTCCTATGAGCTGATGAGGAGGTTATTTGTCCTGTAACAGATGCCCCCTAAAGTGTGAGGTCAGAGACGAAGACGATGGACGAAATAATTTATAATAAGTGTAGCAGAATGAGAGGAATTGGAGGACTGAGTAAAACCTGAAACAACAACATATGTCAGCAAATATAGTATCTGTCTTGAGTCGGGCATTCCCATGCTCAGTAGCTAATCAAAATGATTTCTCTAGAACAGAGATATGAAAAGTATGTCCACTAATAAGCATAATGTGAAAGTGTCTGTCATAATAGGATCAAACTAAAGAGCTGTCTCCAAAAAAAAATATCGCAACTTGGGGAGGAAAAAACAACTTTAATGGTGTAACCCCTGACTCAAGGTCTCGGTCGTCGCTTCACTAAACTACATATTCCTATACATGTGAATAAATGAGTCGTATTCAAACATGCAGGAAATCATCTGATTTCCAGTAAATAACAAAAACTTTTAACAGACACGAGGGCAGCCACCGATAATGATGATGGTCCCCAAGATACACAGTACAATCTAGCGAGTGTGAAAAAAATGATTCGATGTCGAACACTCATAGAATCATTCGATCAGGAGCCAATAATGAGGACCCCCAACCAAACACAAGATGACCTGCCACTGATGTCTACAAGTATCCGGGTACTGAAGTGTTTTTGGATCAACTTCCTAGATAAGATGTTGAAGTCGATAGGAAGAGATCTGTCAAAGGGTAGGCACTGAGGAATCCTACATCAGTTGACACGAAACGGGGAAAGATGATTTTGTATTGATGGAAATAATCAAGAGAAAATGGGAATAACTGACGACAAATAAGTTCTGGCATATGATGACTTTGGTTGATACAAGGAGCAGTAGATAGCAGGATCCTCTTGAAAAATAGAAGGCACTCTAACAGGGTCCTAGGAAACTTGGGCTTAATGAACACCAAAGAGTGTTAGGATTCACCAATGCACAAACATTGGGAGACGAAGGCTAAACTCATAGATGGTAGGGTTCGGCTAAATGCGAAAGAGTTTTCTGGGAAGTGCCATGTTCAAGATTTTGTGTTGCCAAATCGACCTTAAGAAAATGTAACAAAAGAAGTATCCATGATGTCCAAATTTTTTCCCCATCTGATTAAGTTTAACGAGTCCAGACGGGTAAACTCGGTAGTTTTTTCATATTTAGAGAGTCTGAAAAATATTGTAAAAGACAACTCCAGGGGGGTACCTTTGTCATGTTTGATAACTAGGCGTGACGAAGGGAGAATAGTAAGCCCGAAACAGTTCATTTTCTGTGAGTTAGTCCATTGAATCCGAAACAGTGAGAAAGCTATGTTCAATGGACATCTACGTCAATTTGTTATGAGTACGAGGAGACGAAGTACACTCAATGTTCTTTGTGAAATTTTAATGAGTTCAACAAGGAAAAACTCGATGTTGTTCGTGAAATTTTAATGAGTCACATCGAAAAAAACTCTGTTAATTTTTCTGTTTAAAGAGCTTTGAAAAAGATGAAAATAATGGCTCTTATGTCTCTTTCATGGTATTTTAACGAGCCTAACAAAGGCAACTCGGGGTTTTTTTAGTTTTACGAGCTAGAAAAAGTCCCGAACAAGAAAGCTCAAAACCGGGTCGAACATGGTCAGATCTGCATATAAACATTTAAAACCCATCAGAGCATCGGTAATATATAAAAACCAATAGTTGCGATGAAATGTATGTGGAACCTCAGGTGGCAGGAGAGGAAAGCAACCCATCAGCGAAGATGCCTTCAGACGACCGGTACAAATACTGACGTATGAGTCAGGAACACCTCCTATTAGGGGTAGAGTGCTACTTAGTAACGTGGCATAATCAGGGGTGCAAAAGGATAATTGATCCACGGTGACTATTTTCCCATCCAATGGAATGAGGATGAGTTGGAAGACCGAAGAAACAATGGCAGTCATTGCGTATGACCAACTGTGACCCAGCAATAGATTATAGTGAAGATGATGATCTATAACTTCAATGTCCACCGTTATGATTTTCCCATTAAGGGAAATGGGAAAGCTATGAAGGTAGCCTTTTGGGAGGAAAGTGTGGCCGTCGAAAGCTTTAAAGGAAGTCGATGACGGAGACAAAGTGGGAGAACCTAAAGCGAGCCAGCAAGTAGTTGACATAATGTAGGTTGAAGCACCTTTGTCTATGATAGTACGATGGATTGGTCTCCCTTTTGACACAACTTGCACCTGGAATGCAAGTTGGTGTGAGAGGTGAGGTTTAGATTTATCCATGTCAAAGATAGCTAGCATGGAATCCTGGGGGTCAATCCCACCAATGGTCGAAAGCAAGGATTTCCTTTGTGTTGGGAAAGTTTGCAATACTTCGAGAGCAAACATAGCTAACGATGCCAGCGCCAAATCTTCTACAATATTGTAGTTTTGGGCATCACGTGCAGAGGTGTTATGAGTCGTGCATCGAAGTGTCCCTTTTGGGGGGACGAATCGCGGGGTCAGTAGCGGGCCGTTCGATATGTAAATCATTGGGTGGCGGTGGATTTGAACTAGTACCAGGTTCCTAAGTATCAATGACAAGATTTCCATAAATTTTGGCTCATTTTTGGAGTTCAACACTTTCTACGCCATAAATGGCGGATGATCCTTCACTGGAAGGATGCGTACCACGATTGCCTCTTTACGGGGGTTGTGATGGATTTGCAATCATGTGTTGTTTTTGCTGTTGTGGAGTAGGGAAGAGATTATGAAGGACAACAGGTGTCCTCCTAGAGTCCTTCTTTGTGATAAAATCTGTGCATTCCTCCAGCCGAGGAAATTTGTATGTCGAGTGGTTCTCCGCACAGATTCTGCAAGGAAATTTCATGGGTTTCTCTTTCCCTTTGTCGTTTTTAGCAGCATTTTTTTTATTGGGATTATTCTGATGATCCGAATGCTCTTCTAAAGAAGAGGTCTTTTTCTTGTTCTTCTTGTTTTTTCCACTAGGTTTTTGTGAAATTTGCACAGAAATTATCTCAACGATAGGAAGAGTAGTCGATTGGTTAGGGGTGGTGGTAGCCGAAGATGGTTGGGAATTTTTCCTACTAGGATTTTTTATGGCTATATCAGAGATTGAACCAACGAGACCGTCAGCGTGTGCTCCAAGTTTCTGAGTAGTGGGAGGATTTGGATTACCAAGGGCATGTAGGAGTAAATCATATAGCGTGCCAGATTGCGAATATATCAAATCTAGATGTTGTGCACGATGAATGGATTGATCTTCCGTGACCACACTGGATAGACAAATGTCTTTAGCTAGGTTTGGTAAGAGTGACTTACAAAACCAATTAGATAAGAGATGATCGAGGATTGGTGCTTTGACCAACCTCCTCCTACGTCTCCATTCATGAATGTGATCAGAGATGTGGGTGGCGGTGTCATGGCGCAACGAGGTTAAGAGTTTCGTGCCAGTTTCGTATCTAATAGGTAATTGGAAGTTCTTAAAAAATTCCATAGCTAAAGCGCCAAAATTGTTGACAGCTCTGTGTGGTAACTCAATGTACCATTTGGCAACATTTGTTGTGAGAATGCAGGGAAAAATTCGAAGCCGGATACTATCATCCACCATGGAGTTAGAGATAGACCATAGATGGAAGGTGGTGATGTGCTTAGTCGGATCATCCCCTTTTTTCCCGTCGAATTTAGGGATGTCAGACGGAATCTTGTGCGTTACTGGAGGCCAGAGTAGGTTGTGATTGATGGGATCATTGGTCAGTTTGTAGATGTCGGGGATGTCTAGAGCTACCAAAAATGGAAATTGCGTGTTTTCCCCCGGGTCTAACCAAGGAAGAATAGGCTCACTATTCGGACCATAGGGTCCACCCATCAATGTGTTACCAATAGGATAAGTAGGACTTTGTTGATAAAATTTCCCTATGGGTGGGGGTGTAGAAATGTATGGTTGTTGTCCATAGGGTATATTGCACTGGGGGGTTAACGGTTGGTTTCTCCTAGCATAAAATTTTCCCCCATGTCCAAATGGATTTTAGAGTTGATTTGCCCATATGGACGCAATATAGCTAGCTAGAGGCATGCTACTATTCACATATTTAAGCAACGACATATATCCTATACCGAAATTTTGACCACGTAAGGGAACAGTGTTAACAGTGGGCTGTCCCATTTGTCCTGATAATTGCAGGGGTACCAAAGTGCTCCCAATCATCTGTGTGTTGGTGACACTGCCCCCTAGCATGGTAGTCAAGTGGTTTGAACTCAGCAAAGGGTTCCAACCGAAAGGGTTCCTAAAAGGAACCGAAGTATCCCCACTTGTGGGATCGGGTACCGTGGACCCTAGTGTAGTCACTATAGGAGTAGGTCCTGAAGGATTCGGAGATCCACTAGCAGTTGTCGTGACCGCAATGCTGGGACTAGGTATAGGCTAGCTACTGGGGCTGCCGATTATTAGCGTAGAACTGAATACTGGCGGGGAAGGTGGTGGCGAACCTGGGTTGGTTGCCATCGGCATCGACCCCATTGATGTTGGTTGTGAAACGGGTGTTGGTGTAGCCGAAGACATATCTTGGCTTGGTGTAATCTAAACTAAAACTGGCACCGACGGATCCGTGAGTGGAGGATTTCAAGGAGGTACAACTCCTTCCGTGAAAGGATCCTCTGGAAATTCCGTGTTATATGGTGCTATGTGAAAATTAGGGGTTGTTACTGGAGGTTGCTCTTTCGAAGAAGGCACAGGCTCACCAAGACTCGACTCCTCCTCCGGTGTTAATAGAGGGAGACCTCGCTTTCATCGAGACAAATGGTGAGGGTTGAAAGACACCATGGTGACCTATTTATTTTTATCAAATTTCAATTATTTGTGATGTATTATAAAGTCTCAGTGATAGTAACCACACACCTAAAAAAGAAAAAAAAAGGACTTTCTAAAATCAATCAACAAGCAGCCAGAACAAGGTGGCCCCATCTGAGTACTATCATTTTCTGGAGATGAAACCCAGTATCATAATAGCATACAAAGAGGGTAAGTTGTAAACATAGTTACGGTTACTCTAGAGCTTCACTCGTAGCTCAGAAAATAGGTGTAAGCACTCTCGCGAAGACGAGCACCCTGCCAAAGATCGAAGACAGAGTAGGTCCATCTATTTTAGGTACCAGGACAGCCCGTCCCAGTCACCTCATGTAAGTCCCTAAAAATTTTGGCCACTAAAGATACCTCAAATCACAGACATCATCAGGGGGGTCATGGTCGTAGACAACACGCTATATGGGCAGAACACCATATCCCCAATCTAGTTTTGACATCCCCGAAGGGAACCCCAATATATAGCATGCCCACTAAATGCACTCGAAGGTGGGCTACCTTCTCATGCACCCTCGTGTTGTCTCACGCTTAACTCCGATGGTAGTGGAGTGGTCCTGATAATATGAGTGCAGCAGGATTTCACTTATTAATGACTCTAGTCTCAAGTTTTGAGATCTTGGGTGATTTTTTCACTTCTCCTACCACAAGATCCTAGCCTGAACTACTATTCGTGTGAGCTCAGAAAAAGTTATATTATTAATTTTATTATCGCTTGATTCTTAGTGTACTTGATTATTATTCTTGCGGAGGGGGAGTGGACATATGAAATTTGATGAGACTCTGACTCAAAAAACCATGCAGAAAATATGCTCTAAATATTCAATTTCAATGAAGAGTTTTTTCTACAAGGAGAGATTTCTTTCAAAATCCGTGCACAAAACATTCAAATAACACAGTTCAACTTTAAATATTCAAACATCTATCTATCCTCTCTTAACAGCTTTTTAACCAAAAAATTTCCAGAAATAATGCAGCTAATTTCAGAAAAATAAAAAGAAAATTTCCTCTTTAAAAAGTAGATGCGATTGACATTAACTTTTCAAAATAAGAACAAAGGGCAAAAATGCTAGCTAGTAAACAAGCATAGGGATCCAGCAAGAGAAGCTATCCTGATGGCCAATAACTCCACAGCCAAGGGGAAACACAAAAGAGGTGTAAACAATAGTTTTGGCTAGTAACGCAGGCAAGCAAAGGCTACACAGCGTTAGTATTGAGACTAATGCACTGTATCTAAGCAAATACCGCGTTATAATGCACTGAAACACTTACAGGGAAAGCGTTAGTCAGGGTAAATTTGCACAGATGGCTAAGAATGGTCTAATCTAGACTCTGTGAGCTTTTGAGATGTTCACTGAGCATATAAGCTAGTCAAAAGGATATGTGAACAGAAGGAAAAATGGAAATTCAAAGGAATAATCCAGAAACTTGGGGTTTACTCCCCAGTGGAGTCGCCAATTCTGCTATAGGGTAATATGCTTGGGTGGTGGTTATTGAATATCCCTCTCAGGGATTTCTGGTGCCTGAGGCAGACAGTCAGATTAGCTGTAAAGTTCACAAAGATGTTGCACACATGTTCATGCTAATATCTATAATCGACAAAGTAAGACGGAGAGTTTACTTCTTTATCGATAGCAAATCCTATGGAGAACAATAAGTGGCAAAGTAGAGATCCTTCTTCACTGACTCCAAATCCAGATCCCACAATCAATCAAAGCACCCATGTAATATCTACAACAGTATAGTTTATTATTGATTAAAATAGCATGTAAAAAACATGAAACAATACAGATCGAAGCCATTTATATCATACAACATAGATGATTGAAAAAAAATTGTGACACTGATGCACCGAATGGAAAAAACAGATATAGTTCTATTGATTTGACAAAAGGAGGATTACAACCATCGGTTGCACCAATCCCTCCTCAGTCTCCCAATTCCTCTCCCTCTTTCTCTATTTCTGAGTGTGATGATGCTCTAGGCAGAAAGTTCTCAATGAACTTCGTCGATCTTCAATCCTCACACTACAACAATGAAATTCTGCTCTACATATATTCAATCCTTCAACCTTAGGCCAAGAGCCCACAGCTCCATTTTATAGAAGATGGAGAAGGCAAACATTTCCAACTTATTCAACTAATTTGTAATGGGAAAGATCAAGATGTTTCGATGTTCTTCCATGTTTTTGCCTTCCTTAGGAGTCCAGTTGTATTTGGCAAGGCCTAATAAAAGGTTTGTGCCTTTTAGTTTCTATTTTTCACTAGTCCTTTATGAGAAAAAGTTGGAAGTGCCAGTCACTTTTCCGCAATATATTTTCCCTTTTCACACTTAAACATGGATAACGTTACCCCTTGGGCAAGACAGAGTGCTACCCTAGGTACTAACGCTCCCTTTACATGTCTCAAGTGCGTTATAATGTCGTCTAGCTGCTTCTCGAGTGCGTTACCTTGGAAAAAATGGGTCTTGTCTATGTCATTTTCTTCCTTGCATGATACCTTCTCCTTTGAGATGATGAGGAGGTCATTTTTCCTGTAACAATAACCACTGTGCTCTGGGGTTAAAATATGTTCACTTTCCCTCCTTTGGGGTTTGGCCTCATAGGCCCTTGGCCTCTTTCACTGCTGCTACTATCTTCTACTCCTAACATGGTGATTATGGCTGATGGTGGGAATACTTGGGCAAGAGGATTAAAATGAAAATGATGGTGAGGGAAACCTTTACAGATGAATGATATGGAGGCAAGTGTATGACTGTTTTTCCTTGAGCTTGACGAGGCCTTTTATATGAAATGATTATGTTTGCCTTAGTTTACTCCTCTTCAAATGAAAATTAATTGTTCATAGGTCAAAAATAGAGGCTTACTTGCTATGAAGACCTAGGGTTTCTCATGACTAGGGTTTGATATTTTT
The DNA here is from genome assembly GCA_034641835.2 of Pinus albicaulis. NCBI lineage: Eukaryota > Viridiplantae > Streptophyta > Pinopsida > Pinales > Pinaceae > Pinus > Pinus albicaulis. Next base: position 82,768,305 of record CM076582.1, read on the forward strand.
TAATCAACAAATTATAAAAAATACTTGGAGGTCAAAGAGGAAAATCCACCTACTAGTTTTCAGCTTGTTTTCAGGTCTTTGGAGGTAATTTGGAGATGTCTCCTTCAACTTTTTGGCAAATTTTCTGCAACTTGGAGGATTTTATTCATTAGTGCAGCATCGGGCTTGTCGTGTGCTTCTGAGCATAGCACCGGGAAAGTCGGGCCTTGCTATTTGTAGTGCCACCTGTGTGCAGGCCTGCCAGCCTCTCAGCGCAGCGCCTGGCCTGTCGGGTCACCCATTGCACGCAGCGCCGGGCTTGAAACAGGCTGTCGGGTCGGCCTGTGGGCGCAGCACCAGGCTTGGGCATGTTGTTTCTACCTATGCGTAGCACCGACTTATTTCCACAACGCCACTTGTTATACATGCAGCTCCGAGAAAAAACGAACAACGGAAAATTTTGTTCGTGCAGTGCCAAAGTTTGCGAGCACAGCGCCAGGTTCCCTGCATAGTGCCAGTAACCTTGCCCAGAAATCGACTAGAAATCAGAGAAATTCTCCTTGGAAGCTTTCTTGCTCTTTGCAACGGCAAAATGAGATGGGAAGAAAAATGAAGAAGGCCTTTTATCCCTTTTTATAGCAATAAATGAAATTCAAAAAACCCATTTTTCTAAGTTTTGTCACTTTATCCTTTTGACTGATATCCTTTTTAATATTTTGCAGTGGTTTTGAAAACTTTTCAACACAGATTTTCTTCCTTTGGTGGCATCTTGTTGGAGAGATGAAAAAGGTCTCTTTTAACCTTGAGGGTCTTGGCATCTCAAACCTCCTTCTGCTTGCACTGCTATGTCTCCTCTTGGCCACTTCTGATTTGTTCCAGGTGCCATGACACAGTTTTTTTGGTCTCCTTAGTCATTCTTTGGAGTTTTACACCTCAGTTACTCAACAGTAAACTCATGCTCATGTTATTTTTTTACATTATAACCCAAAACTATACTTTTATTTCTTTGACCCTTTGAAGGAAATTTTCTGCACTTGAAAACTTGACCTCCCTCACATTAATACTCCTTTCATTTCTTTACCTTTGATGCAGTGAAGCATTGTTTCCTTGGCCAACCCTAGGAATTACCTTCAATAGCTTTTTGGAAACTTTCTTCTGTCACGATGGAGGCCCATCATCTTCATTTCACCTGCTTTGCCTATCCTTCCAAAACTTTAGGTTTTATGGTTGTTAGAGAAAAATAATTAGTGTTTTATTCTAAGTTCTCTATAGCCCTTTCAAGTTCATTCATTTTTGTTCAGTTTACCTCACCTTTTTCTCTTCTTCAATTATAACTCCTAAAAAATCTTCAATTTGTGCTTGGTTGTGTTGATGTGCCTCTGTCCTTATGGTCTTTTGCATTGGCTTCTTGCTTGGACACATTGTTTTAGCCAATCAGTCCCAAAAACCCTGATTCTCTTTGAACATATGCATGCTTCCTCTTCTTCTTGTTTGAGTGTATCTTCCAATGAGGGGAAGGCCTCTTACCTTACCTATTTCTTTGTATGATAGCTATCTCAATAATCCCTGCAGAAATGATTAAGATGCAGAGTTATCCTTTTGCAGAATGATGTCTTTAGCAAATTAATCCTTTTTTAAGGTTTTTCTGATCTACTTTGGACAAATAATTTCTTGACCTTCTCTCATATTTGGTTTCATCTTCTTGGCACAAGAAAAACAATGTTTTAGAACCTCAAAGACAAACCTATAACCTATGAAACCTTAGTGACCTATTGGGAGGCTCTTTAGACTTGGTATTTGACTAAAATTTTGGCTTGGGGTCCTCAAGTATGAAAAACAAAGTTTTTGATATTTTTGATGTGTTGAAGATCCAAATTCCAATGTACTTAATTTATCTAAAGATCCTACAAAGATAGTTTTGAGACTATCACTGCTTGATGTATCGAGGAAACATAAGAATGAGTAGGTTGGTTGATGATCCTAGGTGGCAAGTGGAGGGGTTAGGCAAGGCAACACAGTGTTGAGGTTAAAGGTGGAAAAAATGATGAAGATGAGTGGTATGAGCCCATGATGGGTCTTCTGGGAGTGGTAGGCTGACCATGACATGATAGGATGGTAACATAGTGAAAAATTTATCCTAAGGATAATGAAGGCAGTGATATTTCTAGAACTTGCAATATTCATGAATTTTGTTTCTAGAAATCTACGATAAGAATTTATTCATATATAAAAATAAAAAATTACTGATGACTAACAAAAAATAAATTCAAGAGTGGGCAAATCTGAAAGAGCATGAATTTGCAGCGCAAGAAAACAAAATTCTGTGCCTCTCAACTGAAAACTGGTTGCAGAAATATATTTTCACCGATTCAGCTAAGAATGGCGAATCAACAAAAATTAATTCCTATGGGTTGGTTTCATGGCATTGTGGTATACATTGATGGGGAAAGTGTGTTATTAGACTTTAAAATCATTGATATTGTTGATGATAGCAATGTGTCTCCTGCTTTGCTTAGATTCAATTGGGCTTATGATATGGATGCCATAGTCAACCTAAAAAGCATAAAGATGGTATTCGAGAAGAATGGTACCAGGTTCGTTGTTCCTTTGGACCCCTCTAAAGGAGCCCAATATTCAGAAGTAGTTCAGAATGAATATGGTGATATAAACAACTGTATATATAAGATCACTGCATAGGATGAAGATTGGATCAATTCGACCACTAATCGAAGGATAAGTTGGGAGCGTGATGGCTCTTGTGTTACAGAATTTGATGAAGAATTCAAGAATTGGAAGAAATGATTGCATGAAGAATATTTGTGATATAATTACTAGATCACTTCATTGCATCACATCGGAGGTGCGTGACTTTCCCTATTATGATCGCACTGAGGATGTTAACTTATTTCTTTATGAGTTTGAGAAGAAGGTTCCTAAAGAACATCGATATGAAGCTTTGGACTTCTCTTTGAGGTCCTCCTCAACCAAGTGGTGGGGCACGCACAAATAACAACCAAGAGGATGGAAGGAATATCAAAGGTTGATGAGGCTCAAGTTTGGTTATGCAGACACTAGGATCACTGAAAAGTACAATGGTAAGGATGATCCTCGCAAACATTTGTCTCATTGGACTAAGGCTTGGGGTGAAGAACCTAAACCTAAATGGGTGCATATGTTTTTCCATACTTTGGATGTGGTACCTCAGAATTGGTATCTAGAAACTAAGTTGCGCCATGGCACCAAAGATTGGTACGAGTTGACGAAGGGTTTCTTATTGACCTATAGCTTCACAGATGGTTGAGAGTGTATTAATGACGTTCTTCAGGAAGTAAGAACATGAATCTTTTGAATTACCATTGATCCAACAGCTTCAGTACAACCTGACTAGGTTGCGCAGTTGGAACTGGGACGAGAATGTTACAAGGTGACTACGAAGGAAGATGAAGAGGATACACACAACGTCAATATTCTTGAATCCAAAGGAAAACACAAGGTTGTAGGTCATGAAGTAGAGATGCCTAACATAGCACAACCTATAAATACCCAGCAAGTAAACATAGGCTCAGAAGCGGATCCCAAGTTCACAAATATTGGATACTACTGGGATGATGATACAATGAGAAAGGTCACTGAACGGTTTCATGAGTACCAGTATTTTTTTCCAACGAAGTTCTCTGAGCTAAAAATCATTATCAAAGATTTGGGAGCTATGCGCATTACTTTCAAACTAGATGTGAAGTCAGTCCAACAACGCCCATATCAGTTTAACCCAAAATATAAAGAGAAAGTAAGAGAGGAACTCAACAATATGATTTGATGGCATTATTGAACTAGTTGATGAATTTGAGTGGGTTATCACTATGGTAGTCCAAGAGAAAAATACCAAGGGAGAGATAAGGATTTTTGTTGGTCTCAGAAATATTAACGATGCATGTGTGCTTGATCCATTCCCCACGTCGTTCACATATGAATTTTTTGAGATGTTGGAGGGAAGGAAGCCTGCTCCTTTATAGGTGGATTCTCAAGATACCATCAGATCAGGATCATGCTGAAATATAGGAGCAAGACCACCTTCGTGACTGAATGGGGTTCATTTCGGTATATGGTCATGATGTTTGGGTCGAAGAATGCAACAGAAATATTTTCGAGAGTCGTAGTCACTCTGTTTAAAGAATATATCCACAAATTCCTAGAGGTGTATTTTTATGAGTGGAACGTCTTCAGGTTGTTAAATAAACATGTGTCTAGTCTTCACTTGATTTTGGATACCTGCAGGAAGTATAAAATTTCTTTGAACTTGAAGAAATGTATTTTTTGTGTGCCTTATGGTATATTTTTCAAGGCACTTTGTTTGCAATCAAGGATTGTTGATAGACATTGAAAAGATTGCTATGATCATAAATTTGGAGCCACCAATGAATGTGAAGTAGCTACGCAAAATGCTCGAACATACGGGTTATTATAGAAAGTTGATAAAGGCCTACGTGAAGATCACTGCACCGATGGAAAAACTCTTAAAGAAGGATGTCAAGTTTTTCTAGGATGAGGACTATCAAAAGAGCCTCGATGTGCTGAAGGAAAATATGGTCACTACACCAATTCTATTTTCTCTAGATTGGAAGAAGGAGTTCCATGTACATATAGATTCATCCTGCATAGATTTGGGAGTGGCTTTAACACAGCCAGGAGAAGGCGATATAGATCACTGTTGAGGAGGTAAATCCCCTCTGCGGACAGAGGCAATCCCTACTAGCCCAGCAGGGGTCTAGCAACAATCATCAAATGCTACAGCGCAAGTTCCTAATTGCGAATAAATAAGCCAACGATGGAGGCCTACCTGGAGTCCAGTGCTATGATTCGTAGAAGAGAGAGTGTTCCCGTTCCTCATCCTTGGCAGATCACGATCCCCACGATCTCCGTGAATGGACACCTGCACATGCAAGAAAAAACACGAATACAAGCATAAAATCCAGAATACACAACTATATATGAGTCAGAAAGGATATAACTCATTATTAAGGTAAGTGAAAAACAGAGTGGAACCATAACCGGTAGTCATTCATTAATAAACAATCGAAAGAGAGTACAACCAATGTTTTGACGCCATGGTCTCCTTCGGAAGGGTCCCCAGTTGTTCACGTCTCGCAAAGCTCGCCAGGGAAAGGGAAAACCTCTATAGAGTCTCTCGACGATAGTCTCCTTACTTGAGTCGGCCTTAAGGGAAGAAAGAGGGCTCTTACAGCACAAAGGCTCTTGGGAATTTGGAGATTCAAAGCTTAGGCACTTCAAGACTAGCTTGCAATGGAAATGGGCAAGCTTTTATAGAAGGAGGAAGGGGAGTTGGGATCCCTATAATTGTGGGATTGGCCCTATCATCAAGGAAGCTTCCATGAGAGGTGGCAAACCACTTCCCTTCCATGGAACTCCCAGAGCCAAACCTCCCAACTCAAGATAGATAGCAGTTTTTGAGTTTGTTGAAACAAAACTTCCGCCCTTCTTATTTAAAAAACACTCCTTAAATTGGCTGGCGCGACTGTGACTCTGGGACAGAGCGCTAGTTGGCGCAGCCTCTTTGTAGGATTTTTCTCATTGGCGTGAGTGATGAACTGGCTGCCCGCGCCAATGCAAAAGGGATGTTTTTATGGTTTTTTGCAAGGAGATGTCTTTAGGGCAATTGAAGCTCAAGTTTAGAGGAATGCAATGATAATGGTTTCAAGGCATGACATTGCTCACAGGTCACATAATAGGCCCTCCAATGTGCGGGACGGGAAATGGTAGGGATGGTGACAAATTACTATGTAACAGATGCCCCCTAAAGCATGAGGCTCGAGAGAGAGAGAGGGGTGAAATGCTTTACGAGAACGTGTCCAACTGAAGCTCCACCATCGAAAAAACTGCGTGGAGAAATACAACTGATATCTCAAGCACACGATGTATATGCGGTATGGGCGCAGCCATCCGAAACAGAGTATACGATAATCCAGATCCAAGGTATGGTCACAGCCATCCAGCGAGGATCGATAAATAGACTCAGGTATGGTCGTATCCATCCAATCAGTGAGTCATATAAATAATGAAAATAATCCACAATATCGCAGCCTGGATTATAACAGACACAATCCAGGGTCTTGCGCTCCATCTCGACCCGAACAAAGTACAAGTTCAAGCATGCGAATATGTGAGCTCAAGTCGAACATGCAAGAACATCGTCCGATTACCAGCCAATGATGAGAGTTGTTAACAGACGCGAGAGGAACCACCAATAATGACAATGGCCCTCAAGGTACTATAGGTACAATCTACGGCGTGTGAATCAATGAGATGGCGTCGAACACCCGTAGAATCACTCGATCGGAGGCCAATGATGAAAACCCCACGTCGAATGCGACGAACCTGCCATTGAGGCATGCAGGCTCCAAGGTACCATAAAGGAGTCTCTAGATCGGCTTCCTGGATAATGAGCTGAAGTCGACAGGAAGTGACCTTGATCGAAGGTGGGCCATAATGTTTCCCACATCATCGACACGAGACAGAGGAACATGATGTTTTTGTTGTGAATCAGAATCGTATGAGAATCAGAGGAAGGTTGATATTAGCAGAGGCCAACTTCTCTTAAACATATAAACGGCACGACAGTGGACTTGGCAGTATTTGACATCAACGGATCAGAGGTCATGGTGACGAGGCAATGAGCAGATGAGAGGTCAAAAGGGATTATCCAAACCCACGGAGGCAAAGTGAAGAAATGAGATGAGATGTCCCCAACCCGACACGAATGCAAACAAGTGCCATGTTCAAGAGCGACATACTGCCGACGACAACGACGATGGTTCCATTTTTCCCCCACCATTTCTGGCGAGTACCCCAATTATTTTTGATAACAAGCTTGAAGGGGATAGCATATGCTTGTAATATAAGTCCGCCCTTCGGGAAAATCCATCCTAGTGCATTTAACGAGTCCTAGGAAGGAGGAACTCGGAGAACGTCATTTCGACTGAATCCGATGTCATCAGGGTTTAACGAGTCTGACAAAGGAAGAACTCGGCGTATTTTCATGTTTAGAGAGTTTGAAAAGACAGCAGAAAAGTAAACTCCACAGGTCCCTTTTCGTAAATAGTTTCTCAGATCCGAAAAGGTAGAAAACAATATCCGAGAAAACCTCCTAGTCGCGATAGGCTAGGGTATTCCTTTTTCGTAAATAATCCATCCCAGCCCGAAAAAGGGGTAAACATATACTGGGTAGATGTCGTTTCGTAGTCATTTTAACGAGATCAAAACGACAAGCGACTCGGCAATCTTTTCATGTTTAGAGAGTCAGAAAAGAGCTGAAAGATGACTCCTCCTGGAGGAACGAGTGGTATAAAGGGTAGCAACTGGTTCCGGTAATGGTGGAACTGCTCAGAGCAAGTAAAGGTTAAGAGGCTGGCTAACAAGACCACTCATCACAGCGGTTCCTCAGGAATGCGTAAAACAACCAAGTGAAGGCATATGATCGGCCCAGCAGATAGTGACGATGGAGAGAAAAAACCAAGGCTCATCTGGAAAAACAGGCTGATAAAATGGCAATCACATGAGGTAAAATGGGAAAGGTTTCATTTTTACACAAGCTTGAAATCAGGAAACTCTGCTTGAAGTTGGTTTCATTTTTACACAAGCTTGAAACAAAGATAAACTATGCTTGAAATCGGTTTCATTTTTACACAAGCTTGAAACGGAAACAAACTATGCTTGAAAAAGTAAACATGCCCCCAGCATGGTGACTCAATTCGAGGTACATGCACCCCAAGCTTCAGTCTATATGAAAGGTAGATGGAGTGAAGGTTCAAATTACGAGATCAAGAGAAAGACTCGACTGGGATGTTACGAGAACTTATCAAAGACTCGAATTGAACAGGAACGTGTTTCATTGTTTTAACGAGGTTGACACATTAAAAGAACTATCCTCAGGACACCTTGTTTCATTTTTTAAGGAGCTTGACACAAGACAAGGAACTCTACTCCGACAACCTTGTTTCATTTTTTAGGGAGCTTTACATAAGAAAACGAACTATGCTCCGACAACCTTGTTTCATTTTTTAAGGAGCTTGACACAAGACAAGGAATTCTGCTCCAACAACCTTGTTTCATTTTTTAAGGAGCTTGACACAAGACAAGGAACTCTGCTCCGACCGACCTCATCATAATGAACAAGAAGTCAGCGCTTCCAAGAGTTCCACTCCCGATGGAAGGAAAACATCCTGGAAGTCAGGACCCAATACCCCCAGCACCTGATGCACGACGGCATCATCACTGAGCACAGGCACGAGGTAGGTAGCCACATAGTTGACCTGCGGTGGGGCAGATACAACAGGTGGATGAAAACCAGGAAGGGATGATGGTGGACCAGTTGCCACATCAGGACCAAAGAACAAAAGCTGATCAATGGTCACGATCCGTCCTTCATGTGGAAAACAGACCACACGAAAGAGGGAGGAGACAAGCGCTCCCATGGCATAGGTGTAATCGCGCCCCAAAAGCAGATTGAAATCCAAGGGGCCTGGAACAACCATCATGTCCATATGGACGGTTTTACCTCCCAAAGTAACAGGTAACCTGGGGAGAATCCCTAATGGTTGACTTGTTCTTCTGTTAAACGCCAACAAATTCTGCGTAACAGGCGCAAGCGGCGGCGAACCGAAAGCTTGCCAGGTAGTTGAGGATAGAATACTAACAGACGCACCTTCATCTATAATGGTACTGGGTACGACCACACCAAAAGCCTGTACTGTGATCTCGAAAGGCACATAAGACGAAAGGCGGTATCCTGCAAATCGACTACAATCAAAGGAAGCGACCAAACTACTTGGAGGGGCTACCATCGAACCAAGATGGTCTTCCCCTAGTGTTACGGAAGAAGAAGGAGCATCCTCCACAACCTCCATCTCGAAGGTGGGAGGAGTATCCTCCGGGACCTCTGTCACGGGAGGCGGAGGAGCGACTTCTTGAGGTATGGGGACAGGAGAATGTTTCTCCAAGTCTGAAGAATCTGAAGAAATAAGAAGAACCTGAGGGGTGTGAGATCCACTCTCAACGGAAAAGACCTGCTGCACCATAGACGGGGCCAGCTCAACCGATCCCAAGACCAATGGTTGGTCGGGGATGGATTCCTGAATCTGAATTTCCGGGGGAGTGGGATTGACCAAGGATTACTCTTGACCAATCGTAGGATCAACTGGTGGAGGACTCAAAGAAAGACGTTTATAACCAGGTGGAAGGCGTGGTGTAGAACCGGTTGGGTTGTCCAAAACTCGCTTGGCTTCATACATATAAGGACAAAGGTGAATGGCATGGTGCCCTTCACACAGCTTACAGGGATTGGTGATCTTACCCTGCTTCTTAGGAGCCTTATCAGCACCGGTTGAAGACGTGCCCCCAACCTGGCTCCCGGAATTCAAAGGCAACGACGGACGACCGTCGGACCATGCTTCGAGCACCTTGGCGATGCCAGGGCAGTCTCGAAGAAGATGGTCTCCCATGCACAACATGCAAGGGAACTTGAATTTCCGTGGAGGGTTGGAAGGTTTATCAAGAGGAGATATTTCAGAAACAGTGGCTGCACTTTTAACCTCTCGCTTATCAGACTTCTTCTTCTTAACCACCTGGTTACTCGAATCCAGGCTTTCACCAGGCGAAGTAGAAGAGGAGGACGCAGAAACAGTCGAAGAAGGGGAGAGGTCCACCTTGGAATCAACATGATGTTGTTCAGGTGGAGGAACTGATTGAACAGTAGCAGAGATATTCGGGACCACAGAAGTTGAAAACAACCAAACAGGCAACCCAACGGTTAACCCAGGAAGGGAAAACGTTGCCATGTAAGGAGCACCAACATTCCCGAAAGGATGAAACTGACCAGGATTCCTTGCTGAGGGGGTTCCTTGGCTGGTAAACTCTAAAAAAGTTGCCATAAAAACTCAAAACCGCACACGGGCCGAAAAAAGAGTCAAGACACATGATCAAACGGTCAACAAGAAAAATCTAAGAGGGCGTGTAATCGTGGGTGATTAATTTTTACCACATTGAAAAATAAGAAACTTTATCGTTTCATGTTTTAAGAGTCGAGAAACGATAAAAAAGATGACTCTATCTCTTTCAGATTTGACACAAGCATGAAAGGACAAGCGCTTGGCGATCTTTTCAAGTTTAGGGAGTTACAAAATATCAAATGACTGCTCGGGAGTACTAGGCAAAAAGGGTGTACCAAATAACCATGAACTGCAATATACACCTTGGTTTTAATAATGAAAGAGAAATCAACCAAGGACTTTCCGTACGTGCAGGCAATCTCCCCGAATGTTGTGTTCGGTGTATCACGGGTATAGGGCGGCAGACTCGGCTTCCTGTGGATAAAGGATTGAAAACCTAGAGGGGTCTCCCTTTATATACGCGACGGTACAGGGAGCACAAGTCCGTACTAGCGCTGTCTAAAGCCAAAAAGGCGAACGACAGCTGCTAGGTTTAAAGACGCCGGAACAGGTCTCTAGCCCAGACCTCTAAATATGTTTCGTTAGATTTCAATGCTGCCTTAGTGTAAATTGAGTAGATTTTAAAGTTGATCTTCGATTACGTTTCAGTTTTCAGGCCCTAACGAATGTGTTGTTTCAAAAACTCCTAAATGCAAAACTACATGCCACAGTACGTCATTTCGTTCGATGAAAACTAGCTACAGGAGAGTTGAGAGCTTTTACACAAACAAAATGATCGGAAGACAAACAATGATATCTCTAATGCAACTAATGAAATCGAAAATTTTCATTCCAATCACTAATTACTAGTAAAATCGAAAAATTTCAATTTGCACTAATCAACCAAAAGCAAAAGAGATTTTTTTTTGTAATTTTCAATGTTTGATAGCTAGATGCACTAAACAAACTGAAAATAAAAGAGAAGCAACTTGAGAAACTATATTGAGAGAGCAAAACGAACAAATTTCACTCAATGACATAAACAATCAGATCTCAAATCGACCAAAGTCTCTCAAAACCAAGAAAAAGACTCAAAGGCTCCAATGGACCGTGTGATCTAGGCCCAAAGCAAGACCAAACGAAATTTGAATGAAGAAACGAGCAATCACCCAAAAATCGCAACAAAACAGTGAACAACTACTAAGAGAATGCGGAGGAGAAATCAGAGAGTTGACTGGATAAACAAAACACCAAAACTCCCAAGGAGGGCTCGATACACAAAGCCACTAGATGCCCTAGGGCTTAAAACGTGAAATCGATGGAGAAAAGCAAACAACCAAAGGACGAAGGCAAATTCCCAGTCAAACAGGACTCCAACACACTCAGGTAGTCGAAAAATCAAGAATAAAAACACTTACCAAACCTAGAGAGCTCAAAACTGAGCAAGCTCAAATACCCTACAGGAGTGGCGCGACTGTAAGGCTGCAACTAGCGCCAGCAAGCAATTGGCGCGGGCGATACAAAAGCAACATGCACCAATTGGCGCGACTGTCGGGCTAAAAAGAGCACCAGTCGAGTTTCTCAGCCAAAAATAAAAAAGAACTACTCCAGAAGCAGATCAATGTAAACTAAGCAAACCAAGAAGCAAAAAACATCAAAAGAACCCAACCCAGAAGGCTAACCAAGCAAGGAAAATCATAAAACAATCAATACGAGACAATCCAAACGAGACAGTGAAAACTAGACGATCCCCAGCGGAGTCGCCAAATTGTTGAGGAGGTAAATCCCCTCTGCGGACATAGGTGATCCCTACTAGCCCAGTAGGGGTCTAGCAACAATCATCAAATGTTGCAGCACAAGTTCCTAATTGCGAATAAATAAGCCAACGATGGAGGCCTACCTGGAGTCCAGTGCTATGATTCGTAGAAGAGAGAGCGTTCCCGTTCCTCAGCCTCGGTAGATCACGATCCCCACGATCTCCGTGAATGGACACCTGCACATGCAAGAAACAACACGAATACAAGCATAAAATCCAGAATACGCAACTATATATCAGTCAGAAAGGATATAACTCATTATTAACATAAGTGAAAAACAGAGTGGAACCATAACCGGTAGTCATTCATTAATAAACAATCGAAAGAGAGTACAACCAATGTTCTGACGCCGCGGTCTCCTTCGGAAGGGTCCCTAGTTGTTCACGTCTCGCAAAGCTAGCCAGGGAAAGGGAAAACCTCTCTAGAGTCTCTCGACGATAGTCTCCTTACTTGAGTCGGCCTTAAGGGAAGAAAGAGGGCTCTTACATCACAAAGGCTCTTGGGAATTTGGAGATTCAAAGCTTAGGCACTTCAAGACTAGCTTGCAATGGGAATGGAAAAGCTTTTATAGAAGGAGGAAGGGAAGTTGGGATCCCTATAATTGTGGGATTGGCCCTATCATCAAGGAAGCTTCCATGAGAGGTGGCAAACCACTTCCCTTCCATGGAACTCCCGGAGCCAAACCTCCCAAATCAAGATAGATAGCAGTTTCTGAGTTTGTTGAAACAAAAATTCTGCCCTTCTTATTTAAAAAACACTCCTTAAATTGGCTGGTGCGACTGCGACTCTGGGACAGAGTGCCAGTTGGCGCAGCCTCTTTGTAGGATTTTCCTCATTGGCGCGAGTGATGAACTGGTTGCCCGCGCCAATGCAAAAAGGGATGTTTTTATGGTTTTTTGCAAGGAGATGTCTTCAGGGCAATTGAAGCTCAAGTTTATAAGAATGCAATGATAATGGTTTCAAGGCATGAAATTGCTCACAGGTCACATAATAGGCCCTCCAATGTGCGGGATGGGGAATGGTAGGGACGGTGACAAATTACTGTGTAACAATCACCCTGTCACTTTCACGAGCCAGAATTTTTCTAAGGAAGAAAGGAATTACTCTACAACAGAGCACAAACGTTTAGCCATGGTATATGTGCTACATAAATTTAGACATTATTTATTAGGCGAGCACTTCAAAATGTTCATTGATCATTCTACGTTAAAATACTTGGTGGACAACCCTGTTTTGGGGCGAATATTTTCATATGCCTATTTCTATTCCAGAAATATGTTTTTCAAGTAATAGTCAAATAAAGAGGTTTGAATTTAGTGCCTAATCATTTTTATAGGATCGAGACATGTGAAGATCCAACGAATATTGAGGAAGGATTTCCTGATGTGTAGTTGTTCGCGATTCGGGTTGTAGTTGGGAATTTTGTAGATATCATTCAATTTCTGAACACGGGAGTTTCACTTGCGAAGTATACTATGTAGCAGAAGAAATAAATTGTAGTTAAAACAACATATTTTTCTCTGATTTCAGGATAGTTATACAAGATAGGGGTTGATGAGATACTGCGAAGATATGTCCCTGAGCACGAGAGACACAACATTTCGGCTGAAGCGCATGGCGGAGTTGCAGGCAAGAATTACGCATGGAAAGCCTCCGTGCAAAATATTTCTATGGCCGGACTATGGTGGCCCACAAAACATAAGGATTCAAAGGCGTATTGTAGCACTTGTGATGTGTGTCATGGTACTGAGAAACCGTCGCAAAGGGATGACATGGCGCTGCATCCTCAAGTCACTTTGCAGGCATTTGAGAAATGGGCGATTGACTTTGTGGGACCAATTGATTCCCTAGGGAAAAAAATAGGCGCATGGTACATTATTACAATGAAAACTTATCTCACAAGATGGGTTGAGGCACAACCGGTGAATAAATGTAGTGCAGATACGGTTACAAAGTTTATTTTGAACATATTTTTTCACAGTTTGGTTTCCTAAAGATCTTGATGAGAAACTGAGGTACGTATTTCTAAACATCACTATTGAAGCATTGACTGTGCAGTTCTGAATGCATCACCAGAAGAGTACACCATATAACCCATAGGAAAATGGAACAGTTGAGGCCTTTAACAAAATTCTGGAGAACGTTTTGACGAAGGTGTGCAAGGTCAACAGGGATGACTCGGCCTTGCAAATTCATGCAGCTTTATGGGTATACAGGACTACTTGTAAGAATTTGATGGGTTAGACTCTGTTTTTATTAGTGTACGGACAAGAAGCAATGATGTCAATGGAGTACATCATTCTTAGTCTCTCAATCAAAATAGTTACAGATATGGAAGACAACGATATTATGGAGCAGGGATTGGAGCAACTGCTCACACTATAGGAGGATAGGTTCATTGTTGGATTTCACCAACAGGTGCAGAAGGAAAGGGGAAAATCCTGGCATGAACAACATATTAAGAAGAATAATTTCAAGGAGGGTGACTTAGTTATTTTATATGATAGTAAGTTCATGAAGTTTTTGAGTAAGTTTCAAATGCACTATTTGGGGTCGTACATTGTCAGAAATATTTCGAAGGGGGTCACAGTTCAACCTGAGAAGTTGAATGGTGATTTTTTCCCTATATGTATCAATGGAAGAAGGCTAAATTTATAAAGCGACGACTCTACCCCTATCGTTTCACATTAACTATATGGCTAGAGAAGAGTCTTAATGCTCCACGCAGTTCAAAGACAACATGGGATTATAAATTACTCTGTCGAAGGAAGGCTTCAGTGTAATAGAAGTAAAATCTGGGATGCATCATTAAAGCAACGATTGAGGGCACACCAGTAGAGTGACTTAGGACGAGTCACATCTTTGTGTTGGGGGTCTATTGGAAAGGGTACCCCTAGATCGAAGTTTTTGTAAAAGAATTTGTATTTTAAGGAGAAAATCATGCAACGCATAGTTATGTTAGAGTCTTAGGGGATTTGGGGTGGGTCAAAGTCCCTTATTTTTTAAAATTATGGGAATATTTTGTATACGTTGATCTCTGCCAATGGTTTTCGAACCATGGTATTAGAAACGAAAAAACTATATAAGGAACTATCTTACTGATTCTAAGGATATCTAAAGTTAGAAGTCATAGAATTCATTTGGATGTAAGGGTTTATTGAGTTTGTATTCTGTGTTTGTGTGAAAGGGAAGGCTCCTGCAACTCAGTGGTGGAGTCCTTAGAAAGTATGCAACTGAGTGCGCAGACCCCTCGAGCTGACTACGTAGGAAGGAAAGTGTTTTATTAAGAATATATGAAGTAATCAAAGAAGACTTGAACACAGGTATGTGTCCTTTATTTGTTGAATCTTTAATTAAACTGAGAGGGGGGGGGGTGAATCAGTTTAATACATACATGAATCTTTTAAAAAATTTCAACCTTATTTACAACTTGATATGTGAACAGCCTTATTTGCAGCCAATATTAATTTAATGTGACACCATACTTATGTTGAGAGTAGCAAGCAATTAAGTAGATTGAAATAATCACATCAAGACATAAGAAAAACACACATAGACAGCAGATGTAAGTGGAAACCCATAAAGGGAGAAAACCACATCTTATTATTGTTGTGATGCAAAGGCAAGCTCCAACTCCCTCTCACCACTAATTTTCTATAGGCACCAACCTACAGGAGGCTCCTACCTCAATTCTGCAAGCTACAACTTGCAAGGAAGCTCCAACTCCCATCAATTTTCTGCAGGCACCAACCTACAGGAGGCTCCAACCTCAATTCTGCAAGCTACAACTTGCAAGGAAGCACCAACTCCCTTCGATTTTCTTCAGGCACCAACCTACAGTAGGCTCCTACCTCAGTCAGCTACAACTGACATCTATCAAGCTACAACTTGATAGGGAAGCTCCAACTTCCTTACTCTTTCAAAAGAATGTTTGCCGATTTACCTCAAATCAGCTCTGTTTTGTAGTATCTCTTTCTGCTCTTATTTTCTTAATATTCTCTGCCTCACTCTTCTATACTCTGCATTCTCTATATTTACTCTCTCTAATCTGCTTTGAGCTTATCAAATTGATATTATATATAGAAATTCTCACATGACTGTTTGTATTTCACAAAGAATTTGGAGTGAACAGTCATGACTCTTTGGCTTCTATCTTCTCATTCCTTTTATCTACTCATTCAATAAATATAACTGTAGGTGCTTATTTTAATATTATAGTTGGATATTTTCTCTCTTTTGAAGACTTGCCAATGCATCACAAACAATAAAAATCAATTAAAACTTTTACATTCAAACCACAGTGAGAACTCCAGCTCAACTCATTTAGTCTTTTGGCTTGCTGTGCATTTGTCTTTTCTTTGACTGTGTCTGTCTTTTCTGTGACTGTGTTTTATCTCTTTTCAGCTCTGTTTTCTCTTCTATCCTCTGCTGTGGTGTAACTATTGGATACGTGTAACTGTGCTTTTTATACCAGCTGACTATAAATCTGGACAAATTCCAACGCTCTGTACATAGTACGTGTCTTGTTGATGTGGCGAGTTTCACAAGCGGAACATACGTTCATCACAATGGTTTTATATTAATAATCGCCCTCCCATTAAGCCGAGGCATATATATAACCCACAGACCACACGGCACTTTTTAATACAATCGCAACAACTTTATGTTAACAATCGCCCTCCACCTTAAGCCTTTGGTCTTATATTACAATCCAATAAATCGAATCAAAACCTCTAATATATGAAAGGGTCGGGCCCCACATCTGACGGCGGACAACATGTCACAACGGCGATCGGCGGATCAAACAAAAAAAACACGCAATGTAACATTTGCGATGTGCGATGTTGCGATGGTGCGATATTGCGATTTCGCAATGTTGTGATGGTGCGATGGCGCGATGTTGCGATGTTGTGATGTTGCGATGGTAAGATGACGCAATGTTGCGATGGTGCGATGGCGCG
The DNA here is from genome assembly GCA_034641835.2 of Pinus albicaulis. Lineage (NCBI taxonomy): Eukaryota > Viridiplantae > Streptophyta > Pinopsida > Pinales > Pinaceae > Pinus > Pinus albicaulis. Next base: position 82,785,003 of record CM076582.1, read on the forward strand.
ATGTTGCGATGTTGCGATGGTGAAATGGCACGATGTTGTGATTGCGAAAGGGTCCCACCATATAAGGCTTTGTTACCTTTGTTTCTTTGTTTACAAAGCACTCCATATAAATATATATGTATGCTTTGGACCTCTATGCATAAGGCTCAATATATGTAATGTGCTGCATATATACTCCAGCGTGGGTAACGATTCCTGGAATGAGATTTATATATAAGTATACTTTGCTGCTCCAATCTTTAGTGTATCTTCCAACAGGGGAGGTGATTCTCAGAATTTGTTTGTATATATATATATATATACTTGCCACTTGGGGTTAATATTCCCGAAATATTGTTTATGTATATATACTTTTCCGCTTGGGTTAAGCGATTCTCGGAATTTTTTTTTTTTCTCCGCCCTACACTCTATATTCGCTACCTCTACCTTTACTGCTGTGATAATGGCTCTGCCTCTTCCTTTGCTTCTGATAATAGTTCTGCCTCTATTATATTCACTTCCTCTTCCTGTCTCCTTTGCTGTTTTTACGCCCGGCGACTTTCGACCTCTTGCCTGCCTTTTTCTTTTACTCAGCCTTCCTCTGCCTTCCTTGTACATTTTCTTTGTAGCTGTTCCTGTTTCTGCATCTGCTACCTCCTTTGCCATCAATGACAACATTTCCAATAGTCTCCCCCTTTGGCATTGATGGCAATACATAAATTTTCTCTGTTTGCCTGCTCTTTCTCCTGTTGCTTGCTCTTCCTGTTTGCTTGCTCTTTCTCCTGTTGCTTGCTCTTTCTCTCCCTTTGACATCAATGGCAAAGGGTTGCTTTTTGCATTTCCTCTCTCTAAGATATGTTTAGGCCCTCTTCTGCTAAATTTGTACCATGCTGCTCCATAGTGAAGTATAAGACTTGTTGAGAGAACGCTTTGAGGATTATCAAATTTGAATATACAATGCAAATTGATACAGTTCTTTCATTTGAATAGAGCTAAAAGTGAGAATAATGATACTTCATATAATATATTGTATCAGATTTATCTAGTCCGAGATGTATGATTGGATTCAGCAACTAAAATGCTGAGAGGCTTCAAATGATAATCACTACTCGTCTTTTATGTTACAGATTCCCAATATAATGTTTCAGATTATCAATATAATGTTTCAATACTGATCCTTTTGATGCTTGAATAATGCAGATAACTTTAGGATAATAACTTGGTGTTCTTTTGCCTTAATCCTTTGATCCTGAGAACCTGATTCATGCTTTCCTTGCTGGCTGTTCTCCCCATGAAATTGTTCTTTTCTCTTTATATCAGAGAGTAGCATCTGCAGATACTACTCCTAGTTTATCTCTCAAATATTGAAATGGTTCTCTAGCAAGAGGTTTGGTAAATATATCTATTGTCTGTTCTTTTGTTGGTACATATTCCATCTTTACTATCTTTTGAGTCACTTGTTCTCGGAGGAAATGATACCCTATTGGAATATGTTTAGTTTTTGAATGAAGTACATGATTTTTAGATATACTTATAGCACTTGTATTATCACAATTGATTGAAATAGGTTCATCAATGTTTACCTTCATGTCTTGAAGAGTTTGCTTCATCCACATGACTTGTGTACAACATGCTACTGCTGCTATATATTCTGCTTCTACTGTAGACAGAGAGATAGATGTTTGTTTCTTGCTTAACCATGCCACCGGACTTTCTCCTAGATAGAAAGCACCTCCACTTGTGCCTTTCCTGTCATCCATATAGCTGGCCCAATCTGCATCTGTGTAGGCTGTCAAGATGAAGCTTTTTCCTTTACGATACCAAAGTCCATACTGAGCTGTTCCTTGTGGATATACGAGTATTCTTTTTCTTGCGAATATGGTTTTGTTTTACGTCTTTGCTTGATATCTTGCCACTAGTCCTACTACTAGCATGATGTCTGGTCTAGATCTTGTCAAATAGGGCTTCCTATCATGGATACGTAGAGTTTTTGATCTACATCTACAGTCCCCATCCCATCGGCACATGACTTTCTAAATCACCGTGATCATGGGGGTTGTCACGGGTTTGCAGGTCCTCATTTTGAATTTTTTCAGCATTTATTTTAGGTATTTTTCTTGAGAGATGAAGGTGCCTATGTTCTTTTGTTGAATTTGCAGTCCAGAGTAGAAACTGAGCTCTCCAATCATAGACATTTAAAACTCTGTTTTCATCTCATCAGCCAACACTTTTGCTAGTTCATCTTTGTTGCTTCCAAACATAATGTCATCAACATACACTACAACAATCAGAAGTTCATTCTCATGGGCTTTTATGTATAGATTGATGTCTACTCCACCTCTCTTAAAACCCTATTTTTGCAAATATTTATCCAGTCTTGAGTACCAAGCACGAGGAGCCTATTTCAGTCCATATAGGGCCTTCTTCAGTCTACACACATAGTCTTCCTTGTCTGTCAATGAGAAGCCTTCTAGTTGTTCCATGTAGACTTCTTCTTCTAAGTCTCCATTCAGAAATGCAGATTTTACATCCATTTGATATACCTTGAAGTCTTGGTAGCATGCAAATGCGAGGAACATTACGATAGCTTCCATTCTACTCACGGGGAGCAAATGTTCTTCATAATCAAGTCCTTCAATTTGTGAGTATCCTTTCCGCCAGCCTAGCTTTATTCACGATTACTTGTCCTTGCTCATTCATTTTTTTTTGAATACCCATTAATGATATTCTTCTCAATTGGTCTAGGAACTAGTTCCCGGGTATTGTTCTTCTCAATTTGGTCCAATTCTTCAAGCCTTGCTTTTGCCAGTACTTGTCCTTGCTGGCTTCTTCAAATTTATTTGGCTCTATTTGTGACAACATGGTTATGTATACCTCTTCTGTCTGTTCAGTTAGCTTCCTTCTTATCTGCACTCCTACCCTCTTGTCTCCAATGATTTGATCTTCTGGATGGTTCTTTTGAGTGTATCTCGAGGGGGTTTTCGAGTTCAGTTCAGTATCATCTGATGTCTTGTTTGTTTCATCATCATCTTGGTCCTCTTCTTCATGATTTTCTGAATAGCTGCTGCAGTCTATATCTCTTGTTTGGGAGTTCTTCATCAAATCTTACATCAATACTTTCTACAATTTTTCGAAGAGCCTTGTTGTAGCATCTATATCCTTTACTCTTGGATGCATATCCTAAGAATATTCCTTCATCTTCTCTTGCATCAAACTTCCCCAGATTTTCATCATTAATTTTTATGTAGCACTTGCTGCCAAAAACTCTAAAGTGCTTGATTGATGCTGGTTTACCATGCCATAGTTCATAAGGAGTCTTATCACTATTAGGTCTTAAATGAACTTTCTTTAGAATATGTACTGCTGTGTGTACAACTTCTGCCGAAAAGGTTTGAGTAATGTTGCTCTCTTGCATCATAGCTCTGGCCATTTGTTGTACGGACCTGTTTTGTCTCTTTGCTACTCCATTCTGCTGAGATGTCCCTGCAATGGTAAATTGTTGCTTTATCCCATGTTCATTACATAGGTCTGAAAATTCATAATTTGTGAATTCACCTCCTCTGTCTGATTTGATACATTTAAGTTTGCATCTAGTTTGATTTTCGGCTAATGCTTTGAATATATTAAATTTTTCCAGTGCTTCTGATTTGTTCTTGAGAAAAGCAACCCATGTCATTCTAGAGAAAGCATCTATTATCAGCATGAAGTAGGATTCTCCACTTGGATTCTTAGTTCTAGCAGGTCCACATAGGTCCATGTGCACAAGCTAAAGTGGTCTTCTTGTTTATACCTCATCTTTAGATTTAAAGGATGTGCGAGTCTATTTCCCCAATTGACAAGATTTGCATATGGTATTTGAAGGTCTTCTTATTTCTGGCATATTTCTGACGACTTTCCTCTTGCTCAGTCTGATGATATGGTCGAAGCTGAGATGTCCCAATCTCTTATGCCATAACCATGACTCCTCAAGTTTGCTAAGATGGCAGGCTTCATCCTCATCTTTCACTATGTACACATTACTCTCTGTTCGAACACCTTTGAGCAAAGTCTTTCCTATTGTGCTTGATCTGACTTCACAATATTGAGCTCTAAAAAGAACTTCACAACCTTTGTCACACATGTGACTGACACTCAGTAAATTTTCTTTCAGCCCATCTACACTCTATTAAGTTCATCTTGGGCCTTTCCTCTTCCATTACCTATGCTGACTAAGCCTTTTCCCTTGATCTTACCTGATTTATCATTGCCAAAAGTAACATTGCCAGATTTCTTTTCATCAAGAGTTATAAACTTGCTTTTGTTTCCAGTCATATGTTTTGAGCAGCCACTGTCCAGGTACCACTGGCTTTTCAGGTCTTAAGCAGTTAGGGCCAGGTCACATTTATTCTCCTTCTTTATCCACTGGAAGCACCTTTTTGTTTGGTATCTTTTGTGGGATGATGGACTACATTTTCTTAGAGGACATTTGGAAGGAATATGTCTAGCTTGATTGCATATAAAGCATTTGATCACAGTTTTTGCAGTATTGTGAGTATGAACAGAATTTCTTTGATTCATGAAGCTCCTTGAGGTGTTGAACATCAATCTTTGTCCAAACTTTCTACATTCAATAATTTTATGACCAAATTCCTTACAATAGAAATAGTAACCATAGAAACTATTTGCATACCTGATGTAAGGTTTTCTTTTCCATGTTTACTTTTTCTGGTTTGAATTACTCCTCCTTGCATGAAAATATGCAGCAATGTGTCCCAGCTTGTGGCAGACATAACAGGTGGCATTCTTCATAGGAGGGAAGAGTTTCCTTTGATGGTTTCCAAATTTTACATACTCAGGTGTCTTAGTATTCATTATATTCTTTGCTACTAGTGGTTTATTCTTTTCTCCATCTTCCTTATTACAGGTTTCTTCTTTTGTACAAATTGTTTGAGTGGCTTCATCATTCTTCTTTGCTTTTACAAATATAATCTCTCTGTCAACCTTTTCTTTACCTTTACTTGATTCTCCTTCATAGCCTATTCCAATTTTTATCATAGGGGATCTTTGAGCAACCAGAATTTCATTCAACTTACTAGAGCTTGTTGTTTGAGAAGAGTTTATAACCACTTTCCTTTGAGCATTTTCTAGTTTCCTCTTGAGACATACTACTTCTTCTTCCAGCTTCTCTTGTTCTCAGGTTTTATCCTTGATTTGCTGAAGTAACATGTCTTGTATCTTCTTGGCTTCTTCAAGCTCTACCTTCAGCTGCATGAGGACTTCTGAGTTTTTTTCTTCCCTTACATACTTGAGAAGAATGTCCTTTTGTTTTCTGTACTTCAGTTTGAGTCTGTCAATCTCCTCCAGAGCACTTCTTAGCTCCCCCTCAAGGTCAACTTCCCCTTCTTCTTATTCATATTCTAGAAGGACTCCTTCAAGTTCTTCTATGGCCATCGATAAGAATTCAGAGGTTCCTTCTTCACTCGAGGGTTCATCTGAATCTTCAGACGTACTACTGTTTTGTTGAGCATAGAAGGATTTTCTGCTGAACTTCTTTCCTTTCTGCCAGTTCTTTGATTTATTTTTCTCTGACTCTTGATCCTGATTCATTACTTTCTTGTGAGGGCACTTAGCAACATAGTGTCCAACTCTTCCACAATTAAAGCATTTTAAAGGAAGTTTACCTTTGTATTTACCTAATCCTCTATCCAATTTCTTGACAAATTTTGCCTCTTCTTCATAGGAGCAAGAGCATATGTCTCCCTCTTCTTCTTTCTTCTTTTAATTTTTTTGTTTTAAAAAGTTTTGCCTCCCTCGTACTTGGTTTCTTACGTAGGGTCTCATCTCATATGTTGTTAGATTTCCAAGTAGCTGGTTCATGGTCAAGGTCTCCCAATTAGTGTTTCTTCTATTGCAGACACCTTGGGATTAAACCTGGATGGGAGAGATCTTAGAATCTTTTGCACAATTATACTTTCTGGCATGGTTTCTCCAAGAGCTTTCATATTGTTAACAATTTCTGCAACTTTTAGGAAGAAACTGGCAAAGTCTTCATCATCATTCATTATTAAGTTCTCAAACTGGGCTCTATAAACTTGAAGTTTGGTAGTCTTTACTTTCTTTTCCCCCTCATGGATGTTCTCCAGAGTATCCCACATTTCTTTGGTAGTGTCTTTGTGCATTACTTTAATAAACTCTTCTTCACACAATCCATTCAGGATGGCATTCATGGATTTTGCATTAGCCAAAAAATCTTGTTTTGTTTCTTTCTCTGTGTTAGTTGCCTTTGGGGCATATCCTAATTCCACAGCAACCCAGACTTCTATTCCTAGAGACATTATGTATGTCCTCATTCTCATTTTCCAGAAAGCATAATTTTCACCAGTGAAGAAAGGGGCTTTATAGGTTGAGCATCCTTCTTTACTAGCCATCTTGGGAACCTAGGATCTCCTTTCAGCTGTTAGACTAGTAAAAAGGAACTTGGCTTTGATACCAATTGTTGAATCTTTAATTCAACTGAGAGGGGGGGGTGAATCAGTTTAATACATACATGAGTCTTTTATAATTTTTCATCCTTATTTACAACTTGATATGTGAATAGCATTATTTGTAGCCAATATTAATTTAATGTGACCCCACACTTATGTTGAGAGTAGCAAGCAATTAAGCAGATTGAAATAATCACATCAACACATAAGAAAAACACACAGAGACAGTAGATGTAAGTGGAAACCCATAAGGGGAGAAAACCACATCTTATTATTGTTGTAAGGTAAAAGGCAAGCTCCTCATCCCTCTCACCATTGTTTTTCTACAAGCACCGACCTACAGACCGACCTACGGGAGGCTCCTACCTCAGTGCAAAATGCAACTTGCAAAGAGCCACCAACTCCCTTCAATTTTCCGCAAGCACCAACCTAGAGTCTAGAGCTCCTACCTCGGTTCATTACGCAAGCTACAACTTGCAAGGAAGCACCAACTCCTTTCAATTTTCTGTAGGCACCAACCTACAGGAGGCTCCTACCTCAGTCAGCTACAACTGACATCTATCAAGCTACAACTTGATAGGGAAGCTCCAACTTCCTTACTCTTTCAAAGAAAGTTTGCTGATTTACCTCAGATATCAGCTCTGTTCTGTAGCATCTATTTCTGCTCTTCTATTCTTAATCTTCTCTGCCTCACTCTTCTATACTCTGCATTCTCTATTTTTACTCTCTCTAACCTCTCTTATGCATATCCAGTTAATATTATTTATAGAATTCCTCACATCACTGTTTGAATTTCACAAAGAATTTGGAGTGAACAGTCATGACTCTTTGGCTTCTGTCTTCTCATTCCTTTTATCTGCTCATTCAATAAATATAACTGTAGGTGCTTATTTTAATATTACAGTGGGATATTTTCTCTCTTCCAAAGACTTTCCAATGCATCACAAATAATAAAAATCAATTAAAACTTTTACATTCAAACCACAATGAGAACTCCAGCTCAACTCATTTAGTCTTTTGGCTTGTTGTGCATTTGTCTTTTCTTTGTTGTGTCTGTCTTTTAAGTATTGTGTTTTATCTCTTTCGGCTCTATTTTCTCTTACGGCCTATCTGTGAGTAACTATTGCATACGTCCTTAGCTGTGCTTTTATACCCGGTGAAGCTGTGAATATGCTTTGTTGCATACGATATGCTTGTGCTTTTTATACCAGCTGACTGTGTAACTGTTGCTTTTTATACATAGTACGTGTCTTGTTGATGTGGCGAGTTCTGCAAGTGGAACATACGTTCATCACAATGGTTTTATATTAATAATCACCCTCCCATTAAGCCGAGGCATATATATAACCCACGGACCACGCAACACTTTTTAATACAATCGCAACAAATTTATGTTAACCATCACCCTCCACCTTAAGCCTTTGGTCTTATATTACAATCCAATAAATCGAATCACAACCTCTAATATATGAAAGGTTCGGGCCCCACATCCGACAGCGGACAACACGTCGCAACAACGATCGGCGGATCAACCAAAAAAAACGCTCAATGTAACATTTGCGATGTGCGATGTTGCGATGGTGCGATATTACGATTTCGCAATGTTGCGATGGCGCGATGTTGCAATGTTGAGATGGTGCGATGGCGTGATGTTACGATGTTGCGATGGTGCGATGGCGCGATGTTGGATGTTGCGATGGTGCGATGGATGCGATTAGGAAAGGGTACCACCATATAAGGCTTTGTTACCTCTGTTTCTTTGTTTACAAAGCGCTACATGTAAATATATATGTATGCTTTGGACCTCTATGCATAAGGCGCAATATATGTAATGCGTTGCATATATACTCCAGCGTGGGTAACGATTCCCGGAATGAGATTTATATATATGTATACTTTGCTGCTCCAATCTTTAGTGTATCTTCCAGCGGGGGAGGTGATTCTCGGAATTTGTTTGTATATATATATATATATATATATATATATATATATATATATATATATATATATATATATATATATATAAATATATCTCTCTCTGCTCTTTCACTATTTGTAGGGGTTACGATTCCCGAAATATTGTTTATGGATATATACTTTGTCGGAATAGCGATTCTCGAAATTTTCTGCTCCACCTCTGCCTCTATATTCGCTACCTCTGCCTTTACTGCTGTGATAACGGCTCTGCCTCTGCCTCTGCTTCTGATAACAGTTCTGCCTGTATTATATTCGCTTCCTCTGCCTGTCTCCTTTTCCTGTTTCTGCTTCAGCGGTGCTCGACCTCTGCCTCTGCCTTCTGATGCTCGACCTCTGCCTCTGCCTTCACTGTACATATTCCCTTGTAACTGTTCCTGTTTCTGCATCTGCTACCTCCTTTGCCATCAATGCCAACATTTACAACATTATTTATATGTTTTCTTTATCTATTCGTTTTTATTTTATGTCTGTGAATTTAAGGTTTTTATCTATATTTTCATCGTGAAGTCTAGGTTATGGTTTCTTATGTTGATTAATGCATGGTAAAGTAGAATCATGCAGTCTAAAAGTTAGTTAACTAGAAGTATTGAACGGTGACTACATAGTTAGCATATGTGTTCTGTGAAGCTCTCATAAGTGTTAAATAGAAGATAAGTCCTAGAGCCACAATCCATAGTCCCCATGGATGCAAAAACCTGATTCTAGCATCCCCTAATATTTCTTTAGGTGAGAATTTGGTCTGTGTAGCACATCATTGCCGAAAGGGTTGATAATAGTACTTTGGTCTGTGTAGCACATCATTGCCGAAAGGGTTGATAATAGTGGGTTTTGTTGGTTTGCATGGCCATATCTCAACCTGGGTCTAGGCCCCATTAATCCAATATTTAGCCATCATAAACCATTAAAATGTGAAAAAAAAAAACACCATTGCAATGTGACGAACAACAAGCACCATTGCAATGTCACAAATAATATTTTTATCGCAATCTGACAAACAATAATTGTCATTGTTCCCCCATGGAGGGTCCTCATAATTTCCAAATGTATCAATGATGATAGGATTGAGTGGCTTTCAAATCCATTTGGATCATGGCATAAGCCTCTCAGTAGGTTCGCATATTCAATTAAATGCAAGCACATTGGGAAAATAAACTCGGTCCTAGTTCTCATACCTTGTCACTCCCATCACTTTCAATCTCATTATGCAACTCCATTATTACCTAATGTGTCTTTCCTGATGGAATTAATGTGATGGCATCACAATTTCTCATGATAATCCTTTAAGCCCACCTCTAGTTATAGTGCCCGGTATACTATATTCATCACCTCTATAAATTATGCTCAACGTCTCTCGGTTTCTGATACATGGCCTCCATGCCCATTATCTTGATCATGTCCTCGCTTCTTATGAATAGATTATACTTTGGATTGCATTGGAATACTTAGAACTAGAGAGTCTCCATTTTCTTCGTCCCTTCGCTCCACAATATTCATCCACTTGGCTTACCATTGTGGAGATTCAGTTAGCCACCCACAATTATGATGAAAATTTGACTTTCCAAGTTGTCATTTTTCCTCCTTTCAATAAGCCGGTGAATTTAATTTCTTCATGTTCTTATAGCTTCTCCCATTCAATGATTCCATGGTTTCTAATTCGCTATTGGAAGGATGGTTTGGCTTACCTGGTTATTGGAAGCTCCAAATAGACAAGAAACCCAACACATACAACTTTTCTACTACTGTGGACACTATTCGTAGCTATAATTTCTTAGGAGGCCTTTTTTCTGCTTTTTCACCTCTATTCCACTTCAACCCACTTCTCGCTCTGCTAGTAGAAGTATTCTCTCAGTGGCCACTCTCCTGTCAGCTTTGGTGAAATATGGTGGTCCAACAACTTCTCTCTGTGATCATGGTTTGGACAAGGTTGCGAAGGTTTTCAACAATTGTAGCTTGATTGTAGTAGCATTATTTATTTGTGGCATCCCTACTAAGAACTTGTGGCATGCTCTAAAGCTCTTCAATGTCATTGGGAATCCCAATTCTTTTTTTTAATTATCATGTTTCAGGAAATTTTGTCTTTCTTAAATTGAAATTGCTCTCGAAATCATAGCTCTCATATCCATGCTCTCATGTATACTCTTTTTCTTTGGAAATTTTTTTGTTTTTTTCTATAAAAATGTTGAAGAGGGATATTTTTAACCTCAAGACACTAAATTTGTGTTATTGGTTTGGTTTCCTGGCGGTAAGACCACTAATATAGAGCTTTATGACTTGTAAAAATTCACTTTAGTAATAGAAAGGTGACTTCATACACACAAAAACAATAAATGTCATTATAATGTAATAGGAAACAAAAAATGCCATAATGTGATGAATAATAAACATCATCATAGTGTGCACAATAATGAATGGCATTGTGACATGATTAACACCAATTGATGCTTTATTTTTTGCAATAAAAAAATGACAATACAATGTTTTTAAAAAGTGAGTCCATACAGGTGAATTGGTTTTCAAATTGGAGGAATAACCTGTTATGAGTATTTTAACCCAATGTTTCGGACTTCATAAGTGAGTCCATCATCAGAGGTAAACACCTAGTGTTCATTGAAATTTTTTTGAGAATTAGGGAAAAGGAATAATAATTAGCCTTTCTTCCAACCGACCTCCTTATTAAGAATTAAATTTTCTACTAAAAATTATTATATATATTATTATTCCTTTTCCCTAATTCTCAAAAAAATTTCAATGAACACTGGGTGTTTACAATTGATGATGGACTCACTTATGAAGTCCGAAACGTTGGGTTAAAATACTCATAACAGGTTATTCCTTCAATTTGAAAAGACAATACAATGTGTTGAACAAATATCCATGTTGTAATATGAGAAAAAAACCAATGAGAATGTTGGTCAACTTCAGTTATCTTGTTCAACCATAGATATCAATTTCAACCACAACGAACTATCTTAAAGCATCCTTAGTCGTGGACAACATGTGCAACATATACAACCCTTGTCAAACATGGTCAAGTGATCTACATGATCAACCATGGTGAAAAAAAGATTAGCCATAGTCAACATGGTTAACCATAGACATCTATAGTCAAATGTTGACAAGCATGTTCACCCATAGGAAATCATAGGCTGCGATAGTCAATTATGGTCAAACAATCTTAGCAATAGTCAAACATGCTCACCATGATCAAACATGGTCAATAAATTTAACCATAGTCAACATGGCTCAACTATAGTCAACCATAGTCATCATGGCCATATCCAAATTACTTGGTCAACCATGGTCAAACCATGCTTGACTTTGGTTAAACAAGGTTAAAATTTTCATCCATTATCAACCATACACAACATGGTCAACCACAATGAAATTGGTTAAAAAATGTTTTCCCATCGTGTACAACACAACATAATCAACCATGGCCAAATATGGCTAAGTGATTTACATGGTCAACCATGTTCAACCACAGTGCACATGGTCAACCATAGTCACCTATAGTTAGCCTTTAACAACCATGGTCAAAAATGTTCCCCACATTCACGCATATTTGACCATAGTCAACATTTTCCTGATGATTTCAACCATGGTCAAACAAGTTCATCCACCATCATAATTTTCAACCTTAATTGACCACATTCAAGCATGATAAAACTAGTTAAATAATGGTAAACCATGGTGACCATGCTCATCCATGCCTAACTAGAGTCAATTTTTGACAAGATGTCCAAACCATACCAACCCATACCAAACCATGATTGATATGGACATCCATGGTCATGCTTACTCCAACATAATCTATCCTCTTCAACCTCGATCAGCCATGGTAAATGAATGCCAACCATAACGAACCATAATCAACCAAATTCAGCCATAATATATCCTCTTTATCCTTGGTTAGCCATGGTAATCAGAGTCAATCATGGTCAACCTCAGTTAACCATGGTCTACCTTAATCAACAATGGTCAACCCTCTTCAACCATTAATGCAACCATTTTTTAACATTAATGTAACATTAAGATTAACATTAGTGTAACATAAACCATGGTAAATTATGGTTAAAATTAATGAATTTCATGTAACAATGTAATAATTGTTAGAATTAATGTAACATAAATACATTGTCACAATAATTTTTGACCCAGGGAAAATTTTAGGGGCAAATTTTAAAGGGTTTTAGATTTTGGAGGGGCGAATTTTATATATATAACCCCTTTTGTATAGTCTTATATAGTTAGCCCTATAATTATTTTAAAAATAGTTAATTATTATATGTTAGCCCAAAAAATATATGTGCATAAACCTTAAACCATGGATTTGCCTCTCGATTTTCTGGTTTCGAGTGGATTTTAATTACATTCGCCCCAGGATTTACTGGGTCGGGGGATTGGAGTGACATTCACCCCCATTTTGTACTGGTTGGGTCTTGGAAGTTGTAGGAATTCGCCCCCATTTTTTACTATTTGGGGCTTGGGGCTTGGAATTTGGAGGTTATTTCCTGAGTATCTAGTCCCTTGGCCTCTCCACCTCAATTTTTTGTTTAAATTTTCCAATTTAGAAGTGTGTTGTGATTGCTTCGAAGAGTATAATAGTACTTGTCAATGGGGGTTGAGCTCATTGATTCTTTGCTGGATGTAGTCAGGAAGGAGGAAAAAAAATGTGATTGTCTTCAAGGTATGTGTGTTTCATATTCGAACCCTTGACTTTATTATTTGAATGTAGGTTTTTAGTTGTGAAAATTGTTGTGGGTTTTGGCTATGCAGGGTTTCAAGTGTGTCATTCTTTGGGAGTAGCTACTAGATCTGGGATGGGAACCCTTTTGATCTCCAAGATCAGGGAGGAGCACCCTGATAGAATGATGCTCTGTTTTCCCTTCCACCAAGGTGTTTGATACAGTGGTGGAGCCTTACAATGCAACGCTCTCTGTGCATCAGCTAGTGGAGAATGCAGATGAGTGTATGGTACTGGAAAATGAGGGCCTTTATGACATCTGCTTCAGGTTTCTCAAGCTCAAAACTCCTAGCTGTAAGTATATTTTCTCAAGCATTTTTACACATGCCTTGATACTGAGAAGTTCGAGGTTGCATATAAATAGTTTCACAAATGCATCTACTAACGCATATCAAAGCTCTATTTATAGGGTAAATGTTATGCTCTTTAGTTGGGATTAGTTTCTACGTTTTTGCACTTAAATGACACTATATTTGATTAGTTCACATCTCTACATGATTTGTATATGACCTCTTTAAATTAGGGTGTAATCAGTAAATAAACCAGAGCAAAACCATCTAAATATGAGTTTTAATGGGTTTTGTCATACTCAGTAAATGTCTTTAATTTGGTTTGTTGTCTCTGCCATTGCAGAGCATCCTGCTTCTTTCTGTGAAGCCTAATATAGATAAAATGGGCACAACCTATATAAATATGGCTTTATCCCTATGAAATCTGAGCCCAAGATTTGCAGGGTAAAACTGGACATAACTCCTTAATCCTTTAGAAATTTTAGTGTCACCCGCAGGGAAATATGGTGTTGATTATTTTTTTTCTCTCTCTGTGGTCCAGTACATCCTGCCTCTTTCTGTGAAGCTAACTGTAATTAAAATCCAGCCTCTTTCTAGGGTTGTAGAGTGCCTCTAGATTTGCAGGGTAAATCCTTGAAAATGAATCCAAGATTTGCTTTAGCGAATGCCTCAAATGGTCTTTGAAATACTTCTGGGGCTAGTACAACAAGGTCAACTCCAACAAGGCTAGTATGTGTCTCCTAGACTCTTCAGTTTTGCACAAACAATCTTCTTCAAATCTACTTCATCAAAGTTTCAAAAATGTTTCCTCTTCATAGATAATAGGTTCAACAAGGGTTAATAAATCTACTCCAACACTGCACAAAACAATTCTTCAATGATGGCTTCAAGATATTTAAATTATATTCAAGGATGCTCCAACAAGGATCTGCTCAACAGATATAGATGAGGCAGCTTCATAAGACACTATTGTTGTTTCTCCAAGACAAAGGATATGTCTGCACTTTCCAAGGTTTAGGGTCTTCACAACAATTTTTTCATGATCCGAGATTCCTCCTTTAGAAGGGTTGTGGTGGTTACTTCAATAGGTTTGCTTCAACTCAATCTTCAAGATCTTCATTCTTGTTCCAAATAGTACAAGTGGGGGTTTCTCCAAATATAGCTTCAAAAACTCCTCTACAATTTGTTCCAACAAGTCCTAAAGCAATAGCCTATAAGAGTGCTTTAACCAAGGTGAGATGATATGCTACATAGATCATTCAAGAAGTTTCTAATGTTGTTCTTCAAGTTTGCTCCCAAAAGGTCACTATGCTGCTTCATCAGATGACGGATAGTCTACTCTCAAGGGATGCTAAATTTCCAACCAAATGCCACAGGTATAAAACATTAAGTGTCAGAGGTTCAAATTTTCATAATGCCACATGTTTGAATCATTAAGTGCCCCAAGTTTGAATTTTCACAGTGCCATAGGGCCAAATTTTTACAGTGACATAGGTCTAAATTTTCACAGTGCCACAGATCTGAATTTTTACAATGTCACAAGTCCAAACTGATGAGACTATAGATACGATATTTGTTCGCATGGGTTTGAGGATGTTTCCACGGGTCTGAGAATCTATGCATAGTTCCAAAGATCTGAGCTCCTAAAATTTTGTTCACACGTAAATAACAAGTTTGATCTTCACCTTTACCATAGGTTCAAGAATATGAGCGATTTCAGTCTGAAATCCTGCGCCAAATGAACCACAACAAATACAATGAAACCATATGGGATTCACCAAAAAATTCCAAACTTTAGACAATATTCGTTCACCTTACTTCCTTGGTTCATGAGTTATGAACCCTCTTACTTATGCTTTTTCACTTTTTATGTATCTCAGAGCTAAGTTGATGGCCTAGAATGAGTCCAACTTTGTATTTATACTTGTTTGACTATTTTGAAGAGACATATCATTTGGGTTTGGAGGTCCGACATGAGTATTTGAGTCGACCTATGCAACAATATATATATATATATATATATGATGTCTTTTAATTTTGGCAATTTTTTTATCACAATCTAGCAGTGCAAGCAATCATGTGGTTGATAATGAGGCTCCTTTTTTATATGGTTGAGTAATCATATTTGTAGCTATCTTTTTCAAACTCTGACCATGGCATGTGCTTTAGGTATTCATAGTTTTGATGTATGGGTATGCCATTAAAAAAAGGTGTGGAAAATGCTCCAACATTATTACTTTGATATACAACATCTCTTGAACAAATTCTACTAGCACATTTTTTTTCTGAGTTAGAATATCATCTTGTTGGAATACATAGAAAGAATTATATTTTAGAATTGGTTAGCGTGCTCCAAAGTTAAAAGAGATAAATTTTCCTTGTGTTTCTCTTTAATCTTTAGAAATTTTTTTCATTGGTGGATTCCAAATCTAAAGTCAAGTCAAGATCATGATCATAGTAAGTCCACTAAAATTGAAGCTACCTTGAATGTACTCATCATCAACTTCATAAATGAACTCATTGCTCCATGATGTTTCCTCTCCATCAGAATATAATTCTTCATTCATGTACCTAGGGAATATTAGGGCTTGCTTCAACAATTTTAATGGCATCAACGATAACCTTATCCATCAAGAAATCCATTTTTCTCACACTTTTGTTTAGTACGGTCCTCATCTAAAATTGGTTCTAGAGAATTTCCTTTGAATTCCTTCATTTTGTGTCTAACCTTTTCTTCCCACTTTTCTTCTTTTTGAGTCTCTTTAAGTCCCTCGTCCTCTTTTTATTTTCAATAGATGTTTGCTTTCCCTCTTCCTTTTCTTGAAGATTTTTTTCTTTATAGATTGTGAAGTGATCTCGTTGTGCACATTTCAACTAGATTGAATTGAATTGAAGAATTTTAATGACATCCACGAGATCAAAAATTTTCTAAGGGACCTTCTGCTACCTTTCTGAACTATCTTGCAAGGTAAGACTGGCCATAACTCCTTAATCCTTTAGAAATGTTAGTGTCCCCCGCATGGAAATATGGTGTTGATTTATTTTTTCTCTCTCTGTGGTCCAGTACATCATGCCTCTTTCTGTGAAGCTAACTATAATTAAAATGGGCACAACCCATGTAAATTTGGCTCTATCCTGCCTCTTTATCTGTATTTAGATGTGCTTTGTTACTACCTATGCTCTGTGTGCCTAATCTATTGTTAGCATTAAAATATTGTTTACATTTGTTAAGAATGTATGCGTAAAATTTGTCCCTATCTTCACTAGGGTTATAGAGTGCCCTAGATTTACAGGGTAAAACCAGCCTGAACTCTTGAAGTTGTCCCTATCTTCACCAGGGTTGTAGAGTGCCCTAGATTTGCAGGGTAAAACCAACCTGAACTCTTGAAGTTTTCCCTATCTTCACCGGGGTTGTAGAGCGCCCTAGATTTGCAGGGTAAATCCAGCCTGAACTCTTCAACACATATTAATACACATTGTTCTGTAGATCTGTGTTAGTTTCTTTGGTAAGTTTAAGTGTTAGATTTAATTTTCTCATGGGACCCCACACATGAAAATGTTAGGTTCTTCTACTCCAACTCTTATGTATTTTAATACCTAGTTTATCTGGGTGAATAAAGTAATCTCCACAGTCTATCTTTTTCAGTATATCTTATGTAGTTGATATTGTTTATTGGAGTTGGTGATTTGAACCATCTGATATCTGAAACAATGAGTGGAGTCACCTGCTGCTTGAGGTTCCCTGGTCAGCTTAACTCAGATATAAGGAAGTTGGCAATGAATTTGATCCCCTTCCCCTATCACGACAAGTATCTAACTGCATCTGCCATGTTTAGAGGCAAGATGAGCACCAAAGAGGTGGATGAACATATGATGAATGCTAAGAACAAGAATTCATCATAATTTGTGGAATGGATCCCCAACAATGTGAAATCTAGTGCATGTGATATCCCACCTAAAGGCCTCTCCATGTCGTCCACGTTCATTGGGAACTCAACATCCATTCAGGAAATGTTAAGGAGAGTGAGTGAGCAATTCACTGCCATGTTTAGGAGAAAATCCTTCTTTCATTGATACACTGGTGAGGGCATGGATGAGATGGAATTCACTGGAGCAAAGAGAAACATGAATGATTTGGTGTTTGAATACATGAAATATCAGGACGCTAGTGCAGAGGATGATGAATACTATGATGATGAAGAATCAGCTCATGAAAGCTAGAGCAGAAGCTCATGTAATGCTATCGACAACTGCTAGTTGTTTCAATGCCTAATAGTTTTTTGTTTGTGGATTTCATTTTCTTTTCTTGTTCTTTCATGGTCCGCTATGCTCTCATAGAAGGTTTTATCATTAAATGCATAAAATTTGTATACAAATACTATATTATGGCCTTGGTTTTGTTGATCATAATTGGATTTTTATCTTTGTCAATTTCATGTGATCTATACATATTTCGTTTGAATGGCAAAAAGAAACAAGGTAATCCATCGCAAAAAAGTAAAATGTAGTGTGTATTTACTTAATGCATCTTACCTTTCAGATTAGACTAGTGCATCTCAGATTTGGTTTTGTACTAGTGCATACTAGCCTAGAATGGAAGGAATGCAAAGTTATGGAAAATTCAGTGAATTTTGGGAATATTTTTGTAGACTTTATTCTTAACTGTGCAAATTATCATGAGTTTCATAACAATACAATAGTTTCCCAAAAAATATTTGAGTATGGGCATTCAATTATTAGTTACTCGTATTGTTAAAATGCAATAGTATTCCTACAAAACCTTATGTATAATGATTACATGGACATTTTCTTTCCTTTGCCTTTCTCCCTTTTGAAATGCTTCAAAAAACATGTCCAGATGGGATACACTACAAGGAATGGTATTCCTTTGGCTCAGGTGCATGAAGGATATCTACTTCATCAAAATCAGTCGAGGATTCCATTAGGCCTTTGTCTTTCTAAGGTTCCTACCATTTGTGTGTCAGAGAAGACCACAACTAGAATGGAAACCTGGTCAATGGTTTTGTTTTGGTTCCTGTGTTTTGGCA
The DNA here is from genome assembly GCA_034641835.2 of Pinus albicaulis. Lineage (NCBI taxonomy): Eukaryota > Viridiplantae > Streptophyta > Pinopsida > Pinales > Pinaceae > Pinus > Pinus albicaulis. Next base: position 82,803,505 of record CM076582.1, read on the forward strand.
GATTTGGCAATACCAAAAGACAAGACAACATCAAACCACTTAAGGATCTCAGGATCTAGCCCTCCTAGATCCAGAGAGGGATCTCTCTATGAAGGCAAAGGATAATATATCTTTGAAGTTCAGTTTAAGGTATTAGGCTAGTTATAGGGCACAAGGGTTGTTATTTTGTTTTGTTTTGTTTGTTTGGTTGGGAAACATGAAAGAAGGGTTCAATGTAAGACAAAGAAGTGAGCAAAGAAGGATTTTTGGCAATGGGAGATAATTCAAAGAAAACACAAGTCCATTGGGCAATGGGGTCATAAAAGGGTTTACTTGCAATTCAATATCCAAGGCTTTCAAATGGGCTAGTCATCTAAAACAGAGGATCTCTAAAGATGATAGTATGGATGAAACAATAAGGAAATGAAGGTGAATGACAAGGAAACCTTCCAATGTGACCACTTAGGAGAAAATATAGGGAGAGGGCATGCCTTAACCGTCTATGATCAAACTCCTATGAGGCTAACTCTTCAGACAATAGAAAACATTAAGATTTGACACAAAGTGAAGCTTAAGATTAGAGAAAGACTTTTAACTTTCAATGCTTTTGACATTCAAATTAAGGGATATTAGAAAGGCTAACTGTTAGAAAAATACCCTAGTGAGACAAAACCAACTCTAAAACTCCCAGTACCCTAATTCTTTCAGCTAAAACCAAACAAGAACATCTAAAAACAAACTCTAAATTCATACATCAGCAAGCATGGATAAAACCAACAACTATACTGGTTAAATGATCTTGAATTTGTTCTTAAATCACACAATTACTAGAAAACATAAAAGATAAGAAGAGCAGGAAGCATTAGGGTACTTTACAACAGTATATCCTAAGCTAGTTTACTGATTCTTATCATAGAAATGAAATATGATGAATAACAGAGGGAAAACATTGACAAAGATAGAACACATCACCACTGATTCAGATCAGGATCCTATGAACATTCTTGTCATATTAAAGAGCAACACCAGTCACATACATCATTGTCCAGTAGCTTGATATCAACTAGAAATCATCTCCCAGCCTATTTTACAACTAATACACACAGAACTCTATCTCAAAGAAACAACTTACAATCCACGGATAACCAACATTTACAATGTGTTTCTGATGAGTTCTTATAGCTAAAAGAGTGACGGTAGAGGTAGATAAAAATTTAAATGAATCATTAAAACAAAGGAATAAAAGTGTTTGAGGTTCATTCTATTTTAATATCCCGTATTGACTTTCAATACTCTTTGGGTGAATTAGGGGTATTCGACAGGCTGATAATAACTCCAAAGGTATGTTCTTGAAGTACTCTTTGGCATTTGGTACTCTGTTTATACACTAGGAAAAGTAAGGCAGATAAATGACTTTCAGGCCTTCCATACTGTGTAACTAATGCTCTAGAAATCTCGAGACTTCTGTCAGGGTGGTAATCTTCTCAGGAGGTTGATGGAGAATAAAAAACACTGCGGGAACTCGTCCTTTCTTGGGAAAAAATCATTCTGTTGATGTGAAACAATGATATGGCTTGTTTCATGTGCTTTATGCCTTATTAGGCCTTCTAGATCATTCATAAGGTATTTAATCCATATATTCATCCTCTAAACACTGGATTAAAGCATTTAATCTTCAATAATGGGCTTTTAACCTCTTTAAACTGTCACTGATACTCTTTTTCGCTTCACTTCTGTCTTGTCTGTGAATATTGTAGGTTCTCATGGCACTGGAGGCTCATGAGAAGGTTCCACATTGGTCCTTTAATGAAATACTTCGTTTAAAACCTTCCCAGGTGTTTTCCCTACAATCTTCGGTTCTGAAAAACTGGCATTCTGTGCCCTGTATTACCCTGCCTGTGATGGTGAGACAGAGTGAATTTTACCATCTGTAACATTTCAAAAAGACAATAAACATGTTAGGAAATCAATGGGGGTGGAGAAGGATTGCTCTGGAGGGCCGAGGAAACAGTGTCACAACAATGGAGATGGTGGAAGCAGTGGAAAAACCACTGAAAATCGTTGCGGAATGGAAGAAAACTAGCCTGGTGAAAGTTTGGTGTGAGGACGGTTCCAGACCGTTGGATCAGATTAGACAATGGCGATCAATGGTTGAGATTCACTGATGGAGTTGTTTTAGAAGGTTAGGCAGAAGAAATAACTTTTAGTGTTAAAACATAAAAGCTTAATGTTTGGGTGAATTACAAAGGAAAAAGGCTAAAATGAAGGAGATCGGGGGCCTTTGGTGGTGGCACTAAGAGGGCAGAGGGAGATTGGATGTGGACCGTCGGATCATGAAAGAGATCAACAATGGAGATCATCCGATGAAGTCCTTTGGAAGGTACGATCAAAGAAATATGGATGGGAGCATGATATAATATGAGCAGTTGATCTAGATCAAATGAACGGTCAAGATCTTCAGATGGAGCTTTCGGAAGCAAAGGGGAAAAGGTGGTTTCAGCAGAAAAACTACTGGTTTCGCGCAGCTCCATAGTGGTTTTTAAAATTATCCAAAAAAACGCGATATACCTCAATCCCTGACATGTGTCCCTCCCAAAACCGCTTTTATAGCGTAATTTTGAAACATTAAACCTCGAACGCAAAAATCACGCGATATGAATTCTCAGCCATTGGATGAAAGGCAGAGAAATTTGACAGTGGGGATTAGAGCGCGATATAGAAAGATGCACGGGTGATACGGTGGGAAGCGCCAATGGCGGATTAAATCCTGACCGTCAGATCTGTAGAATGGATGACCACGATTTGATCGGGGATCGACGAAACAGTGGAAGGGAGGAAGGGGAAGGCGGAGTGCGATGAAAACTGGACCATCAGATCTGGCGTAATGGACGACAGAGATTTAATCGCATCAGAGAAAGGTATGGGACCAAAACTCCATGGTTCTTTGATTTTGTGATTTGCGATTTAGAGTGGACCATCGGATCATTGGAGAGATCAATGGTCGAGATTTGCTCGAAGGGGGAGAGACAGAGGGCCCAAAGGGTGGGGCGCGATTGAATCTGGGCCGTTGGTTCTTGTGGATTCAACGGTCCCGATTAATCGGCAGAGCGATGATGTTAGGACCAGGAGCGGAATGCGATGGTGTCTCAGCCGTCAGATCTGTATGGATGGACGGTTGGGTTTTAATCGGCGGGGTGATAATATTGAAATAAGGGCAAAGCGCAACGCGATCTGGACCATTGGTTCTTGTGGATTCAACAATCCAAATCTAATCGACGGATCGGCATCGGAGGATGCAATGGGATGGTGTTTAAGACTTTTGCGATTGGCGATCATGCGCGGGTCGTTGGATTATGAAAGAGATCAACGGTGGATACACAATCGAGGGGGTATTGAAGATATGTCATGGGCGCGATGCGACATTAGTGCTGACCGTTGGATCTCTAAAGATCAACGGTCAATATTGACGCGGAGGCCTATGGAACAAAGTTTCATCGCATCGGAAAAATATAAGGAAACAAAGGGAACACAGTAAGAAAAAGCTCCGATTTCGATTAGCGCCTGAGGGCTAGCGCCTAGTTTTGGCGCTGGGTTATATGTGGAGAAGGGGCTAAGGGCTAAGCCGAAAGGGGCTTAAGGCCTCAATGAAAAAGGGGTTTTAAGCCAACATGAGTGTTTTTCAAGGGATTTCTTGGCTTTCGGTAAAGGGAAAAGGGTGTTTTAAACCTGTAAAAGGGATTTTTAGTGGCTTAAAATGATTTTGGAGGCTTTTTAGAGGAATTTGGAGGTTCTAAGGAGGAAAAGTAAGCTTAATGAAAATGAAGGGAAATGAGTGAAATTGGGCAATTACAGAGGCCTTTGAAGCATTCTTTTTTACAAAACAGCAAGGTTCTTCAATGGAAACAGTAATGAGGGTCTTTTAAAGGATAGAAGACACATGGAGGCTTCAATAATGATAGGTTTTTCAAGGAAATGTATCTCTTGAAGACTCATAAACATATTTAGCCACTAGTTTGCTTGACAAAGATTTATAGGTGGCTAATAGGTTTAACACTATGTAAATCTTACCAGTGAAATGACTATAAGCTACTATTTTTGGTGCCTATGTCCTCCAGTTGTTATTTTATTTCTCCTTATTGATTAAGAGATTCTATGCAATGCTGACAGGTATGAGGAGTTAACACGTATTTGTGTGGTGTTTCAGTAAGTGAAAAACACTTCTCTCAAGTTTTCCTTGTATCAGCACATTTCCAGTTGTGTTTCTTGAATCATAGCTTTTTAAATCTCAGTTGACCTTTGTGACCTTTTAAGTTCAGCCTCATTTTCTTTTACACCCATAATTACATGGTTTAGAGATGGAGGAGCGTATATAGTCATTTCTTTGTATGGTCGCAATCTGCCCTCAAGGGTTTGTTTTTAATGGTCAACTTAATGGTCACTGTTTTTGTTTCAAAGGGAAATATCATGGGAAACCCAAGGATGCTTCATCACATTTGAATATAGTATCCAGATTCTCAAATAAGCCCATTGGAATATATTAGTGCACCTTACCTAGCGGGGTTTAACAAGGCACTTGCTAGTATGGACCTAAAAACATTCTCAGCAAATGGTGACAACCAGTTGAGATATAACCCCTTGTGTTAAGGTATCCCCCACTATCACATAATACAGTGAGGTAATTATGCTTTTCATAAGAAAATTACAAAGGAGACCCTTTCTTTCTATATTATCCCAAAAATTGAAGAAAATGAAATCACTCTATGAATGAAGTATAGTAATGGACTATTCTACCTTTCTAGGACGTGAATTCCAATCTCATCAATTGTAGACTATAGATCCTCAAACATACTACCTTTGGGTTGTGACTTCTGAATGTCGTTGCCTCTGCCAAAATTCAAAATGATCTGATTTCAAGTACAATGTTGAAGAATTTCTCCAATCTTTCTAATTATCAAGTATTCCATATGTAATTAAGTCTTTTTGCTATATTCAGTTTGCAAGCATGGGGTTTTTTTGGGCCCTATAAGGGCGAGGATATTATACTCAGTTTATCAAATAGAAAAATCACCTCTTAATTAGTATTCTCTCTATTTTTTCAGGTGTTCATCAATGTCCCATGGTATTTCAGTGCACTGTACTCCATGTTGAGCCCTTTCTTGACACAACGTACCAAGAGAAAATTTGTAATAGCACGTGAAGGAAGAGTCATAGAGACCTTATACAAGTATGTGAAATTCCTTCTTTGATGTAGTGAAAATATGCTCAACCTCAATTGAAGACTCTGATTATACATGATATAATGAAGGATATATTCAATGAAAATTTCCTAGAAACTTATTTAATACTTGATTTTACAGGAAGATTTATATCTCCAGAGAATGTGCCTATATAGTATGGGGGACTTAGTAGGACAAAGATGTATATTTTGGATCTCAAAAGCCTGCAGTAGGGTTCTCCATTAGAGCTGGGGAGAAAATTAATCTTGAGATCGAGAGAGTGGAGGTAATTTATGTCAAAAATTGCTTAAGTTTGCAGATTTTGTGTCAGTTCCTACATTCAAATTTAAATTTTTTGCCTCAGTTTTGTTTCAAATATACTTCCAACTTTGATGAGTTTTAGTTTTGGATATAAATTTTATGGGTGTTGCATTTGAGATCAAGTTCATCCTCAAGATCTATGCAATTGGGATTTTTCTTTGTTTTTGAATTCTCACATTCAAGTTGTCTATGTTGTTCAGGCGGGAGCAACAATTCTATGGGACCTCATAGTTGGTGGGTGGGATGTTTCCTATCATTTAGAGTTTGTGCTAAGTGCACAGGGAAGCTATTCAACTCTAATTGACAAGAACAGAAATTTTTCTTCATCCGATGAGCTAATTTGCAATTCCTTCAAGGCATCAGAGGCAGGGAAGGTAGTACTAATAATAAATAACTCCTCTTCAAACAAGAAGAAGGCTGCAGCCTATAGATACATGGTAAAAAAGAACATAGTCTAGGAGTTAGAGCCTCACAATAGATTGGATGTACTTAGAAAGCTTTCTTACATTCAACAATAAGAAATGTTAGCAGTTAAGAATGTGCCATCATTTTGGAGAAGGAAGTTTGTCTCTTTGGAAGCTGGAAATTTTATCTACAAATGTAGTACTATATAAAAGTTAATATTGGTAATAATAACGGTTGGTTGTGTTTCCAGAGCATATCATCACTATGAATTCCACAGCTTTTCATGTTTGTGATTGATAGGTATATGATATACATGTTAAAGAAAGTATAAATAAAATTTATAAATATTGACCACCCCAAGCCTAGTTAAATATTTTATTTATTGTTTACCCCATACATAAATCTACATAAATAATAGTTTTAGTTCGAAAATTGAATATTTTATTACATTCCTCATCAATAAAAATGATCTTCAAGGAATGGTCTACATTCAAAGGGTTACCTATATGTAAATGAAATCAGTCGGTTACCTTTGGCTACATATTTTCTAAAAGCTCAAACTTATCTTAAAATAGAACCGATTGTTTTCTTTGTCTTTTTGGTCACTATATAGTAATTATATCATGAATTCAAGACCAATGCAACCCAGAGAACCCAAATGAAGGGGGAGAAAAACTATATTTGAGGGTTAAGATAATGCAACCAAGTGGATTTAAATGAATGGGATACTAAAGGTGATGGGTTTGGATAATAGATAGAAATTTGGTCAATTATGTTTTGATGTATATATTTATTTAATTAAATTTTTTATTTTATTATATTAAAGAGTTGTGACCAATTTTATTTCATGGAAATGATAATATTATCACTATATAAAATTTTTAAGATTAGGGAGGAGTTGAAGTTGTTCACTATCTTATACTTTCACTTTATTATATTTTAAACAAGGATTAATGCTCCTCTCACAAACTAGGTACATATTCTGTAGAGGCTATTGAATATGCATTTTGTGGATAGTTTTTTTTTAAGGTTTTAGAGGTAGGCATGAAGAGAACAAAGAAATTTTCAAGATAACTCACAAAAGTTCATAAACAAACCACCCATTCTTACAAAACATTTCGTATTGCCTCCAAATTTATCACCAACATCACCTTTATCTCACACGGAAGATGTATCCCCACTCCCACGCGTTACTTTTCATCTCTTGGTGAAAATGCCAGTATTACTTGATTTTCCATGCTTACGTGGAACATGGTTGAGAGAAGGAACTATAACAACAATGGATTTGCATGAAAGCTTTATAATTCTTTCAAACGTGAAAGTTGTGATGTGTTACTAAGTTTCTTCATTATTTTATAGATCATTACACGTCAAATCGACTTTACTCCTTGACTCACATTGCATTCAACATTGTGCACAAGTATGATTTAAATGTATCAATCAAAAGTATGATTTTATCTATATTTGATAATGCAAGTTGAATATGTCATACAATACATAGGAGTGTTATGGCTATGAAGTTCAATATGAAATAATCTATTGAATGCTACTATTACTATTATATAAGGGGTTCTCCTCCAATGGCCATTATTAGCTATGTGAAGAAGGCTTTGTGGATTTGTATTTACTATAAGATTATGTATAGCTGAGTTGCAAACAACTAAGTAGAATTTGGTAGGAAGTTTGGAGTATGTGTAATTCATAATGATCTTGTCTTCTATTCATTGATGATTTTTCAATGTGTGAATTTTGACCTAATCCATTGCGTTATCAATGTGTCAAGGCTCAAAACTGGATCTATATTTCAACTACTTATGATCATTCCTAGGAACATGAATCCTAATTTTTGTAGGTTTAAAATTTATCACAAGTTTTCTCTATTATGGTCTAATTTGTGGAGGTTATCTCAAAATTTATTTAAGGTACCATGGATCTAAATTTCTTATGAAATTTCAACACTAACAAAATTTGGTGCAAATTGTTGATCAATTCTCACTTGGTTAGGTTATAGATGTTAATGAAAATTTTGTGTGCATGCATGAGAGTTGGGTGAAAATGCACAATGTTCTGTAGCATTAGTGTGATAAATATGGAATAGTGCAAATCATAGTTTTGAATATTAGTCTAAGTTGACTCATACCTAATCAACTCAGTCAAGTTGATTGTTGGTTGAATGGTTAATTTTTGGTTCAATGGATAGAAAATCTTGGAGGCCCAAATATCAAAGGGAAAAATGGAGCCCATCATGGGGTTCTCTTTGTAATTATCCACCACTGCTGCCTTCCATGCTTCCTCAAAATCCTCTCCAACCTCAATATCAGTGCTAGTAGTAGCATGAGCAACAACACTACGCTTACCAAAACTAGAAGAACGTGTTTTCCAAACTACACGAGAACTACTTCCCTCACGAGTCACCATGTGCCATGCTTGGTCTCGGTGGTTTGCTTCCTTCAACTCCTGGTTCAACTACCATATCTTCATTGGAACCAACACCCCGAACTCCACTAGAAAACGATTCACCATTTTGCACTAGTGATTTTCCATTTGTACTGGTGATTCGCCGTGATTTTACAAGATAATATAATCTCGTGAGAGCTTCACCAAAAAAATTATATATACATATTATATTATTAATAAAATCACCTTCCATTTTTCCTATGTATCATGGGGATTCACCCATTTATTATACATATAAATTTACGGGGGTTCTTAAAATTGTTCTTGGTTTAACCATCGTCAACCTCAAACAACCATTTCCATCCACAACCAACTCACTTCAACTTCGGTCAACCTCATTGACCATTTGTCCTCTTCATCCCTGGTCATCCATGGTAGTCATTGTCAAACATGGTCAACCAAGGTTGATCATGGTATTCCTTGACCAACAATGGTCAGCTCTTTTCAATCATGGTCATCCTCATCAACCCTCTTCAACCATCAATGTAACTATTTTTGTAAGATTAATGTAAAATCAACCATGGTCAATATTAATACAACATTGCTAGATTAATGTAACATAAATAGGGACCTGGAAATTATCTAAACAAAGGGATGGTCAAGACTATGAATACTATCATAGACCATTCATATATTGCCATAAAGGGTAGAAAAATAAGGAAATGGATAAACATTTTTTTCTTTGAGTTTTTGTTGCACTTTTTAGTGCCTCTAGGCTCTTATAGTTTTTTTTTACCGATGTAAGTAGATGTGGTTCTTTATAGAACAATGCAAATTTTGTATGGATTCAATGTATGTTTTTTTGACAGTTTTTTCATATCTCTCGATTCCCAAGGAAAACTTAATCTTTTTTGGACCCTTTAGCATGTAATTTTCATACACATTAATGAAAATTACGATTTTTTTTTTTTTTTTTTTTTCAGGAAGAAACCATAAATTTATTTACATTTTAATGTTTGACCATGTTCAACCTCACAACCCTCTCCAACCATGGCCAACCATCAATAACCCTCATCAACCATGGTCAACAAATCCACCCCACTCACATTGATTTTCAACTAGCACAATTGCATTAGTAAATATGATTGATAGACATCAAACCATGTCATTTCTCACTTGTTATACAACAAACAATATATGAAAATGGTGTTGATCCACATATATCAAACATATTTAATTTAATAAATTACTAAGAAATTAAAAAACCCAAAATACCCAATACATAATAAACCATTATGCAAATTAAAAATTAAATTTTATCAAATTTAATTTTCCTTCAATCAAACATCTTTTAATTGTTAATTGAACCATGATATGCTGCGTAAAAGCTGTTCTGCATTTTCTATTTCCCATCCGTGGATATCAGCCAGATTTTATTTGATTGCAGTGACAAAGGTTATATTTGATTATAGTAGTAAATTTTTAATTGTTGATTTTGAAATATCTTTAAAATATATAGAAAAATACAATCTGATACTCATATGGACTATATTTAAAAAATATTCTATAATCTGTGATCCCATGCTAAAAATAATATAAAGCAAATCTAAAGTGTTTAATCAATAATCAAATGAACACTAAACTTAATCTCATTTTAAAATTGGACAAACAAGATGAGGTAAAAAACATTGCCTTAATTCTTATACATTAAATTGGACAAACAGGATGAGGTCAAAAACATTGACTTAATTCTTATATATTGGATTTTAAGATATTTTCAAAATAGGCCATAAAAGTTAAAGATATTTTCAAAATAGGCCATAAAAGATAAGTTTTTTTTTTAATTAAATTGGACAAACAGGATGAGGTCAAAAACATTGACTTAATTCTTATATATTGGATTTTAAGATATTTTCAAAATAGGCCATAAAAGTTAAAGATATTTTCAAAATAGGCCATAAAAGATAAGTTTTTTATTTTTTAATGAATGCCTTTGCTTATGGGTATAGCTTAATTTGTGATAGTTTTGTTATGGAGTAATATGTAAAGTCTAAGATTTAAAGTTCAAATCAAGTTAGACTAATAAAAAAAACTTAATTCACAATAATTTTATTATATATTATATAAAATATGAAATTTAAAATTTAAATCCTAATAAATTAAATTTAAAAAAAAAAATACTTATTTCTTATTATAAAAAAATCTAATTGGAATTATCTCAATCTCACTCGAAGTGGCCAACATTGACACACAGTATCGCTATGTCAGAGATGTCGATTAAGGTAGAGTGCTGAACTGGACTACCAAAATCGTGATGGCATGATGGACACTTCAATCAATGGATAACCGCGGAATTTGCGGGAGTTGGGATTTCTTTTCACGGTGACGACCACCACTCGAATCATCACATGGATTGTTTAAGTTGTTCAATAATTGCAACTCAAATCATTAATGAAGCGGACAACCAGGGAATTACAATTGGACTCGCAAAAGCAATCGAAGGCGGCCACAGCTGCCTGCAAAATTTTAGGAGGCTATAGATCATCCAATGATCGATGTTCTTGGGACTTCATTTTGACCCATTGTACGCTGAGTTGAATGGCAGGAAATATACTTTATTTGACTTTGATTACAGATTCCGAAATATTTTTGGAAATTTGATAAACGTAGTTTCTTAATCATTGGATTATAAATTGAATTGTAGGAAATATTACAAAATTCAAAGACAGATGACGGAAGAACCGAATAAATTCTTCGTCATCTTCGGATGTAAAAAAATGTGACATATGGATTTGTGCCCAAAACCTATTTAGTTTAGGATGGATCTGTCATATTTTTAAAGAGGAAACTTTTGGAAGAAACGTTTAAATTTCGAAAAGCCTAAATTAAATGTTAGAACCTAAAACATACTTGATTAAGATGGACATGGGCCATATTTGTGAAGAGGTCGTATTTGGAAAGTGACGGTTGATGTTTAAATTTAACAATATTTTTTTTAATTTAATATTATGATGATCATGATTAATTTTACTAGGATTGGTAGGGTTTATTGAATTTCAAGAAAGAAGTTGTTAATTGGGAATATTGAAGGGTTGAACACTCAAGAGAAAGTGGTTTTCATATTGGACTCTTTTAGTATCATAGAGGAGCCATATTATCTCGTCCCAAGGTATCTTCAGGAATAGAGTAACTTCTGGATTCACTCTCTAGATCATGAGAATTAGTTCTAACCTTTGCAATATTCATTTTCTTCTTAGCACAAGGAAATTATGGTTAGCAAGCGTGGGATTGATAACCTCCTTATAGTATGTTAACTTTCATTTCCCCTCTAATTTTGTATCACTCCACAACCTATCTTTAAATTTGGAAGTAATGACCTTTTTAATATTATCCTTATTCCCCAAGTTGATCTCTTCTTTTATCTCCCAATGATCAAGACTTGGCATCCTTATGCCACCTTAGATTGAGTCGAAGATGGTTTTGACTCGAGTTAGAAGAAATTTTTGAGCGTCTCTTGCAAATACCTAAACATTGTCATGCATTCAATGGGGGAAGGCTACCCTCAGTTAAGAGAATAAGGTAGGGAGTATTACCTTTAATCTTGAGGTTGTAAGTAATGAATTGCTTTTGGATCATTTCAATTTTTCTCCATGAATCTCTAGATAATCTGCAGCCCATACCTCATATCCATATAAAATAATAGAGGATCTCTAGATATTCTGCAACCCCGCACCTCACATCTATATAAAATAACATAGATGAAAAGAAGAAAAACTTTTTCTTTACTCCAAATCCAAAAATATTATTTTAATATCTTTAAAGTTAGTAGTTATTATCTAAAAGTAAATATATATTTTTTATTTTACAAACAAAATATTATCACATATCAATAGCCAATCTAATCTATAATATATAAATTAAATTAACATAAAAATTGAACTATTATTTATTATAATAAACTTACTTTTTATTTTATATAATTTATTTGATGTTTTTGAAAATTATATAAAATATATATATATATAAAATTAATTTGAATAAAAATATAAAACTATATAAATCTCGGTACAATCAACCAATGCGTTAAAACCAGATGAAAGATGTTAATTAGCTTAAAAGTTTTATGGTATTGATTAGGGTGAAATTTCTAGATGATTTTGAAAATGTAAATATTTATGAGTAATAATTAATAAAAAATATTTTTCATATATTATATTATATTTAAATTTTATTTTATTAATAAAATAAGCTAAACAAACTCTTACATAAATTAATTATAAAAAATAGTATAATTCTTTTTTAAGTATCCATAATAATTTTGTAAACAGAACTATTTTGATAGAGTTTTAAAAAAAGCTAGTTCAAAAAGACAGTGTGGCTCATAGAGAATGAGATGGGAAGAGATTGAAAAAATAGATAACTTTTTGAAAATAATCGATTTATAGATTGTCTGGAAATTATTGAGAACATTCCAAAAATGTGGCTCATAGAGAATGAGATGGGAAGAGATTGAAAAAATAGATAACTTTTTGAAAATAATCGATTTATAGATTGTCTGGAAATTATTGAGAAAATAGATAATTGACCTATACACAGGGCTGATAATAATTGATTGGTACATAATTTGTTTTCTCTAATAAACAACAAAACCAAATTAACAAATTATGTAGGAGTACGTAACTTCCTTTGCAACGAGTTCCATCATCATCGTGTGACAAACAAACAAGAAGAGTCATAGGACCTACACCAATGCTGTGCTGACTAACCAAGCACATAGCAAGAAGAATGTCAATAGAGAAAGTTGAATAAAGTAGATGATAAGATTACTAAGTGAGTTAATTTTCAGGGTATTATACCAAAAGGAATATGTTATTATATTAAAAAGAATATGGTAGAGTATTTTTTTTTATTATAAAAAAAATGAAATTACTTATTACTCAAGTATTGAGAGGAATTAAATTTTTTTTTATTCTAGGGGAGGTTTGTATTTTTAATATATTTGATCTTAATTTTTAATAAATTTATAGTTAAGATGGATCTAAGTTGTAGAATGTGTGTGTGTTTTTTTTTGGACAAGTAATATTGATATTCCATTATATTAATTTATGGTATTATAAGAAACTCTATTTACTTCTTTTTTTCTTTTCTACCTCAATTTTTTTTAATTATTATTATTATTATTATTATTATTATTATTATTATTTTATGTAATTTGATCTAGTCAAAATTTTTACATAATTCCTATCACGAATAGAATAGATGGCATTGGGGTGTATTGTTAAGGCACTATGTGATGTAAATGTTACCATTAGAGAAACTGAGTGGGCAAAAAATCCAGTCATGTTAAGAGTTACCGTGGTCTAGGAATCTTGGCTGATTTTAATGGCTTAGATAACCCTTTTTGATAGCTTAGATGTCTCTAAGGCATAGTTTCTCACGTTAAAGATTAACTTAGAAAACACAAAAAATATCTACATAACAAGATAAAACATTGCAACATCTCTTCCATATTATCATACAGGGCTCAGATGCTCCTCTGTTGGAATTAGACAGGACATGAAAGTACAAAACATTACAACATTTCTTCCATACTAGACTATAAAGTTTCTCATAACACAATAAAAGTTAAAACATCCTTTTATTTTATTATTGTTACATAGTTTTTATTTAAATAATTGTTTTTGGAAAACTAATAAATTATAATTAAAAAAAATCATTTAAATTATTTTTTCAAAATTAATAAATTATAGTAATATCTTTCCCTTTTATTTTTTTGGAAATTTTATAGATTTATATCATTTTATATTTTATATAAATTTATATCATTTTATATTTTTATTTGTAAAAGGAATACATTTTAAGATAATGTTTATGTATTTTTAAATTGTAATCATGTGTTTGTACCATATTCTCCGGACCAAATTGCAATCCTCTGTTATATTCTTTAGAAGTCTAACGTTTTCAGTAAGTTCTCCACTCATATTCTTGGGACGTCAACGTCTTCTGTAAATTCTCCACTCATCACCAAGGGCTAAAACATAATGGTGACTAGAAATTGAGAGAACGTGATTATAGAAAGGGAAGATTAAAATTAGCAATTGAGCGGAGAAGGTAAGAGAAAACAAAAAAGTGGTAATAATTTTATCTTAAGAGTATTTTATTTTTTTATTTTTTAAATAATTTCATTATTTTTAACGAATTCAGCCAATTATATACATTTGTTAAATCTTTATCATAAATGAAGTGGTTCTTACATCTTCCTCAACATTCATTATACTTATTTTTTTAAATAATATTTAAATATTTTTGAATAGTAGTTCATATTTTTTAAACAAAATTGCACAAATTGTACAAATTAATTAAATCTTCATTATAGATTAGGCGCTTCTTACTTTTCATACATAATGTGTCATCACATGGACTTAATGTTCACATTCATTTTCAATTCCTTCTTATTTACGAAATAGACATAAATGTTTTTTTAATGTATTTATACTTTTTCATTTCCCTATTTTGAAAATTTTGTAATCATAATATTTTAATTCTTTATTATTAATTCAATTTATCACTCCAAAATATCATATATTATATTTTATGTTAGCAATGTATATATAATAAATTAATATAATTTTTTTATTTTTATATAAATATAAATATATTTAATAATTTTTATTTTGTTTTAATATATATGTATGTATGTTTGGTTTATCTTGATTTTATAAAATAAAATTTTAACAATGTATATATAATAAATTTATATAATACTTTTTATTTTTTAATAAATATATTTATATTAACTAATTTATATTTCACTTTAATAATATATACAATATATGGATTAAATATATAATTTTTAAAATAACAATATCAATTTTTACTAATTTCATATAAAAAATTATTTATCTTATTTCATAAAGTAAATGACTTAATTTTATGAAAGTTAAAATGTATATATTAATTCTGTTTATATATATGTGTATATATTTTGGTAAAAAGTCTTACGTTTTAGGTTGTCAAATTAATAGTGGAAATAATTATAGTTTGTTATTATCTATAAATGTAATTTGATTCATCACTTTCATTCTTGTTTAATTCCTAATAAATGACTTTCTTTTATACTCTCTCTCATGAGGTTTTGAACTTAAGTTCTGGAAAGGACTACATCCCACTCAAACGTGGTGGTCTATACTTCATTGGTCGTTGACTCATCATTGGTATTCAAGGAAATCCAAATTACTTGGAATGATCCATCGATAATCCCTAATTTAGAAAAGATAGCCCATAAGGAGGAAAGCTTTGACTCATGGAAAACTAGTCTAAATCTTAGGCTATTATACTATTTCATTACATTTATGGAAGAAAAAATCTTAACCAAGCAAAAGAAATTTTATATCATGTTCGAAGATTGTCAAAATCGTCTCCTATTCATTTTACTAATAAAAACATGTGGAAATTTTATTTTGGCTTTAAATTATTTAAAATAAAAATTTAATAATATACTCTTCTTCTTTTTTATTTTTTATTTTTAAATTTTCTAACATTTCATTAACCTATATTATTATCTTAAATTAAGTCATAAAGTCCAATAATAACTTATTCTAAAATATTAAATATAAAAATCCAATTTATATTCATAGATTATTATTATTGCATTCCATAAAATTAGGACAATCATATAAATTAAACGACTAATAAATGTTAATGAACATTAATCCATAATAAACATCAAAACACTTAATATTACCATAATTTTGAAAAATCATAAAAAAACAATCAAATTATAACTTTATTTATTATTATTAATAAATATAAAAAATTTAATTAATAAGTTATATATATATATATATATATATATATATATATATATATATATAATATGAAATAAAATTCTTGACTATCACCATCATTTTATTCTGGAGACTTTTTATGTATAAATAAATTTTGATACAATATCATTGACAAATATTATGATTTATTAATGCTATATATCCAAAAAAAAATAACTATAAGTCATTTTATAAAAAAAACATTATATATATATATAAAACAACCTTTTTAAATTTAATTAAAAACAAACCTAACTAAGTTTCAATAAATTCAGCCTTTTATTCTAAAAAAAATACTTTAAAACAAAACCTAAATCATTCCATACACATGAAATCTTTACCATCCATCCTTAAATATGCTTCTAACATAGAAATCCAATCTCTATGTATATGTTAACAATTGCAAAATCCAAAATGGTCCTTTAAGAAAAATGTATGTTTCGATGCCCATATGACTTGACCTGTGCGCAAATTTAACAGCATCTTAAATCCAATAGTCCAACTCGTAATCCACACTGTTAGGGTGAAAAGGAAAGAAAAATCATGTTCATCCATTTAAATTGAATAAGGATCTGAATGGCCCTTCCTGCAATTATACTGGCCTCCAATAAAGGTAAGAAAAAACCCACATTTTTTATGCATACAAGGCCTTCATAGGAATAAATTTGAAAAGGACTAACTACCAGAAGCAATTAACATTTCCGGATTTGATCATATCTAATGGTCTCAATAAGAAACAAATCTGAAAACAGTTAACTACCCTAGACCGTTCATCTAGTATAGAGTTGGTCGTATCATTGAATCGAAGGAGTATAAAGAAAAGGAATGACATGAGCTTCAACGAACGCCACAACCAGATTTAAGAATACCGACAGGAATGACATCACATTGAAAGAACACCTTCACCAAATATTAAGAAACAGGAAGTGCTCACTCTCTTGTCCTTATCTCGCAACAGCAATTATCAATATCGAACGAGCTACAATAATAGAAAAAATTGCAGTCGTGATTAACTGAACTTGACCCATCTTCCACTTTTCTTGACCCTTGAAACAATCTGTTGTTGCAGTGTACTACGTGGCGTAAGCATAATTTATGTCACAACTTTTGTTAATTGGCAATTCAGTCTCTACACTTCTTCCGTTAAAAACCAGACGAGAAAGTCTCTAGTCATAGTGCCTGGCATACTGTATTCATCACCTCTATCAATTATGCTCAACGTCTCTCGGTTTTTGATACATGGCCTCCATGCCCATTATCTTGATGATGTCCTCGCTTCTTATGAATAGATTGTACTTTGGATTGCATTGGCATACTCAGAACTGGAGAGTCTCCATTTTCTTCCTCCCTTCGCTCCACAATATTCATCCACTTGGGTTACCATCGTGGAGATTCAGTTGGCCACCCACAATTACGATGAAAATTAGACTTTCCAAGTTGTCCTTTTTCCTCCTTTCGGTAAGCCGGTGATTTTAATTTGTTCATGTTCTTATAACTTCTCCCATTCAATGATTCCATGGTTTCTAATTCGCTATTGTAAGGATGATTTGGCTTACCTGGTTATTGGAAGCTTCAAATCGACAAGCAACCCAACACACACAATTTTTCTACTACTGTGGACACTATTCGTAGCTATAATTGCTTAGGAGGCCTTTTTTCTGCTTTTTCACCTCTGTTCCACTTCAACCCACTTCTCGCTCTACTAGTCGAAGTAGTCGTCGAAGTAGTCTCTCAGTGGCCACTCTCCTGTCGGCTTTGGTGGAATATGGTGGTCCAACAACTTCTCTCTGTCATCATGGTTTGGACGAGGTTGCGAAGGTTTTCAACAATTGTAGCTTGATCATGGTAGCGTTATTTATTCATGGCATCCCTACTCAGAACATGTGGCATGCTCTAAAGCTTTTCAATGTCATTGAGTATCCCAATTCTTTGTTTTAATTGTCATGTTTCACAAAATTTGTCTTGCTTAAATTGAAATTGTTCAAGAAATCATAGCTCTCATATCCATGCTCTCATGTATACTCATTTTCTTTGGAACAATTTTTGTTTTTTATCTATAAAATTTTGAAGAGGGATAATTTTAACCTCAAGACACTAAATTTGTGTTATTGGTTTGGTTTTTTGGTAATAAGACTACTAACATAGATCTTTATGACTTGTAAAACTTCACTTTAGTAATAGAAAGGTGAGCTTCACACACACAAAAAAACAATTAATGTCATTATAATGTAATAGGAAACAAACAATGGAGATCGTCTTGAAAGAGTATGTTCGCGCGCTCTCCAACCTAGGGTTCCTGCTCACCCCTGCAACGGCGCAGACTGACCCTTCCTGACATATGTTAACCATTCGCATTCACCTTCTCGAAAGCTGCTTGTTGGCATAGGCTTCTCTGCAATGGTAGACCCTCCGGGGGGGGCTTCAAAGCCTTCCCCCTCAGTCAAGGAAGGAAAAAAAGCGAAGAAACCGCCAAAGAACTCCGATCCAGAACAAGCAAACACGGATACAAGAGACACCCTGATGCAAGATACGACAAACGTCCCCACAAAACAGTTAGACAAGCGTAGTGAGGTACAATTGGGAAAAATGAAACGCCCACGGTGACATCAACAACCTGCAAACCCATAGCAGCTGAAAGGGCCAAAATAGAACTTCCCAGTCATAGGATCAATGGTCAAATCCAGTACATGAAGGACCATGCTCTCATTGGAAAATTCATTGGATTCTGGCCGACTAAAAAAGCTCTGCAAGAATGGATTTCTGCCAAATGGAAGCCCAAGGGACATGTCACCCTGCAGCTTGGACCAAGGGGGTTATTCACTGCGATTTTCATTTGCATCGAAGACTGCAATAGGGTTCTGGATGAAGGTCCCTACTTCTTCAACTCCGCTGGCTTGTACTTACGGGATTGGGTAGAGAGATTTAACCCAGACAAGGAGGATTTCAGCTGGGCACCAGTATGGATCTGGATCTACTCGCTCCCGTTGGAATACTGGGATGAAGAATCGCTGAGAGACATTGGCAAGGGGCTGGGGGAGTTCATAAAAATTGTTGAAGAAATGAAGCTGCACAAATACACCTCATATGCCCGTATTTGTGTTTACATGCACCTGGACAAAGCCCTCCCAGATTCGGTAAGTCTCTATCATGATGATTATGAATGGATCCAGCCCTTATATTTTGAACATGTACCCTTCCGTTGTCGTAAGTGTCATGTCCATGGGCATCTTTTTCGGGATTGCCCTCTAAATGCAAAACCCCAAACCTCTGATCTCTCTGATAAGTCGGCTCAAGAAGGTTTTACCAAGGTCATAAATAAGAGAAGATCACATAAAAAATCCACCTCCGGGAAGAGGCCCCTTCAAGATGCCGCCTCCATTCCCTCCACGAGCAATAGTTTTGAGGTTCTTGCTAAAGCTACTGAAGACTCCCCTCGGGCAAGCCAGCAAATCCCCCCGTTGGTCAAATCGACCTCTCCTCCCCCTCCGTTAGGCTCTACCCCCATTCCTTTGCCCCTGGGTGACAAACTCAGGATTCCTGAGGCGTTTCTAAAGGATCCTAATTGGAAACCAAATGGTATGGACATTGACTGCATCCCCAAACAGACCCTGCATTCTATCAATTCCTCAGCAGAAAGCAGTCAAGTGCAAAATATGGATGAAGAACCGGAAAGCATTGACTTGGGAGGACTTGACATCTTCGAGCTTGAACAAGCCTGCAGGAGGAAGGAATTCGACAAGATTCACGAGCATTAGCTAGACACCCTGGAAGTCATCATTTACAGGGCCTACCAGCAGCATCAATTGGGCATACAAACAGGTAGTCAATGGGATGGCAACTACTCTCCTAAAGACTCCAAAAAACGTGGAAGAAAGACATATCTTCAAAGAACTATCACAATAATAAAAATCATGGTAGACTCAGGAAGATACGCCAAGCTGACAAAGTACTACAAGCCCCTCACTAATAGTGAATCATGAAGCTCACTTCATGGAATCTAAGAGGGCTCAACAGCCCCGGGACACTCAGAATGATAAAAAATATGATAAAGCAGGAGCAGCCCCAGATCTTCTTCATGCAGGAAACAAAGTGTAATAGTATCACTCTTGGAAACATCCTATCAAAGGCCTGGCTAGGATGTCACTCGGTGGCCGTGGATGCTTCAGGAGCCTCTGGAGGGTTGGAAATTGCTTGGAACACGCAGACTATAACGCTCTCAGACTTCCATGCCTCACATCATATTATACAAACTACTTTTCACATAATAGGCACCAACATTCATGGTCATATTACTAATGTCTACTTCCCTCACGAAGCAGGCTGTAAGATTGCCCTTTTAGACACAATAGAAGAGCTCAACTCCAATAGACTCCATCCTCTATGGATCATTGGAGGAGACTTCAACATGATCACCAAGATGGAGGAAAAGCAGGGAGGCCGAGCCAAACTAGAACACAAGAGTGGCCACTTTAAAGATTTCATCCAAAACAATATGCTAATAGATCTGCAATTCTGTAATGGAATGCATACATGGAGCAACTGCAGGGTAGGGCGGCAACAAATTGCTTTCAAATTAGACAGTTTTTTCATCTCAGATAATGCAGTACATCTTCGAGGTGACATATCCGCCTCAATTCTCCCATTGTCTGGCTCAGATCATTGGCCTATCTCTCTCCAGTGGCAAAGACCAAGAAACTCTACTAGACATCCTTTCCGCTTCGAAGCTTTCTGGCTCACCCACCCCGCCTTCAACGACCTCATCAAATCCACCTAGATGAACTTCTCTTCGCCAAAGGGATCAAAAATGTATCAGTTTCAACAGAAACTCAAATTCCTGAAAACCCAAATCAAGCACTGGAATTAAGAGACCTTTGGCAATATCTTCCAGGCATAGCAAAATCTAAACAAAGAAATGAGGGATCTCCAGCAACAGATAATCACAGAAGGCCACACAGAGGGGACAATGGAACAAGAAAAGCAGATTCATAATCAATTGGAGGAAAGAAGGAAGCAGGAAGAAATGCTCTGGAAGCAGAAATCCCGAATTAGATGGTTGAAAGAGGGAGAAAGAAACACTAAATTCTTTCACAGAACCACAATACAGAGAAGAATGCACAATACCATCTCTTTCATTCAAAATCAAGAAGGGGAAAGAGTGGAAAGCCATGCAGAGATCGAAAAGGAGTTTATCAATCA
Organism: Pinus albicaulis; assembly: GCA_034641835.2. Taxonomy (NCBI): domain Eukaryota; kingdom Viridiplantae; phylum Streptophyta; class Pinopsida; order Pinales; family Pinaceae; genus Pinus; species Pinus albicaulis. The sequence goes on from CM076582.1 coordinate 82,824,845, forward strand.
TTTCCAGGTGGTTCACCAAGAACCCCAAATCGATAGACAACCAACTATAGAAAATATCACACAAAATATGCCGAAAATAATTACAAAGGAACACAACCAACTTCTTCTACGACCAGTTTTGCCTCAGGAGGTTCATTTGGCCATGAAACAGCTCAAGGAAGGAAAAGCTCCTAATCCAGATGGCTTTACAACCACCTTCTTCCACAATTTATGGGATCTTATCAAAGAGGAGGTATGGTTGGTGGTGGAGGAATCGCGTACTCTCGATTGGCTTCTTCCCTCTCTGAACTCAACCTTCATTGCCCTCATTCCAAAAGAACAGAACACCAGTACGCCAGACAAATTTCGCCCAATAGCATTATGCAATGTCATTTACAAGGTTGTATCCAAAGTCATAGCTACTAGGCTGAAGCCGCTTCTACCCTTGCTCATTTCGCCTGAACAATCAGGATATGTGGAAGGAAGGAAAATACTGGATGGAATTATCCTCACTCGTGAAATCATACACTCCCTCAAGCACTCCAAATAGGCAGGTATGATTCTCAAGATTGATCTCTCTAAATAATTTGATAAGTTAAGCTGGACCTATATTCAAAAAATGCTAACAGCCTTTGGCTTTTCTCCATCATGGGTCCAATGGATTATGAGTTTGATTTCCTCAACCTTTTTTTCTATCCTAATAAATGGCATTCCCTCTCGACCTTTCAGCCCCTCTAGAGGTATCAGACAAGGGGATCCCTTATCACCCTTCCTCTTTGTTTTAATGGTGGAAGGTCTGGGTCACCATCTCAAACAAGCCCTTCTCTCCCAACAGCTCAAAGGCCTCTCCATACACAATTCTCCGGACATTACCCACCAATAGTTTTTTGATGACAACATGTTGTTTGGGCACCCTTCAGTGCATGAAGCCTTCCCTTTTAAATCCCTCCTGGATGATTTTTCTGAAGCTTCAGGGACGAGCATCAACACAGTAAAATCGTAGATCTTCTTTTTTCACACCCCTCTTGTAACTCAACATGCTATAGCCTGCATTTTGGGCTTCTCCATAGCCTCCCTACCTTCCAAATACCTTGGAGCTCCCTTAATTGACTCAGCCATCACTTTATGGACACATAGAACTCTGAATATAGCTAGAAAATTAGTTCTAATCAAAGTTGTGATACAGGCAATGCCTCTTTATCTCTTCTCAATCCTGGCAGTGCCAAAATGGGTCCTTAAAAAAATTAAAGCTCTACAGCGCAACTTTCTCTGGGGTTCAATTGGAACCAATCGCAAATGGGCTTTGGTAAAATGGTCGACAGTATGCAATCCCAAAGAAATAGGGGGAATAGGTCTGCGAGATCCTCATCACAGCAATGCTATCATGGGTGCTAAAATATGGTGGCAATGGCTCTCTACTCCCAACAAGCCATGGGCAGTCATTTGGACAAAAATGTATGCCAATCACAGACCACCGGAAGAACTAATTAGATTCACTCCTACAGATAAGGGCTCACAAATCTAGAACGCTGCTAGACAACACTTCCTGTTGATCCAACAACACAGCTTCTGGGAAATTAGGAATGACAACACTGCTTGGTTCTGGACAAACTCATGGCATCAACTACCGAAGCTCATCGGTATTTACAGGTCGCCTCCTAGACAGGACTGGGAGGAGCAACAAATGGAAATCGTCCAACAACAATGGACACCTAGTATAGAACAGGGGTATAGACAATGGAAGCATATCGAAAGGCTGATCAGGAATGTAGATGAGCAGACCAAGGAAGCCTTAGACAATGAGCTTCAGAATCGACGAAACAGATTATCTGACAGCAGGGATATACTAAGATGGGGTTATACCCCAAAAGGATCCTTCACTACCAAAGAGGCATATAAAATCATATGCAATGATCCAATTCCCCTGGATCCTCTATGGAGCAGAATCTGGTCATCTAGTATATGGCCCAAAGTCTCCCTATTCCTCTGGCTTTTTGGTCACCGAAGAATCCTCACTTGGGACAATCTCAGGAAACGAAACTTTCACGGTCCTTCCATCTGTCCCAATTGCAATGCACAGGAGGAAACTCTCCAACACCTCCTTGACTCTTGTACTTTTTCTAACCAATTATGGGAGAAAGCAAGCTTCCACTGTCAAAAAAGATGCAGAGTCTCAGAAGATATAATCAACTCCATTCGCAATTGGCACCAAAATCCGCATAAAAGCGAATTACTTAACCAATTATGGAGAATTATCCCCAGCCTTCTCCTTTGGATAATCTGGAAAGAACGAAACAAGCGCATCTTCAAAGATCAAAGCACTCCTTCAGATATCATATGGAGCAATTTTTGTCTTAATCTCAGGGAAACCTTAGCGCTACAAACTTGGCATACTGAAGATTTTCCCACTCTTGCAAGTGAGAAAACCATTTGGGAAAATTGGAACATACAACTCCCATAAGGAAAGCAAAATCACAGACCGTCCAGAATCAACAATACCAGAAAGCACTTATGGACTCCCCCTCCAAGGAATACTTTCAAACTCAACTTCGACGGAGCTTCAAAGGGCAATTCTGGCAAAGTAGGATTTGGCGTAATTTTCAGAGATTATGATGGTACTCCTCTCTTAATATTTTTCGGAAACATCGGCTGGGACACGAACAACTCTGCTGAATTGGAGGGTCTTTGGCAGGGTCTGCTCCTATCTCAGCATCTTGGTTTCCACCCTCTAGAGATTGAAGGGGACTCCCAAATTCTCATCAATATGGCCAATCAACTCCTCAATGGAGCTCATGCGCAAAAAATTGCCAACAGTTGGAGGCTTGAAGCTAGATTGGATGCAATAGAACAGTGGCTTCACACCAACCATGCACTCCTATTCAATCACGTCAAACGGGATGGAAATAAGGTCGCTGATCTACTTGCCAATTTGGGGGTGGATAGTGGGCACACTCTTCTCACAGGAGCTCTATACATAATTGAGAACCATGATCAAAATCAGGAGTGCAAAATATTGGTTCAAAGGGATGCAAATCTCCCGGATGTGGGTGAATCGGAGGGCGATTAAGGTGACAGGACATGGGTGTGGCGAAGTGTGGAGACACCTGCCCACCCATGTCATGGCTGCCAGACGGCAGACGGCATTTAAGTCCCGCTGTTTTCATATCTACTGCATTAAGTTTTAACGCAACTCAAGATCCGACCTCCACTCCTATTCGCAATTCCGCATGCTCCAATATGCTCTGGCCTTCGGCTCTCATCAATGAGAAATTTATGGTAGGCGTTCTTCGATGCCTTAGTAGTCGAGACGATAAAATGGAGTTTCGCTCTGGTTTATCTGAAGAGTCGCAACCGTTGAACTGCAGATTCTCTCCGGTTGTTGGGTTACCCTGCCTGCGCACTGTGATGGGAAGGAGAAGCCAGCTGAACTGTTGCTTAGACCTTGGTGACAATCTGCATTTCTCTCGTTCTGGCCTTTTTCTGTCTTTCTTGGCCTCTTGGAATCCTCCCATCTCTTAGTCCACCATCAATCCTGCTTCTCTGCCTTGTCTTGCGTCCTTTGCTGAGATTTCACCCACGCCTCGCCTGCGTCATAGGATGCGTTGCCGTAGGGGTAGCACCAGAGGCCAACCCTTACGCGCTCCCTCGAGCCCCTCAACTGAGTCGCCTTCCCACTCCAGCGAATGTTTCGCAGGCGGTTATCCTCACACCAGAAGTGGGAGGGGTCGTGTTCTAGGTTCTGGCCATCGTTTGGGCTCCCCTATTCCTCATTTCCCCACCGCTTTTCCTTCTCCCACGACGGGCTCGACGCTTTTTTCCTTTAACTTCTCTATGAACCGCCCACACATCACTGCTTCAATCACCGTGGTTTTCCGTGAAGAGGCCCAAGTGGAGGAACAAAGTACCCGTCCTGTGGGTCTGTGCACAGAGAAAGCCCAACTTTCGAGCCTTCAGGCGGGGCTCAGTGGCGTGAATGAGCAGGAACAAGAGGCTCAGGTTAGTAGGGCTCATGATGTGGAGATGGCGATTGGAGATCTTGGACCTTCCGTGTCTGAAGCTACTCCCACCTTGGACCTGTTAAAGAAGGATGGTGCCATGTCTGCATTATGGTGCTGAATTGTCGAAGAACCACCAGATGAGTAGTTGCTTCTCTTTGGTTTGGTTCTCTTGCTTCACGGCCCACTTAACTGGGCGTGTTTTTGTTTATATTACTGTGCTGGACCTCTGTTTTATTTTTTAATTTTGTAAACAATGTAATCGTCAAAGATATCAAAAGATGGTTCCCCTGCGTGGGCAATGCAACAACCTGAAAAACGTTCAAGGCTGGTTTCCCCTTATGAGGGCAGTCTTCTTTTTTTATTTTTTTTCCAAATTTGCCATAAGTCTGTGCAATGTTTTGACTTCGATCATGATGTAATTTTATTTCCACTGTTAATAGATTAACCTTACTTAGAAAAAAAATAGGAAACAAACAATGCCATAAAGTGATGAATAATAAACATCATCATAGCATTAGGGGAATTTTGAGGTCTAAAATGGGCCTCCTAAGAAAAATGTACAACCAAAATAAACTTTATAAGAACCAATAGGATTCAAGATGATGATGTCAACCATGGGGGATGATTGACCATTTTTTAATTAAAAGGGTAAAAATATTAAAAAATAATAAAATTATAAAACTACTTTTTCAACTTGTATTTTCAACTTATCTCCCAAATTTTTTACTCAAATTTCGAGCGGGAGTACTCATTGGATGCAAAATTTAATTCCTCATCCAAGGAGTACCCATGTTGCATACTTTCGATGGACCCTACTATGTGAAAAATGAGAAATACATGAAAAAACGTGATTGCAATCATGTTTTTTCATGTATTTCTCATTTTTCACATAGTAGGGTCCATCAAAAGTATGCAACATGGGTACTCCTTGGAGGAGGAATTAAATTTTGCATCCAATGAGTACTCTCGCTTGAAATTTGAGTAGAAACTTGGGGAGATAAGTTAAAAATACGAGTTGAAAAAATAGTTTTTTCTTTTTTCCCTCTAAAGTTTGATGATGTCATCAAATCTTACTTTATTATTTCCACTATTATTTTATAATTTCCTTTAGAGGCCCATTTTAGACCTCAAAATTCCCCTAATGTGTGCACAATAATGAATGGCATTTTGACGTGATTAACACAAATTGATGCTTTATTTTGTGCAATAAAAAAATTGACAATACAATGTGTCGAACAAATATCCATGTCGCAATATGAGAAAAAAAACAAATGAGAATGTTGGTCAACTTCAGTTATCTTGTTCAATCATAGATATCAGTTTCAACCACAACAAACTATATTAAAACATCCTTAGTCGTGGACAACATGTGCAACATAAACAGCCCTTGTCAAACATAGCCAAGTGATCTACATGACCAACCATGGTGAAAAAATGATTAGCCATAGTCAACATGGTTAACCATAGACATCTATAGTCAAATGTTGACAACCATGTTCACCCATAGGAAATCATAGGCTAGCATAGTCAATTATGGTCAAACAAGCTTAGCAATGGGTAAACATGCTCACCATGGTCAAACATGGTCAATAAATTTAACCATAGTCAATATAGCTCAACTATAGTCAACCATAGTCAGCATGGCCATACCCAAATTACTTGGTCAACCATGGTCAACCCATGCTTGACCTTGGTTAAACAAGGTTAACATTTTCATCCATTATCAACCATAAACAACATGGTCAAACACAATGAACTTGGTTAAAAAATGTTTTCCCATGGTGTACAACACAACATAATCAACCATGGCCAAATATGGCTAAGTGATTTACATGGTCAACCATGTTCAACCACAATGCACATGGTCAACCATAGTCATCTATAGTTAAACTTTAACAACCATGGTCAAACATGTTCTCCACATTCACCCATATTTGACCATAGCCAACATTTTCCTGATGAGTTCAACCATGGTCAAACAAGTTCATCCACCATCAAATATGGTCACAATGTTCAACCTTAGTTGACCACATTCAAGCATGATAAAACTAGTTAAAGAATGGTAAATCATGGTGACCATGCTCATCCACACCTAACTAGAGTCAATTGTTGACAACATGTCCAAACCATACCAATCCATACCAAACCATGATTGATATGGACATCCATGGTCATGTTTACTCCAACATAATCTATCCTCTCCAACCTTGATCAACCATGGTAAATGAATGCTAACCATAACGAACCATGATCAACCAAAGTCAACTATAATCAATCCTCTTTATCCTTGGTTAGCCATGGTAATCAAGGTCAATCATGGTCAACCTCAGTTAACCATGGTCTACCTTAATCAACAATGGTCAACCCTCTTCAACCATTAATGTAACCATTTTTTAACATTAATGTAACATTAACATTAACAATAGTGTAACATCAACTATGGTAAATTATGGTTAACATTGATGTAATTTCATGTAACAATGTAATAATTGTTAGCATTAATGTAACAATGTTAGACTAATGTAACATAAATACATTGTCACAATAATGTTTGACCATGGTCAACCTCAAACAACCATGTCTATCCACAACCAACTCACTTCAACTTCGGTCAACCTCATTAACCATGGTTAACGATGGTAAACTAAGGTTAACTGCAATTTGTCCTCTTCATCCCCGATTATCCATGGTAGTCATTGTCAAACATGGTCAACCAATGTCCATCATGGTATTCCTTGACCAACAATGGTCATCCTCATCAACCCTCTTCAACCATCAACGTAACTATTTTTGTAACATTAATGTAAAATCAACCATGGTCAACATTAATATAACATTGCTAGATTAATGTAACATAAATAGGGACCTGGAAATTATCTAAACAAAGGGATGGTCAAGACTTGAATACTATCATAGGCCATTCATATATTGCCATAGAGGGTAGCAAAATAAGGAAATGGATAAACATGTTTTTCTTTCAGTTTTTGTTGCACTTTTTAGTGACTCTTGGCTCTTATAATTTTTTTTGACCAATGTAGGTAGATGTGGCTCTTTATAGAACAATGCAAATTTTGTATGGATTCAATGTATGTTTTTTTGACAGTTTTTTTATATATGTGGATTTCCAAGGAAAACTTAATCTTTTTGTGGACTCTTTAGCATGTAATTTTCATACACATTAATGGAAATTACGATTTTTCTTTTTTAAGAAGAAACCATAAATTTATTTTCATTTTAATTCACCCCACCCACATTGATTTTCAACTAGCACAATTGCATTAATAAATGTGATTTTCAACTAGTACAATTGTATTAATAAATGTAATTTATAAACGTCAAACCATGTCCTTTTTCACATTTTATATCACAAACAATATATGAGAATAGTGTTGATCCAGATATATCAACCATATTTAATAATATGATTGCACTAGTTATTGTATTTAATAAATTACTATAAAATTGAAAAACCCAAAAAATACCCAATACATAAAAATCCATTATGCAAATTAAAAACTAAATTTTGTCGAATTTAATTTTCCTTCAATCAAACATCTTTTAATTGTTAATTGAACCATGATATGCTGCGCAAAAGCTTTTCTGCATTTTCTATTTCCCATCCGTGGATATCAGCCCGATTTTATTTGATTGCAGTGACAAAGGTTATATTTGATTATAGCAGTAAATTTGTAATTGTTGATTTTGAAATATCTTTAAAAATATATAGAAAAATACAACGTGAAACCGTTATTTTCATTCTGATAGATAATATTTACAGAATGTTATACTCATATCGACTATATTTACAAAATATTTTATAATCTGTGATCCCATGCTAAAAATAATAGAAAGAAAATCCAATGTGCTTAATCAATAATCAAATGAACACTGAACTTAATCTCATTTTAAAATTGGATTTTAAGATATTGACTTAATTCTTATATATTGGATTTTAAGATATTTTCAAAATAAGCCATAAAAGATAAACTTTTTTTAATGAATGGCTTTGCTTATCGGTATAGCTTAATTTGTGATAGCTTTGTTATGGAGGTAATATGTAAAAGGTCAAAAATATTGACTTAATTTTTATACATTAAATTGGATAAACCGGATGAGGTCAAAAACATTGACTTAATTTTATATATTGGATTTAACTAGATGATAATAAAAGACGATGACTTAATTCTTATATATTGGATTTTAACCAGATGAGGTCAAAAACATTGACTTAATTCTTATATATTGATTTTAAGATATTTTTCAAAATAAATCATAAAAGATGAGTTATTTTTAATGAATGGTTTTGCTTATGGGTATGCTTAATTACAGATAGCTGTTAGGTATAACATATAAAATTTCAGATTCAAAGTTTAAATCAGATTAGAACAACTAAAAAAATAATTTAATTGACGATAATTTTATTATAAAATAACATATAAAATACGAAATCAAAAATTTAAATCCTAATAAACGAAATCAAGAAAAATACTTATTCCTTATTATAAAAAAATATAATTGGAATTAGCTCAATCTTACTTTCAGTGGCCAACACTACACAGTATGGCTATGGCCAGAGATGCTCCATTAAGCTAGAGGTTGGAACTGACTACCAAAATCGTAACAGGTAGAGTGCTGAACCGACCGTCGGAAAATCGTAAACAAAGGATGACACTTCAATCAATGTACAACCCCGGAACTTGCTGGAGCTGGGATTTCTTTTTTCACGCAGACGACCACCACTGGAATCATCACATGGATTGTTTGGTTGTTAAACAATTGGCAATTCAAATCATTAATGAAGGGTACAACGAGGGAATTACAATTGGACTCGTAAAGCAATCGAAGGCGGCCACAGCTGCCTGCGAAATTTTAGGAGGTTATAGATCATCCAATGATCGATGTTTTTGTGACTTCATTTTCACCCATTGTACGTCAGGAAATATAATTTATTTGACTTTGATTACATATTCCGAAATATTTTTAGCATCACATAACGTTTCTTAAATTACGGGATTATCAATTGAATTGTGGTGAAACATTACAACTAAAGACAGATGACGAAGAACTAGTTCCTCGAGTCATCTTCGGATGTAAAAAATGCATATTTGGATTTGTGTCAAAACATATTTAGTTGAGGATGGATCATTGTATTTTTAAAGAGGAAACTTTAAGCATCGTTAAATTTCAGTGCTTCAAATTTAATGTTAGAACCTAAAAAAATACTTGATTAAGAGATGGACATGTCATATTTGTAAAGAGGCCTATTGAAAGACACCTGATGTCCACCATGTTCATTTTTTAAATTTACATTATGACATCATGATTAATTTTATTAAGATTGGTATGGTTTATTGAATTTCCAGAAAGAAGTGTTAATTGGAAGGCTGAAGGGCTGAACACTGCAGTGGTTTTTCATATTGACTCTCTTAGTATCACAGAGGAGACATATTATCTGCCCCAAGGTATCTTCGTGAATAGAGGCAACTTTCTAGTTTTCACTCTCTAGATGGTGAGAATTAGTTCTAACTCCTTGCAATATTCATTTTCTTCTTAGCACAAGGTAATTATGGTTACAAGGGTGGGGTTGATAACCTCCTTATAGTATGTTAACTTTTCTTTTCCTCTAATTCTCGCATCATTCCAAACTGCCTTTAAATCTCCAAAGTAATGACCTTTTTAATATTATCCTTATTCCCCCAAGTTGACTTCCTCTTTTATCTCCCAATGATCGAGACTTGCATCTTTTATGCCACCTGGGCTTGAGTCGAAGATGGTTTTGACTCGAGTTAGAAGCCATTTTTGGAAGTGCTCTTTGCAAATACATAAACATTGTCATGCATTCAATGAGGGGAAGGCTACCTCTTCAATTGGGGAGAATAAGGTAGGAGTATTACCTTAATCTTGAGGTTGTTATGAATTTTTTTGGATCATTTCAATCTTTCTCCATGAATTTAGACAATCTGGTGGGTGCACACCTCTCATATCCATAAAATAACAAGAGGATCTTCAGATATTTCGCAACCCCACACCCTACATCCAGTATATAAAATAACAAAGACAAAAAAAAAAACTTTTTCTTTACTCCAAATCCAAAAATATTATTTTGATATCTTTAAAGTTAGTAGTTATTATCTAAAAGTAAATATATATTTTATTTTTACAAACGAAATATTATCATATATCAATAACCAATCTAATCTAGTAATACATAAATTAAATTAACATAAAAATTAAACTATTATTTATTATAATAAACTTTTATATATATATATATATATATATATATATATATAATTTTAATATTAATGTTTTTGAAAATAATATATATATATATATATATATATATATATATATATATATATATATATATATATATATATATATATATATATATATATATATAACTTGAATAAAAATATAAAACCATAAATTCGGGGACAATTAACCAATGTGAAACTAGATGAAAGATGTTAATTAGCTTAAAAGTTTTGTGGTGTTGATTCGGGTGAAATTTATAGATGACGTGAAAACGTATATATTTATGAGTAATAATTAATAAAAAATATTATTCATATATTATATAATATTTAAATTTTATTTTTATTAACAAAAAATAATAAACAAATTTCATATAAATTAATTATAAAAGAAGAATTTTTTAAGTATCCATAATAATTTTGTAAACAGAGTTATTTTGATATTTAAAAAACCTAGTCCAAAAGACAGTACATATCTTGCAAAATGTGGCTCATAGAGAATGAGATGAAGATATTGAAAAAATAGATAACAAAAAATAATTGATTTACAAACTTGTCTTTGAAAACACGAGAAAATAGAGAATTACACATACAGGGCTGATAATAATTGATTGTACATGAATTGTTTTTCTAATAAACAACAAAACCAAATTAACAAATTATAGGAGTACGTAACTTCCTTGCAACAAGTTCCATCATCATCGTGTGACAAACAAACAAGAATTGGCAGAGCTACACCAATGGTGTGCTGACTAACCAAGCACATAGCAAGAATAATGTCAATAGAGAAAGCGAATGGAAGTAGTTGATAAGATTACTAAGTGACACTTTTCAGGTATTATACCAAAAAAGAATATTTTATTATATTAAAAAGAATATGGTAGATAATTTTTTTTATTATAAAAATAATAACTACTATTACTCAAGTATTGAGAGGAATTTTTTTTTTTATATTCTTAGGAGAGGTTTGTATTTTAATATATTTGATCTTAACTTAATAAAATTGCACCAGACATATAGTTGCAGAATGTATGTGCTTTTTTTGGACAAAGTGATATTGTTATTCCATTAATTTATGTATTATAACAAACTTTTTTTTATTTCTTTATTTCTTTACCTTAATTTTTTTTTTAATTATTGTTATTATTATTAGTATTATTTTATGTAATTTGACTAGCTAAAACAGTTTATATAATTTTATCGTAACAGAATAGATGGTAAGTTGAAAATAATTATATTATTTTGTATTAATGGAGAAAAGGTTACACAAGTTGTAAATTTATCTTTAGTTTAGGATTTGTTCCTAGAGTTTAGGGTTTGCTTAAATCTCCCTGATTTTCATAATGTATTTACGATGTAACATTTCATTCATGAATGTAGAGTGTACTAGAGTGATTCCCGCTTTGAGTGTAGTCTTGTGTGCCTTCACCCGAGCTAATTTCTTTTTTCAATTTTGTCTGTTATTTATCTTGGTACCTGAGGCCCAGATTAAAGAGCCCTGATCTTTTTATTGCCTTTGTGGCCACTTTGCCTTTAGAAGAATCGCCTTGTGGCTTGGAGGTGCCTTTTTGCACGCGCAATAGAAAGCTTTGTGCTCAATTGAGTAGGTGGACCCGCACACTGCTCGGACCTCGCATGATTTTTTAATTTTCTGAGCAGAAGGGTTGGCGCGCTTTCGGCGCCCGCGCCCACGCCAGGGATGCAGAATCGGCGCGTCCGTTCGGCCACGATCGCGCCACCGCGCCTGAATACCAGGAAAATTATGTTAAACTACTGAAAACCTGCCGCTGTTTTTCCCCACACCATTTCATCCGGGCATGGGTTTTGTTACAATGCAGCAAGATGACAGAGCTTAGTGAAATGAAGTCGCTTTCATCAAGGCTCACAGGGCGAACTCGGCCCAAAGTCTATTTTTAGACCAGTGTCTATTTTTAAATATATGGAGCATGTCCAGGTCGTAGTATGTTATTCTCGGAGTATTGGCTGTTAAAACAGATGGACCTCATTTTCGTGACCCATGTGTCGATAGGTCGAAGTCTATTTTTTAGACCGCCTATCCTAAAACAGGGAAGTCAAATATTATTTACCCTTAATAATATTTGGACCTAAAAATGAAGAAATTACTCTCTTGGAGCACCCCGCCCGAGCCTCTGGAAGTGGCTCATGCATCCGAAAGAGGAATTACACTATTCCTAGGGTTTGATGGCATCGATGCAGCGTCGACTCAAATAGACCTACAAGTAAGAATTTTTGGTGGAGTTAACGATATTTACCAGTGGAGTTGTGTTCAAGCCTAACTTAGTTGAACCACAACAGCTCAACTTTCTAATCAACCACAAGGAGGGAGTGAATTAAATATTATTTAATTCATTAATTAGTAACTCATTATTCAACTCAAGAACACACGCGCTCGCTTGCCAGCATGACCGCTTAGTGGAGACCGAAGAAAGAGGTAGATGAAAGGTGGAGTTGGCTATCGTACACATCACCAGTAATGAGATTTGCAATTAATACCTCTGGAGAAATTGCCCATGATGATTGCGTTCGTCGAAGCGAAGTGAGATTTGAACCCCAGGCATCTCTAAGTATAGACAAAGTTCGGATTGCGCAATAGAGGCAAGGCAATTACAAATGGTGCCTTGAACTTATGAACTGCTCAAAACCCAGCCAGTTTGTGTGTAATCTCTCATGAGACATAGTACCGATATCAGGAGGAGTATTGTACCGAGTTTGTTACATGATTTCCTCCATTATAATATACACACAGCTGCAAAGGTTTTCAGCTATAAGCTTTCCCCCATACATGCCGTGTTAATGTGTATGATGATTTGATGTGTTATCGCTTGATTTATTTTTCCGCATGTGTGATGATTCTAGTAACAGATTATGTATGTGTGTACATGCACGAATTGTATGTGATCAGGATAGTCTCGTGGATAATTAATCATTATTCAAAGAAATTTCTACATGGCATCGCAGCTATTAAAGCAATAGGATTGATCATCACAAGGATTACAAACTTACGTACGCAGTTCCAGATGCGGGCCAGGTAGCCTCCTGACCATCTTTTCTTCGGAAAGTGAAAGGTCCGGGTAAATGCCCTTGTAGTCAATCATGGTTAGAAATAATCTTCAATTTTTGCCGCATCTGTGTTTTTTGCTGAGCTTCTTTGAGGTGGAATTCGACCTTGCGCAGTTTTGTTTTCTTGGTGCCAAAAGAAAGAATGCTCAACGTTTAAGTACCCAAGCAGGCCTTTTCCTCTTGAAGGCTCTGGCCTATGTTTTTGAAGGATCGCATGGAGTGCGTATTAGAAGATAATGGTTTCAAAAGGAGTTCGTAGATACGAATGTCCAAAAGCCCATTGATCCCGCCGAAGTCGAAGCATGGCAAAAGAAGATGGCAAAATGTCGAAGGATCCCGTTGGAGGCGCCAAGGATCATATTGTATCCAGCCTGCATGGAAAGGCTTTCCATATTTAATGTGGAAAGTTTTGACGGATCTATTCCGCAGTAAGAGCGACTAAATACTGCGTCAGAAGATAAGCTCGTGAACATTAAGATGGAGAAAGGCAATGATTGCTAAATACCTCACAAAGTTCACTCGGGCAGCAAGATGAGTCAGGAAGTGTGGGGGTGATCGTCGGGGCGACGAGGACATGGTCGCACTCCGGTTTCCTGTCTTCCGAAGGCTTGGTACCCATACGCCGCATAGTGCCGAATGGCTCGGAGAAGTCAGCGGATGGGAGTGCTTTTGGCAGATCTCATGAGGAGATAAGGAGGACTACTGTGATGGATCTTTCATCAAAGGGAGCTGATGAAGAAATGTTTCTTCGAAGGCTAAACCATAAAAGAAGGGAAGGGTAAGAAAACCTCTGGCCTCCAGTGAAAGGGCAAGAAGTAAGATATGGCGAAAGTGAAGTGTTTTTCACCGCGATGATCACGAACATTATGCTACCAATTGTCCAAAGAAGAAGAAAGCAAGCGAAGATTCCGTACGTGAGTAGTTTTTGGCTTCAAGGCCGAGCTTGACTTTTTCATCGACGATGCTTGGTTTCAAGTGTGATGGGACCTGTATTCTTAGACAAAATGGCATCAGCTCTATGCGTATTTTAGACCAGATCGTTTCGTATCCGGAGGACAAAGACTTGGGTGTGCACATCGAGATGGGCGATACGTGTAGACACAAAGACTTGCATTTGCACCATATCCTTTCAGGGAGTCTGCAAACCTTTGTATTGAAGGATGTCATGGCACCGGATTGAAGAAGAACTTGATCTCTGTGGGCGATGTTGGAGGACAAGGGTATGATGTGGCCTTCGTCGAAGGAAAAGCCTTTCTTGCCAGTATAAGGCTATTGGAGACTCGAAAGACAGGGGTTCGGTCCAAGAACCTTATCGCTCATGTAGATGGCCACGTTGTGCCCATGGTGCATGAAAAGAAGGAGAAGTGGTGAGCCCAGATGATGAGGGCGAACCCATGGCATGTGATTGGGCCACCTTCAACATGGAGCTTTGGAAGATTCTACGCAGATTTCTACCCAAGTTTTCTTGGGCGGCATCAAGGCAATGACTGGGCAGCAAGGGTGTACCTTGAGAAGTATGTGAAAGCCACCTTTCACGAGAAGGATAGTCGCGCCACGACGATCCTCGAGAGAGCTCGCCGCACGTGTGTGTCCTTTTCTTAGTTGTTTACACAAAGCACAAGTATTATGTGATCTTTAAGGATGATTTCTCTCAGTGTTGGATCTTCTTCTGCATATGAGCCACATATCTGCCGCCAAGCTCGTGAGTTTAAAGCACCGATTGAGAAGGGAGCTCGTGAAGAAGGTGATTGCTCTAAGGAGTAATACCCGTGGTGAATTCATCTTCGCTAATTCGTTGAGTTTCCGCAAATGCGAAGGGATCTTAGAGCCCATCGCACCCTACAACCCATGCGAACGGGGTGTCGAAAGTTGTGCCACGCAACGATCGTGGGTGCCGCACGGTGATGTTGCATGACCGTGCCTACCTTCACTAAAGTTGAGGCCAAACACAAAGAGGTGGCGGTGCAGAACCGGCGTCCCCATGTCTCAGGCATGAGTACACCGCAGGAGGCTTATTCCGGCAAGAGGCCCGTGTTGAATCTCTAATTAAACCAAGAGGGTGGGGGGGGGTGAACTGGGCCGATTATTCCATATTTAAAACTTTTCAATGTTCCTTGTTTAACACCTTCATTTCAAACTTATTTTATGTGAGAGCACCTTAGAATGTAACCGAAAGTATTAGCTTAATAGAGCAGACTAACTCGATATGCAGTGGTATTAAGCAAAATGATACATATCAGATCAATACATAAATATCATGCACGTAGACACCGTACATAAGTGGAAACCCATAAATGGAGAAAACCACATCTTTTTATTATTGTTGTGATGCAAAGGCAAGCTCCAACTCCCTCTCACCATTGTTTTTATGCACCAACCCAAGGCGTGAGGCTCTCATCTCCTCAATTCTCGCAAGCTACAACTTGCAAGGAAGCACCAACTCCTTCAGCCTTTTCTTGTGCACCAACCCGCGCAGCTCCAACCCCGCCGCCACAATCGACGACTATCAAGTCAGTAACTCGATAGAAGCTCCAACTTCCTCAATTTATCAAATCAAATTTTATTGACGACTTCCGTATATCTGTTTCGTAGGGCTTCTCCTTCTCGTTATGCTTTTCTTAATCTTCTGCCTTACTCTTCTATATTCTACCTTCTCTCGATTTACTCTTACTTCTCTATCTTGAATATCAAGATGATATTTATAGATTTTTCACATGATCGTTTGTATTCTGGAATTCGAAATGGAAAGTCATGTCTTTGCCTTCTTCCTTCACCCTTTTATCAAATTATCGTAAAATTAATAACTAGGTGTCAAATTTTGACATTGGCGAAAGGAGTTTGTTTTTCTCGAGACTTGCCAATGCATCACAAACACAAACTAATTAAAACATTTACATTCAAATTTAAATGAGAACTCAGCCTTCACCTGCTTTTGCCTCGCTTGCCCATTTGTCTTTTCTCTGATCGTGTCTTTGTCTTTTTCTGTGGATCGTGCTTTATCTCTTTCTTCGTTCTCTCGTATGTCATTCGTATATGCCCGTCGAAGGTAATTATTTTTGTAATCGCATTTTTCATTTTTATATCGCTTTATATATACAAATGAATATATTGTCTTTATAATTCTAGCCATATTCCAACGCTTTTCATGCCACGAGTGCCTCGTTGATGTGGAACATTTCCGCGTTTTAACGGACATATATCACTATTGTATATTGACAATCGCCCTCTCCACCCAAGCCGAGGCTCGTGGGTCCACGTAATTACTGCACTTTTCAATACAATCGCAACAACTTTATATATATATATATTTATATATAACAACGCCTTCACAAATTTCCGTTTGCGATTAGAACCGGAACTCAAACACTTGTTAATCATAGTTAATAAGCCCACGGTCCGGGCTTCAATCAAATGCAATCAAGATAATAGAAATTTCTGATTGCAATCAGAACACGATGCGATTTGCATATATCAACCCCGCTTACAATCGGATCGGGTCCGGGCGACTTCAATCGCAGTTCCGATTGCGATTGAGATTCCGGATGCGATTGAACCTATTAAATCCATCGTATAATGCTATCGGTCTTGCCACTTGGATTTGTTATTATTACAAAGGACTTGGCGAACAATCGGAAAGTTCCGGGCGCGATTAGCCTAATCAAATACATACACCATCGTTAATACAAAGTCGTGCGATCAATCGGAGAGTTCCGATTGCGATTGGAGATTTTAGATGTGATTGAACCTATTAACCATCGTATAATGCCATCGGTCCGCCACTTGATCGAGCATATTATGCACACCGCGATCAATCGGAAAGTTCCGATGCGATTAGCCGGAATTCAACATATATACACCATCAAAGAACACAACGTACCTGCATTCAACCTTAATCGCAATCGCAAGTCTTTTAATATGTGCGCATTGGACCAACGTTCATTATATTTTGCCGATACGATTGGGACAGACTTCAAACATGTTTGAATTATAATTCATACCTCCATCGGTCCGGACTTCAATTGGCATCGCAACCTCACACATGTTCTCCGATGCGATCGACCAATTCCGATGCGATTGGGAACTCGGATGCGATTAGAAATAAACTATGGCATATAGCTCAATCGGGTCCGGCCTGAATTACAATATAACAAAACTCCACCGATTGAACCTTTTCTCCGATTGCGATTGGGGAGGCAGTCCCAATTATAAGCCATTTCGTTTTTGATAGAACCTTTGGTTAAAGTGCTCCACTTGTATACAATCGATATATATGCTTATATATATTTTTTGCCGCTGGAGTGAAGCGATTCCCCGGAATAATGTTTGTATTTGTTATATGTGCTCCGCCGTATTGGAGAGTGCGATTCCCGAATATGGTTCGCATTATATGCAACGCCCGGCCGGAGTCCCGCATTCCCCGAATAAGATTCGTGTTGTATAACGCTGCTGAGCAAAAAAAAGTATTCCTTTAATATGGCTCCGTATTATATGTCACCGGAGGAAGCGATTCTCGGAATTTTGTAACCGTCTCTATGCCCTCTCGTCTCTCGCTCGCCCTCCGCCCGGCCGGGAGCGCGATTCCCCGGGCCAGAACTCCGCTCTCTCCCTCGTCTCCGGCTTCCGTCACCGCTCTCGTCTTTATCTTTCGAAGGCTGTCTCTTCACCGTGCTTCTATGATCGTTACATTTTGACTTTCTTCTTGCCGTCTTCTATTGCCGCGCCGTGCCTCTTTTGCCTTCCTTGCCACAAGACCGCCGTTCTATGCTGCCTTCCTTGCCATCAATGACAATATTTGGCCAGCCTCCCCTTTCGGGTATTGATGGCAATCCACTTTCTCTCCGTTGCTTTCTTTCTTGTTGCTTGCTCTTCCTTGCTTGCTATTTTTTCTTCCTCCCTCGATAACATCAATGGCAAAGGATGACACCCCCATCCTCCGGAGTGGTTCGTCAAGGTATTTTCTTCGAGTTACGTTTAGGTCCCCTTCGAAATTGGACCAGTGCCGTGTTTCATTTGTAGTGCCTCGTAATATGTGCTAGATTACGTACGTAGATGATGCATTTTACGATTGAAAGGTTCTTGTTGCTTCCGAATGCTGATATTGACAGGTAATGTTGATCCCAGTGATCAGTTTTCATGCTTATCTTGGCTTGGCCGCCTTCTCCGGAATGATATCTTTCGTTTTGTTCTTCCCCCGAGACTTACTTTCTCTTCATATTTAGAACAGTATCTACAGTAGGTTTGTCTTAGTTTGTCCTCTCCAAGTATTCGAATGTCTTCCTGTTAAGTGGTTTGCAATATATCTCACATCTGTTTCTTTGATACATAGTCCATTGAATGATTTCTCTGTTTCTGTTTGTTCTCATAGGAGAAAATGATAATTTTCTGATTGGTATAGCCATGAATGAAGGACAGATTTTAGACATACGTACAGTAATTTGTATTATCACATTTGATTGAGATAGGTTCAGAATGTCACCTTCATGTCTTGAAGAGTTTGCTTCCATCCATGACTTGTGTACAACATGTTGTCAACAAGTAGAAAGTATTATGCTTCCAAATGGTATTTATATGGATGTTTACTTTCGCTAGCCATGCCACCCACTTTCTCCCGTATAGAATGCACCTCCACTTGTACTCTTCTCCACATCCAGCAACAAATTGCACCAACTGCATCCCTACGCCTGTTGGCAGTTTTACCAGATACCAAAGCCCATATTGTGTTGTTCCTTGTAGATATTCCATATTCTTTTCATCGCCAGAAGATGGTTTTGTTTTAGTGCCTATTGATATCTGCTACCAGTCCTGCATCGCTAGCATGATGTCTGTCTGAAGTCACATACGCAGCTTCCTATCATGGATCCGAGAGTTTTTTGATCTACATCCTGTGACCCATCATCAAAGACACAACTTGCATCCCGTGATCATGGGGTACGTCACTAATTTGCAAAATTTCCATTTTAAATTTTCTTAAAGATTTCTTTTTAAGTATTTTTCGAGAAATGAATGCCATAGAGCTCTTTTTTGTTGAATTGCACCAAAGTAGAACCGAGTTTCCAACTGTATATTTCAAATTTGTTGTCTCATCAAAGAAACCTTTTTTACAGTTCATTCTTTGTTGCTTCCAACATAATGTCATCAACAGGTCATAACAATCGTATTCATTTTCATGGGCTTTTATATATAGATTGTTATTCACTTCTCCTTTAAAAACCTTGTTTTTGTAAATATTTATCCACTTGAGTACTGCCACGAGGAGCCTGCTTTCACCATAGGGCTTTTTTCAGTTTGTTATTAGTCTTCTTTATCCGTCAATGAGAAACTTTTCCGTTGTTCCATGTACACTTCTTCTTCTAGACTGTTCATTAAGAAAAGCATTTTACACCATTTGATATACTCTTGAAATTGATAGCATGCAAATGCTAAAGAACATTCGATAGCTTCCACTTGTTGGCTAAAAGGGTCGTTTCTACCAGAACTGCAGCCTTCATTTGTGAGTATCTCTATAATTGTGCCTTGTTTTCTATTCTTTGATTTATTTCGTCTGTTTGTCTATTTGTTTTTGAATATTCATTTTGAACCAATGATATTTTTCTAATAGGTTCAGGGAACTGCTCCTGTGCATGTTCTTCTCATCTGTTGTCCACCTTTTCGTCCATTGCTTTTTATCCAATACTTGTCCTCTGATTGGATTCTTCAAATTTGCTATTTCATTTGTAGATAACATGTTTGGTGTATACTTTCTTTGTTTGTTTTGCTAGCTGCCCTTCTGTCCTGACCTTGCTGGCCTCCTATGATATCTTCGTAGATGATTCTTCTGAGGCATTCGAGGAAGCGGAGCCAGCTCCGCATCTTCATTGTCTTGCCAGTTTCTTCATTCGGTTCTTCTTCAAGGATTAACCGATGGGATTCGTTAATCTCGTATTTTTATTGTTTGAAATTCTTCATCAAATCTCACATCAATACTTTCAACTATTTTCCGAAGAGTCTTGTCGTAGTGACAACATCTTTTGCATTTTGGAAGCACATCTTAGAAAATCCTTCATCCCCCGCTTGCATCAAATTTCCAAGGTTTTCATCATTATCTTTTACAACACTTGCTACCAAAGACTTCCAAATGTTTTATTGAAGTCAAGTTTTATGCCATAGTTCATATGGAGTCTTTAGCCATCGCTCGCTCTTTAAGTGAGTTTTATTAAGGATATGTAACGCTTCTCGCCTTGCTGTTTGACAATATTATTTTCGCATCAAGGTTTCCACATTGAATGTAGTGTATCCGTTTTGTCTCTCTCGCTACTCCATTCGCCGAGGTGTCCCCGTAATAGTAAATTTTTGCTTTATCCTCCATGTTCAGCTATAGTCCGGCAGTTTAATCTGTGAATTCTCCCTCCTCCGTCTCGATTCGACATTTGCTTGTATCCAATGGATTTTCTGCCAATGCTCCGAATATCTAAATTTTCCAATGCTTCGATTTATTTTTGATATGCCAACCTGATGTCATTCTGAGAACACCATTATCGTAAGATGAAGTGATTCCTCCACTTGGTGTTCTAGTTCTAGCAGGTCCATACGGTGTCATGTGCACAGCTTTATGGTCTCTTTGTTGACAACTCTTAGATTTAAAGGATGCGAGTCTCGTTTCAATTGACAAGGATTTGTATAGTACTGGCGTCTTTTATTTCGGCATGTCTTTTTGACAAATTTTCTTCTTGCTCAACTTGATGGATATGGTCAAAGCCGAGATGTCCCAATCTCCTATGCCAAACCACACTCGAAACACAGATACGTTTCATCTTTCTTCACCATGTATACATTGTCTTCATGTTCGAACACTCGCGCAGTCTCCACAGTTGACCGACTACACAATCTTGTGCTCTAAAAGAACTTCACGCTTTGTCACACATCCGACCGACACTCGCAATTTCTTTCCACTCATCTACAAATAGTACCTCTTGGGCTTTTTCTCTGCCATTGCCTTAGTTGACCAGCTTTTCTCGATTCTTCTCGATTTATCATTACCAAAAATAACATTGCCGCATTTCTTTTCATCGAAGAGTTATAGACTTGCTTCGTCTCTAGTCATGGTACTGGAGCACCACCGGTCTAAGTACCAACGTTTTTCGTATCTTGAGCGCTAGGGAGCCGGTGTCACATTTATTCACTTTCTTTATCCACCGGAGGCCTCTTTGTTTGGTATCTTTGGTGAGGTGATGAATTATATCCCTTTAGAGAACACTTGGAAGATATAAAACAACTTGATTGCATATACAAAATTTGATTATAGTTTTTATGCAGACCGTGAGCATGAACAAAATTGCTGACTCATAAACCTCCTTGAGGTGTTGAACATCAGCCTTTGTCCATACTTTCTACATTCAATAATTTTATGGCCAAATTCCTTACAATAAAAACAATAACCATAGAAATTATTTCCGTATACCGATGTAAGATTGTTTTCTCCATTTGTTTGTTTGAGATAGCCTCTTCACCGTTTTCGTATCTTTGCAGTCCGAATTACTCTTCTTTCGTACAATATGCAAAGAATGTGTCCCGGTTTCGTGCGTACATAGTGGGTATTCTTTCATAGGAGGGAAGACTTCTCCATGACTTCCAAATTTGATAAGTACTTAGAAAATAAGTATTCTTTTCTCTCATCTTAGTATTCATTATATTCTTTGTTACTAGAGGTTTCTTCCTCGCTCTTCCTGTCTCTCTTATTGCAGATTTCTTCTTTTGTAGGAATTATTTGAGTCATTTCTCATCCTTCTTTGCTTTACAAAAATAATCTCTCTCACAACCTTTTCTTTCTTTACTTGATTCTCCTTCGTAGCCTATTCAGCCTTTATCAGAATCTTGACAACCAAAATTTCATTCAACTTAATAGAGCTTGTTGTTTGAGAAGGCATCCGTAAATTTCCGCGAGCATTTTCATCTCTTTCTCGGCATGTTAATTTCTTCTTCAAATTTTCTTGTTCTCGAGATTTATCTTTATTTGGTCAAGTAACATATCTTCTATCTTTCTTGGCTTCTTAAAGCTTTACCTTCAGCCGCATGAGGACTTCTGAATTTTGTTCTTCTTTCACACATTTTAGAGAATCTCTTTTTGTTTTCTCTCTCGCATTTTAGTTTGAGTCTCGTCAATCTCTCCGCAGCACCCTTAGCTCCCCTCAAGGTCTACTTCCTTCTTCTTCTTCATCTTCTAGTAGGAGTCCCTCAAGATCTTCTAAGGCCACTGTCAGTGTTCTTGAGGTTCCTTCTTCACTTGAGGATTCATCCGAGCCCTCGTATGCACCACCGTTTCTTGCCGAGCATAGAAGGATTTTCGTCGAATTTCTTCCTTCGCCGCGTAACTTTGATGTGTTCCTTTCTCTCGATTCTTGAGCTGATTTCTTACTTTCTTGTGAGGACATTTAGCAGCATAATGTCCAACCTTCTCCATGCTTAAAGCATTTGAAGGGAAGTTTACCTTTTGTATCTACCCGAGCCCTATCCAATTTCTTAACAAATTTAGCCTCTTCTTCACCGCAGCAAGACATGTTTCTCTTTCTTTCTTCTTCTTTTCTTCGTTTTGAATGTCGTCTTTATACCTGGCTTCTTCCGTGAGCCTCATTTCATAGGTCGTTATATTTGCGAGTATCCCGTTCATGTGTCGCAGTTCTCAATCCCATTGCCTCTTCTATTGCGTATACCTTGGGATTAAATCTCGATGGGAGTGATCTTAGAATATTTTGTACAACTATACTTTCGGTATGGTTTCTCCAAGAGCTTTCATATTGTTAACAATTTCTGCAATCTTTAAGAAGAAGTCGCCAACACCGACCATCATTCATTTTTAAGTTTTCAAACTCGGGCTCTATATACTTGAAGTTGCGCTTTATTGCCCCCCATGTATGTCTTCAAGAGCATCCCATATTTTCTTGCCAGTTCTCGTGTCATTTCATTAAACTCGCTCACATAATCCATTCCGTGATGGCATTCATGGCTTTTGCATTATCTACAAAGCTTTTTTAGTTTTTTCTCCAGACTACTTTCGACTTCGGGCATATCCTAATCGTACGCACCGTACTTCTACCCAGTGACACGATAAAGGTTCTAGCCTTCCATTTTGTAAGCATAATTTTCAGCCTGTTGAAGAAAGGGGCCTATTGAAGTTGACATCCTTACCAGCCATCTTGGGAACCTAGGATCTCCTTTCACTATTAGACTTGTACAAAGGAACTCGGCTCGATACCAATTGTTGAATCTCTCGAGCGTAAACCGAGAGGGGGGGGGGGGGGAATCACTAATACATTCTCGATCTTTAAACTTTTCAATAAAACTTATTTACACCTTCATTTCAAACTCTATTTGATGTGAGAGTAATCTTAGAATTTAATTCGAAAAGTATTAGTTTAATAGAGCAAATAGACTTAATTTGAGAGCAGTGTTATGTATTGAGAAAATGATACATATCAGATCAATACATAAATATCATGCACGTAGACACCGATATAAGTGGAAACCCACAAAGGGAGAAAAAACCACATCTTATTATTGTTGTGATGCAAAGGCAAGCTCCAACTCCCTCTCACCATCAAGCTATGCACCAACTCACAGGAGGCTCCTACCCCACCTCCCGCAAGCCACAACTGCAGAAGGACCCAACCCTGGCTGCAGTGCACCAACCTACGGGAAGCCCAACCCCGCCGCCCACAACCGACGACTATCAAGCCGCAACTTGATAGGAAGCCCCAACTTCTCAATTTATCAAACTCGAAAGTTTGATGATTTACCCCGTATATACTGCTTCCGTAGCTTTCTCTTCTATTATGCTTTTCTTAATCTTCTCCGTCTTACTCTTCTATATTCTGCCTTCTCTCGATTTACTCTCACTTTCATTCGAATATCAAGATGATATTATTTATAGATTTCTTCATGATCACAGACTCGCTTAATCAAAATGGAAAGTCATGTCTCTTCGTCGCCTTCGTACTCCTTTTATCAGCCTTATTCGTAAATTATAATCGTAGGTGTCAATTTTAACATTATTAGTTGGGAGTTTTTTTTCTCTCGCAGACTTGCCAAATGCATCACAAACAATAAAAAACAATTAAAACATTTACATTCAAATTTAAAATGAGAACTCAAAATTTCACTCGCTTTGTCTCTTTAATGGCCGCGCATTTGTCTTTTTCTCTGGATCGTGGGTGGTTCTTGTTCTTTCAGGATCGTGTTTATTCTTTCGTTCTCCGTATGTCATTCTCGTATATGGTCGTCACAACCCTCCGTATTTGTGTAAATCGCATTTTCATTTTACACGCTCGCTTATATATAAATGAATATGCCGACCGTAATTTCCGGGGCTATATTCCAACGCTTTTCATGCCACTTAGTGTCTTGTTGATGTGGAAATACCTTACGGAATCCGATGACATATCGCGCCTGGCTGCATATTGACAATCGCTCACTCCAAGTGCCGAGGCCCGTGGGTCCGCTGCATCACGCGGTACTTTTCAATACAATCGCAACAACTTTATATATATATATATATATATATATATATATATATATTTATATATAACAGCCGCCTTTCACAAATTTCCGTTTGCGATTAGAAATCGAACTCAAACACTTGTTAATCATAGTTAATAAGCCCATCGGGTACGGCTCAATCAAATGCAATCGGGGCGCATAATAGAAAAGTTCCGATTGCGATCTAACACGGATGCGATTTGCATATATCAACTCCCGCTTATAATCGGGATCGGGTCCGCCACTTCAATCGTAGCGTTTTTTACAAAGTCGTGCGAATGACCCGGAGAGTTCCGATTGCGATTGAGATTCCGATGCTAGCTGAACCTATTAAATCCATCGTATAATGCCATCGAAGTCTGCCACTTGATCGGAGCATATTACAAAGGACTTGCGATCAATCGGAGTTCCGATGCGATTAGCCGGAATTCAAATATATATACACCATCGTTAATACACCCATCGGGTCCGAATTCTTAATCGCAAACGCAAGTCTTTTAATATGTGTTGTGATTGACCACTGTTCGTCAGTATTTTGCCGATGCGATTGGACAGACTTCAAAACATGTTTGAATTATAATTCATACTCTCCACTGTGTCCCACTAATCGAATCGCAACTCACATGTTCTCCGATGCGATTGACCAATTCCGATGCGATTGGGAACTCGGATGCGATTAGCAATAAACTCGTGGCATATAGTCGAATCGGGTCCGGCCTTAACTCGGAGCACATAACAAACCCGCCGATCGAACCTTTCTCCGATTGCGACTGGGGAGGGGTCCCACCATAAGCCATTTCATTTTGACAGAACCTTTGGTTAAAGTGCTCCGCTTGTATATAAATCGATATATATGCTTATATATATTTTGCCACCGGGAGGAAGCGATTCCCGTAATAATGTTTGCATTTGTTATATGTGCCCGCCGCTGAGAGCAAGCATCTTTTAATATGGTTCTGTGACACAGTGTGTAACGCCCCGCTAGAGTCTGCGATTCCCTTAATAAGATTCGTGTTGTATAACGCCGGAAGTTGGAGTGTGCGATTCTCACATATCCGCACAGGCGCGCGCACAGCGATTCTCGGAATTTTGTAACCCGGCCGCTCGTCTCCGCCCGCTCCGCCGGCAAGCGAGGAGCGGATTCCGGAATTTTGCAACTGCCTCTCGCCTCCGTCTCTCGCTTCGTCACTCGCTTTGTTCTTATCTTCCGATAATGGTTCTTCACCCAAGCGATGATCGTTACATTTTGACTTTCTTCGTCGCTCTATCGTTTTCGCCGTGCCTCTTTTTGCCTTCCTTTTCTATAGCCGCTCTTTTCCCCGAGTGCCGCGTCCTTTGCCATCAATGACAATATTTCCAACAAAGATGATATTTCCTATTTGCGTGATTTTTTGGTTCTCCGTTCACATGCATGTGACGAAGGATGCGAGAAGGAAGCCGGATCCAACTCGCCGAGGTTGGAATATTTGTGTTGACCGATACACCTCACAACTATCGGGGTGTATTTGCCGACAAATGAAAGACCGTTGTGCGACGATATAAAATTTCAGAGGAGAAAGCCATGCTGTTCGTCGAGAGGGAGCTACACTTTGCGTATGAGGAGCCGTGAATTTGCGGAGGGAGAGTCGGGATGTGGATCACCCACAAGAGGAAGTTCGGGGAGGTGGAAGAAACCACCAAGTGCGCGCCAACCACCGCAGGGCGCATGCGCACCACAGGTCTAGCGACCGGCTCGAGATGCAGAGAAGGTTGTAGGATCACCTACGCACAGCCATAGAGGCAACACCAGACGCAGACACCGGATACATGGCTCTTGTGAGTCAATGTGTTTTGACTCGAGCCATCTCTCTTTGAGGAAGCCGTGGGAGGAACCCGCGGCGAGCCATGATCGAAGAATATGATTCGAAGAAGTCGAAACAAAGGCATGGGAGATTGTCCCAAGACCGCAGGGGAACCGGCGTGGTGGTTCGGCGATGATCGCGTGCGAACAGCGCCTACTTGGGAGGCAGAAGCACAAGGCGAGATTTGTCGCTCGTGGCTTTCGCGTATCGAGGGGATCGATTACAGTGGAGAGCTTTGCACCGTCACAAGGCACTCTTCCACATGGACGATCCTTGCTTCTCAACAAGAGAGGAAAAGGTGTCCACCGATGATGGGAGACCGTGCTCCTCAATGGAGTTATTGAGGAGGAGGTGTACACAGAGCACCGAAGGTTTGGAGATCTTCGCCAGCGAGTCGCATGTGTGCCGACCCGAAGAGAGCACCGTACGGCCGAAGCAAGCACCTCGTGGCTGGTACACTCTGACAGAGCACTACTTCACCGGGCTTGACCAAGAGTGAGGCGATCTCAACTGTACCGCATTGTGGTGGAGGGGAGCCGTCGATCATCGTATTTGCAGATGATCCGATTGACCGGCGATGAGCAATGATACTTTCATGCAAGGAGGATCTTTGCACGAGAGTTTGAGATGAAGGACTTGGGCATCCTTCATTATTTCTCGGGATTGGAGATTTGGCACAGCACGAGGACCTGCTTGTTTCGGCAGCAAGCAGGCGCTCTCGGGAGATTCGAGAGGTTCAACATGCAAGTCGCAAGCATGTTGACACCCTCTTCCGTGCTGGAGGAAGGAGGATGCTACCAACTCGAGGTAGTGGATGCCACCGTTCATCGACAAATTGGTGGGGTCGCTATGGTCCGGGCTTAATAACCGAGACATGCTGGCGCACGAACCAACCCCTCACAAGCTGTGCAGTTGCTTCACCAAGCTCTTTTGGCCATGTGCAAGCATGTATTGCGCTATATTAGAGGCACATCGGGATATGGTCTATGGCATGTGACAGAGGATGGAGCGAAGCTTTTCCGGCTTCGACCGGGGATGCGTATTGGGCAAAGAGTTCAATGGACCGTAAGAGCACCGGAGGAGTTTTCGTTACTGGGTCGAAGGCGGCCGGGCATAGCAGCGCAGATCCGTGGCACCTGGGCCCGGCCGAGGCCAAGCACATGGTAGCTAGCTTGGCCGCATGTGAGGCTATTTGGATGAGGAAGATCTCAGATTGTTCAAAGTTCCATTTGGAGCTCACATCTACCGTGATAACCAGAGGTGCATCAAGTTTCGCTAATCCAAAACATTTCTGATAGGTCCAAACACATCGACATCAAGTACCATCATATCGTAGATCGTGTTCGCAGAGAATCATGATGCTTTCATATGTTCCTACTATGATCAAGAGCAAGCCACATCTTGACGAAGGCGCTCACCGTATAAGTTCGACCTACGAGGGCAGATAGGGTTGCGTATATCCATATCTTGTTGAGAGGGAGTGTTGAGAATGCAAGAAGATGATGGAGCTTAGTGAAATGAAGTCGCCTTTCACTATGTCTAGCACTGCGCAAAGTCTATTTTTAGACATATGGAGCATGGTCCAGGTTGTATGTTATTCTGGAGTATTGGTCATGTTGGTAAAAATAGATGGACCTCATTTTTGTGACCTATAGGTCGATAGGTCGAAGTCTATTTTTAGACCGCCTATCCTAAAATAGGTGTCAAATATTATTTACCCTTAATAATATTTGGACTCTAAATGTTAGCCATCTTCGACACTTCTTGGGTTTGGTTTTAAGTGGCTCATGCATCCGATGAGGAATTAATATTCCTAGGTTTGACAAGACCATGCATGGTCGATTTCAATTAGGACTTTTTGTATGTGTTTGGTGGAGTTAATGAGATGTACCTAGTGGAGTTGTGTTCGGTTTAATTTAGTTGAACTAGTTGAGATTAGTTTAACTAGCTAATCAACTAGTTATGAGTGGAGTGAATTTAAATATTATTTAATTCATTAATTAGTAACTCATTATTCAACTCAAGAATACACCGCCCACTACGCGGCATGATCAGTTCAAAGGAGACCAGTTGAAAGAGGCAGATGAAAGGGTGGAGTTAGCTATCACAAGGAGTACTCATCAGGCATGAGATTTGCATCACACTTGGAGAAATTGCCCATGATGATTGCGCCTGCCAAGCCAAGGAGATTCGAACCTTGGATCTCTATATAGACAAAGCCCGGATTGCGTAATAGAGGCAAGGCATCATGAGTTTTGAGCCAAGAACTCGTTCAAAACTCGAGCTAGTTTGTGTGTAACTTCATGAGATAGCACTCTAGCATCAGGGAGGAGTATTGTACCTAGTTTTTGTTATGATTTTCTTTCCATTATAATATACACAATAGTCGCGGGGTTTTCACTATAAGCTTTCCCCATACATACTCGTGTTAATGTGTATGATGATTAGATGTGTTATCGCTTGATTTATTTTCCGCATGTGTGATGATCTCGAGGGAAGAGATTATGTGTTGCATATAAATTCGAATTGTATGTGATTAGGATAGTCTCTTGCGGATAATTAATCATTATCAGCAAATTCTGGCGCTTTTTTGCTCAAGGGCGCCAACTTACCTTCAAGGGGATCCGGCGGAAGCCTCGTCGTCGAACGACGGCGGAGGCGCATCGAGGGTTGCGGATCTACCCGGGGAGAGGTAACCTGACCGGGCCTTGATCGATCGTTTTGTGCCCGTATTGAAAAACAACGAATTGGCTCATCGAAGCGAGATTGAATTGCAGATCTGAATCAAGATACAAAGTGGGTAGATCAGAGACCAGCGCATCGTTGCGTAAAAGTGGCGCATCGCAGTGTCGTGACTTGACAGTATTGTTTTTTTTTTTTTTTTTTTTACCCGTTGGGTAGATTCATTTGTTTTGATCAAGATGAGTAATACAACGGAATCTTATCTCCACGAGTATGGCAAACTCGATGGATCTAACTTCACAAACTCGGAAGTTTAAGATTCGTACTTTGCTTCGAGGGTGCGAATGCTTCGTCCATAGTTAAGGTGATGAGCAAGAGTCGACCCTGAACACAAAGGCTGTGATCAAGAATGGGATAAACGAGAGAACAAGGCGAAATTTTTGTCAAGATGTCCAGGACAAATATTATCCCTCACATAAGATTGTAAAATGTCCGTTAAGAGATCCTGACGACTATCAAAAGGCCGTATCGTACCTGCATTATGCTTAAATTGCACTCAAAACAAACTGCTTCAATGAAGATGGACGGCGTGAGACCGGCGACCGTATTTATCGCGTTGAACGAGATGTGAAAGACCATTGGGGGACATCGTAGAAAATCATCTATCCCAGAATCACAATGAACGTGATGGTATAATTGGGCCATATCACCTGGATTGGCAAATAAGGGGAGAAAGTGCCTTCATTTGAAGATCTCGACAGGATCTTTTGTCAAGAGGAGCGAGCGGCGCAACTCGAACCCCGTAGTGATGATCTTGCATTGATGGCGAAATGTGCCGACCTTTCGTATAAAGTCATGAATTGCAGCGTAAAAGGAGGTACACTTGCATGAGTCTCGTATAAAGGTATGCTTGCAAATAATCCCCCGTAAAGAAATGTTATTATTGTGGAAAGAAGGGCTGCACAGAATGTGTGCTTTAAGAGGCAAAATGATGATGCAAAGAGGAAGCTGCATTCGCAAAGCACAGAGGATACTTTGTTGAAGAAGATATCGAAGAAGATGTAGATGAAGATTTCAAATATGATTTTCGACTATTCACACGACTTTGCTCCTCTTCAGCATTTAATGAGGACGACATCCGGTATGTTGATTCCTAAGTTAATTCCTCACGCAGTGATTTTTTGAAAAGTTCAAGAAAGCACATATGGATCAAAAATCTATTTAGGAGATGATATCGATATGAGATTATAGGGCATAAGAATATTCATTCAACTCACCAAATGGAAAAATCAAAGGATCTTAAAAACGTTTTATATGTACCGGAATTAAGAAAACTCACATCCGTATCCATGATAACCGATCAAGATATGCAAGTCGGTGCCTCAAGACTCATTGTGTCATAAAATATTGGCAGAAAGAAATTGTCAAATAAAGCGTGCGCATTGGAAGCCTATACAAGATCGGGATGGAAGAGTATATCAAAGCGAGCTTGCGACATGTGGATTGATGCACTCGAATAACTCGTACCGTAGATTCGGTCATTTGAATTTGCAAGACCCTCATGTTATTGCGTAGAAAAGGTATGGTTGGAGGGGCTCCCTATCTTTCATAATACTCGCTTAAATTGTGATGGCGTGCTCTTGTGTAAATGCATAGAGAACAGCTTCGTGCATGATAGGAGGAAGAAACAGATATTTTAGAACTAGTGCACACTAATATATGTGGACCTATGCATAAGGTCACTAGGTGGAGCGTATTATTTTCCATATTTAATTTATTATCTACCAGATATTCATGGGTTTATTTTTTAAGTAATAAAGCCGACTTTCCAGTTATTATAGAATTTAAAACCTTGGTGGAAAAATGTTTTAAGAGTATAAAAAAATTCTCCGTATCCGACTGGCGAGAACAAAGTTAGGGGAATTCATGAAATGCAAATTTCACGGGATTGTTCGGCGCATTTTGATAAAAGAAGCACACACACCACAATGTATCGGAGTTGCAGTAGCGCAAGAACAGAACCTTAGTGAGTGCGCAAGGAGCATGTTACAAGGTAAGTGTCTATCTAATAGTTTTTGGGCGCAGGCTATTAACATCGCTGTATATTTTAAGAACAAAGTCCTACCGTGTATCTTGGTTTCAAACTCCTTATGAAGCTCTATATGGATTCAAACTGCCAGTGAAACCATCTAAGAGTATTTGGGTCAAAATCATTTGCCCATATACCCAAAGCCGATAGGAAGAAACCAGACCCCAAAGCCGTTAAATGACCTTGAAGGAGCAGGTACGAATTTAAAGCATATAAGTTATTCAATCATCTTCAGAAGATGGCACAGATAGTGTTTCAGAATAAAGTCCAGAAGGGAAAGATGACACGGGTGATGATTGGCACACTCCATTGTTGATGGATGAAAGCAAACAGATGAAAGAGAAAGTGATGTTAAACAAAGAGCGTAAAAGAGAAGAAAGAAGAACAAGAAGGTGATACCAAAAAGCCCAATTAGATCTGAAGAAATCAAATTTGAGGTAAGTCCCCTACTAAGGAGATCAAGTAGGAAGACTAAACATTAAGATTGAAAGATGAAAGTGATGTCAAATGTTTTGAACATTGTAGGGATCCTATCAATTACAAAGAAGCTAGTCAATTTAAGGAGTGGAGGTGTCGTAATGAATGAAGAGATAGAATCTATTTCAGAAATGGATACTTGGGATTTAGTTGAATCGCTGCAGAATAAACACCCATAGGATGTAAATGGTTGTTAAACCAAAAATGAATGAAGCGGCGCACGAAAATGTAGCGTTTCACGATAAATGCGAAACGGTTAAATATCAACCACTAATAATTAACGAAGTGCGTCAGAGTCTTATTTCTGACATTTATTTTGACAAAGGCAAATATTTATAATGGAATTACAGTTAAAGGACAAATTAACCAATTTCATGTTGGATGAAGATAAGCCTAGGCCTTAAATAGAAGCGAACACCTTAATTGTTCGCCTGTGTATCTCAAGTTTAAATTGTTGTGGGAGCCTACACATTAAGCCGACGAGTAGATAGAATTGAAAGGCATCTCTCTCTGCAAACTGTTATTCTTACTATGGAGAAGTAAAATTGAAATTACAATACACATGGACATTTGGAGATATTACGTGTGAAGAGACTACCAATGGGCCTATGGATTCACTCGTACAAATTAGAAGGGCGCAAAGAATTGGAAAGCAAGTGTTTATGGGGTGAACATATTATATGTTGATATTTTGGGTTTTTTTTTTTTAAACTAAAATCTAATTTATATAAAAGTGTTTGAGCAGCAGAAGACGTATGTCAACATGCCGCAAATGCGCAGGTATAAGGAAAACGTTAACTCGGGTGACATAAGAGAAATATGCATGTTTATTTGATAGATTATTAGCATAGTGCAATGATTTATTATGCCTAATGTGGATTCTTCAATTTTGTTGTTATTTGACAATTATGTAGGAAAAAGAAGAATTCTTTTGATTGGTGATTGAAATCGTTTGATTTTGTAAACCTTTTTTTATCATCATGTGGCGGCATTTAAGGAGGGGATATTCAGATGAAATGCACAAGTATACATCATTCATTGAAGAAGTTGCTTATTTTCCACGAGTAAAGAGATGAAGACCTGATGTTGCATGGTGTCTATAAGTGTAGGGAAATGTTTGCATTAAAGCTTATGGGCATGTGAGTGTTTATGGAAGGACAAAGGTTGCACAAAAGAGTGAAATCGAAGGGTTGAGAATGAGGAAGGTTTATTAATAACCTTAATAGGAGCCTCCTCGAGGTATGATAATTCGGGGAAGGTATTTCTAAACATTGAAGATTGAATGGTTATTCATTTTCACCTAAAATAAATCTTGGAAAATTCTGGAATTGAATTTCGAATAAAGACTTCAATGTCATGTGAAGTGATGACGGCAACCGATGATTAAAGAATGAAATATGAAAGAAAGAAGATTGTATAACTTGAAACATCCATTGCCAGTACTGGTTCGAGTTCCCATAAAACATGTGTTAGAGATAAGAAGGTGTCTCTCATTCTGCCGGAAGAGGAGGACTCATGGTTACATTTCTTCGAGCAAAACTCATAGTGACAAAATGGGGACCCGATGACTCGCAGGCAGTCCTTCATCTCATGGCACTGCCCCCATTTCGGCCTCATTCTCTCCTCCGAGCTATAGGATTCATCGTCATCTATGGGTGGTGGATAACTTGGCATCCATCTTTTGGCTTAGATTTGGGGAGGTTTTTTTTCTTTTTTTCCAGAACGTGTATGTGCTCGAAGGGTGCTTTGTCCGGTACAATTACGATATCCGAAGACGTGTTCTCATAGTCTAGAGTTCATGTCCAGAAATCACCCATCCGATTGATTTGTTCCACAATCCTTTACTAATATCTACTTCAACACATATTCTCGCCATGTGTGTAGAGCCCCTAGTACTCTTGATGGGGATCTATATTCGTATAGCGGGCTAGGTGTTTCTAATACCTTGAAAGATGGAGGTGCCCATAAGTGAGCTTGCAGAAAGTGTGGGAATCCCGATCCACACCGGAATCTTTGTAATGATGGTCGTGGGCTGATGCAACTGGAACTAAGTTGTAAGGAATAACCAACTCCCCGCACATCCCCAAAACCACCGTCCTTCATTTACAACCTCTACTAGTCCTTGCCGTGATCAACACGACAACAGCAGCCTTTCGAAACGAAGTCACAAAGGCAGTTTTGGGTCCAAATAAGTACATATCTAGTCATAGAGATCCTTTGTTAGAGGCTATAGTCCATTGAATATGTCGATAACGGCGGGGGCCCTTCGTACATTAAGCTATTCTCGCCAAATCGCGATGGGGAGCCCTATGACAACTCAACTCCGTCAACCAAAAAAGGCTTGGGGCCCTGTGGGGGTTTGGAGATTCTTTTCTTGGGCTATGCATGTAGAACATCCTTGTAGAAGAAATATGGTACATGTGTGGAGTTCCCAACAACACCTCCTCTCAAACGAAGGGTTAAGACCATAGTAACATCTCTCTCAATGTTATAAAAGAAAGGGAAGGAGGCATCGAGTTGTTTACCTCCACACAGCCTTGAATAGCCAGGAATCTCAACCTGCTCCAGGGCAAGTATGAGTTTTTGACCAAATCCGTTGAGTGGACCCATAGCATCATAGATCTTCCCCGTGAGGAGCGAGATCCGGACGAAGGCAGGAGGCACCGAGCGCAGAGACCAGCCACAAGATGTGTTGCGCAGACTCGCATGAAAGGGCTTTGTTATTTCTCTCGCCATTTCCGCAGAAAGGGGTCGCTTTGCTGTTTTCCATCCAAGGAGTCGCGCTTGAGATCCAGCACCTGCCTAAAATTTTGAGGGTTGGAGACCGTTTTCGCTTCTCCATTTTTCATGTGGTTGGGGTTCTGCTCGAGGAGAGGTTCGAGCCACTTGATCTTCGATAGAAACGCTCCCATGGCTCCGAATCTGTGCACACGCATCCATTTTCTATCAAGGCTGCTCGCACGAGAGATTGTGAGGAAGGATGGTGGGCGGAAAGGTGCCATAGCAGGCTCCCAGACCTGACCAAGACTCGAGGTGGTCAGGAGAGGAGTGCCACAGAGAGCACTAGGTTCCTGGCCGACTTCAAATTCGATTTGACTCAGAAAACATCCTTTGTCACCATGTTTTTTAAAAGTTGTGTTGAAATATACATATATTTTTTTATTTACTTCTTATTATTATTTTAAATTTTTTGTGTTTTTTATGTTTTTGTTTTTTTCACACATATTCTCAATATATTTAATTGGCTATATATGTCAAAATAAAAATATATGTAGAAGTAATAAGTCTAAGAGAGAATTTGTTTTGTTGATGTTGTACTTCCTTAGTGTACTCGATAGAAGCAACAATTATTTATTTATTTATTTATTTCATAATCCTTAATATATTTATTAGTTTCAATTTATTAAATTGAAAAGAAATATAATTTTAATATTAAATTATTATTATATCCCCTCATCTGGGTGCGAGCAGGAACGAGGGTTAAATCACAAACCACGTGGATGATGGGACAAGAAGGAGAACATGGTGGGGGCATGGAAATTGATGTTGCCAGTAGGAGAGGGAAATGAATAAGGTGATAGGTGATATGCAGGCCAGTTGGCTCACCGCAAGGGACTGCCCTGCAAGCAGTATGTGAAGGTGTGCATGCGGTGTGCAAACTCAGCTGCTTGTCGTAGGCATAGAGAAAAGCAGAAGAATGGAGGGTGTTGACAGGGGAAATTCGAGGGTCAAGCGACAACATGCAGCATCGGCGGTGCCCAAGACGTGGTATGTTACCAAAAAGCTATTTTTGAATAAAATGCGAAAGAGGATGGGGAAATTTTGCTAGATTCTGTTGGATGGGGGTGGCATTATCCTTGGTCTGTTGAAAATGCAACAAGATGATGGAGCTTAGTGAAATGAAGTCGCCTTCACTAAGTGGGCCCGCAGGCTATTTTTTTGGCACAAAGTCTATTTTTAGACATATGGAGTATGGTCTAGGGGTTGCGTATGTTATTCTCTTGGATGATTGGTCGAGTCGGGTAAAATAGATGGACCCTTATTTTTAGAAATATAGGTCGAAGTCTATTTAGACCGCCCGTTCAAAACAGTCGGTCAAATATTATTAGCCCTTAATAATATTTGGACTCTAAACTTCAGCTTATTCTCTTACAACACTACGGAGGTACTTGATGTGGCCTATGCATCCGACAAGGAATTACGCTATTCCTTGGGGTTTGGTGAGCTCATGTATGGTTGACTTCGCTTAGGACGAAGTGGCGCAACCTGGTGGAGTCGATGAGATGTTTGGTGGAGTTGTGTTCGCTTTTAACTTAGTTGAACTAGTTGAGATTAGTTTAACTAGCTAATCAACTAGTAATGAGTGGAGTGAATTAAATATTATTTAATTCACTAATTATTAACTCATTATTAAACTCAAGAACACACGCTCACTAGCATGGAGCGCTTTAGTGAAGACCAAGGAAGAGGTAGATGAAAGGGTTGAGATAGCTCGAGTTATGACATTAGTTGTGCATGAGATTTGCACTAAAATTGGAGGAAATTGCCCATGAGGATTGCGCCTGCTGCTGGCGAGATTCAAACCTTGGATCTCTATTAGACCAAATTGATTGCGAATAGAGGCATCAGTGGATGAGTTTTGAACCCGTGACTTGTTCAAAACCAAGCTAGTTTGTGTGTAAATAACTAGATAACGAGTACTTGTGAGGAGTATTGTGCTATGTAATGTTACATGTTCTCTCCATATAATATATAGAATAGCTGAGGGGTTTTCAGCTATAAGCTTTCCCCATTACATATTGTGTTTATGTGCACATGCGATTGTTTCTATTTCCGTAAATAGATGATTGATTGTAGAAGAGATTATGTGTTGCATATGAATTCGAATTAGTATGTGATCAGGATAATCTATGTGGATAAATATTCATTATTCATCAAATTTATACATGGTATCAAGAGAGGCGAATCAATCATCGTATCTATTGGGTGTTGATTACAATATTGGAGCCAGAGATGAGTCCGTAACGGTCAGTAGCTCGGATCCATCCTTTCTTCCGAAAGGTGACATATCCAAGAATGCCCTGCGCTGATCTCTCGTGCTAGAAATAATTTGTTCTCACAGCATCCGTACAGCTTGAGTTTTTGAGTTTGGAATCTCGAATTTTTTGGCAAAAGAATGTTTTCTTGGTGCCGAGTTGAAAATATCTTTCAATGGTTTGCAAACTCAAATATGCTCTTGAAGGCGCTCGAATTATGTTGCATGGAAGGATCGCATGGAGTGCGTATTAGAAGACAATGGACCGAAGGAGTTCGTATATACGGATGTCCAAAAGCCCACTTATCCCTATCAAGCCTAGGCTTGGAAAAAGAAGATGGCGAAATGTCGAAGGATTCTCATTGGAGGGTGTAAAGGATCACATTGTATCCATCCCCGCATGGAAAAGCTTCATACTCTGATGGTGCGTTGACAGGTCTATTTTAAGAGTAAGAGCTACCAAAGGAAGCCGGCACTCAAGGATAAGCTTAGAAACATTAAATGGGAGAAAGGCGACAAGACGCTAAATACTCTCACGAAGTTCACTCAATGCAGAGATGAGCCGGGCGCGGTGGGGGTGACCGTCAAGACAGAGTGACATGGTAGACTCGGCTCTCCTTGGTCTTCCGAAGGTTTAAACGACCAAGATAGTGTTTGTCAAGAGAAGTTGTTGATGGAAGCTTTGGGCGGATCTGCGGCAGGAGGAGATAAGGAGCACTACCAGTAAAGGATTCTCATCAAAGGTATTCGATGAAGAAAATTGCGCTTTGGTCGCCAAAGCAAAGGAAGGAAGAGCAAGAAGCCGTCTGTGCGAAAGGCAAGAAGCAAGACACGTCCAAGGTGAAGTGTTTTCACCGTCACTATGCCACAAATTGTCCGCAATAGAAAAACAAGAAGGCTACTAGATCTACAAAGGAGAGGTATTGGCTAATTCGAACCAGATTTTTTCACCGATCGCATACCGGTTTCAAGTGTGGCGGGATCATTATGGTTCTTGGATAGTGTGCGTCATTTCACATGACCTGAGACCCAGAGGCGCGCATCCTATGAGAAAACGATCTTGAGCATCAATATTTAATATGATAGATAGTGCGACCGTACGTATACCATTTCCTTTGAGAGGAGTCTCTGCAAACCACCGAAGGAAGTTTTTCATGTTCCAGGATTGATGAAGAACCCGATCTTTGTGGCGATGTTAAAGGACAAGGGGTATGATGTGGTCTTCAGCGATGAAAAAGCCCTTGCGCAAAAGAAGACCACCGCAGACTCTGGAAGACAGGGGTTCGAGTCAAGAACCTTATCGCCTGTAAGTATATGGTCACAAGAAAGAATGGCATGCAAAGCAGGAGAAGTGGTGAGCCGGGATGATGATGGCGAGTCACATAGAGATTGGGCCACCTTCACCATGGAGTTGAAGATCCCAAGAGATTTCTACCGGTCTTCCCAAGGGCACTCTTGCGTACCAAGCATCAAGGCAAGGTGTACCCAGTGAAGTATGTGAAAAGCCACTCACGAGAAGGATAGTCGCGCCACGACAATCCTTGAGAGATTTCTGCCGTACGTGTGTGGGTCCTTTTCCGTAGCTTTGACAAAGCACAAGTACCAGGATTCATGGATGATTTCTCTCGGAAGTGCCGGATCTTTCATGCAAAAGAAGAGCGAGACATTTTCTAAGTTCTGTAATCTTAAGGCATTGGTTGAGAAGGAATTGGGAAGCATGTGAAGGCTTTTAGGGAGCGAAAATGGTGGTGAATTCATCTCGGCTGGAATTCAAAGACTTTTGCAGCGTGTATGATTCGGAGAGCTCATCGCACCCCACAAACCTGCCATGTGCGCAACGGGTGGCCGAGCGGAACAACGATCATGGGTGTCGTACGGCGATGTTGCATGACCGGTGGCCTACCCCTTCACTTGTGGGTCGAGGCATGCAATACAACAAGGAGCAAGTAACCGTTGTCTGCCATGTTCTGGCAGCGAGCACACCGGAGGAGCAGCGTTTTCCGGCAAGAGGCCTCGATATTTCTCATCCGAGAATTTTTTGGCTCACCTATCCACATGCATGTGACGAAGGGATGCCGTAAAAGAAGTTGATCCGACCGCAGGTTGGAATACTTGTGGGGTACACCGATACACCTCACAACTATCGTATTTTGACAGCCGCAAGACCGTTGTGCGACGGGATATCAAGTTTCGTGAGGAGAAAGCGGCTCGCTGAGAGGGAGCCACATTTGCATGTAGATAAGGAGCCACGCTTCCTAGGAGTGAGCTCGGATTTGGATCAGCCACAAGAGGAGGCTCAGAGGTGGAAGAAACCACCCATGCCGCCAACCATCGCAGGCGAAGCACAGCGAAGCCAAGCGACCGGCTCGGCTGCAGAGAAGGTTGTAGGACCACCTACAACACAACAAGAGAGACAACATCGGATTCGGCAGACATCGGATACATGGCTCTTATGAGTTAATGTATCAGGATGGAGCCATCCTCTTTGGAGGAAGCCGGAGGAACCCGCACAGATGCCACGATCGCAATATTCATCGTCGAAATGAAGGCATGGAGATTGTCCAAGACCGTGAGGGGAAATCGTGGTGGGTTCACGATGTATCCACAAAGTGGGCAGTGCGGTCGACGGGGAGGTGGAGAAGTACAAGGCAGATTATCACCCGTGGCTTCGCGCATCGAGGGGACCGATGAGGAGACCTTGCTCGTCTTTCAAAGGTACCCCTCCACACGGACGATCCTAGCCTTCAACAAGCAGAGCGATGGTACATCCACTGTGATGATGCAGACCGGCGTTCTCGGTCGAGTCAGCTGAGGAGGAGGTGTATAGAGCAGCTCCGAAGGTTCCTAGACGCTGCTGAGTCGCATGTGTGCCGACTCAAGAGAGAACTATACGGGTCAAGCAAGCACCTCGTGCTTGGTACACACGAATTGATGTCAGCTATTTCACAGGCTTGGATTTTCCAAGAGTGAGGCGGATCCTAACCGTACCGTATCGTGGTGGAGGGGAAGCCGCCGATCATTATACCGTATGTAGATGATCCGATTTTGACGGTGATGAGCCGTTGATACTTTCATGCAAGGAGGACCTTGCTAGAGAGTTCGAGATGAAGGACTTGGGCCTCCTCTATTATTTCCCCCCGGGATTAGAGATTTGCGCCGCAGCGGGAGCAACGTTCGTCAGCAAGTATGCCCCGAGACTCGGGAGAGGTTGAACATGCTTGGCCGCAAGCCCGTTGATACCCTCTTCCGGTGGCTGGAGGAAGGAGGATGCTACTTCACGGGAGGTAGGATGCCACCGCCTGGCTGACGCTGGTGTCACTTATGTATCCGGTCACACGACCCGATATATGCTATGCTATTAACCCAACCGTAAGCTATGGCTAAGCCTACCCCGTTGGATTGTTCGAAGGTAATTAATTACATGATTTATCGGATAACCGTAGCCGCATTAAACTCGGTTAATCCAAATATTTCATGATAGATCCAAACACATCGACACTGTGCACCATCATATCGTAGATTGTGTTCAAAGAGAGAATCATGTTACTTATATGTTCCTACAGAGGATTAGGATGCCGACATTCGACGAAGGCACTCACCAGAGCAAGTTCGAATTCCACAGACAGGATAAAGGCAGATAATCCATATTCGTTGACAGTAAGTGTTGAAAATGCAAACAAGATGATGGAGCTTAGTGAAATGAAGTCGCTTCACTAAGTGGGCCCGCAGTGCTATTTTTGGCGCAAAGTCTATTTTTAGACACATGGAGCATGGTCCAGGGTTGCAAGATGTTATTCTTGGATGATCGTCGAGTTGGTAAAAATAGATGGACCTCTATTTAGACATATAAGCGAAGTCTATTTTTAGACCGCTCACCTAAAATAGGGTCACCAAATATTATTAGCCCTTAACAATATTTGGACTTTTAAACTTCAGCTTATTCTTACAACACTTCAAATTGAGCTACGATGTGGCCCATGCACCGACAGAAGGAATTACGCTATTCCTTGGGGTTCGGTGAGCTCATGCATGGCCATTCTAGTTAGGAATTCAAAGGCGTGTTTTCCAGGAGCTGATGACAACTTGGTGGAGTTGTGTTCGGTTTAACTTAGTTGAACTAGTTGAGATTAGTTTAACTAGCTAATCAACTACCAATGAGTGGGAGTGAATTAAATATTATTTAATTCACTAATTATTAACTCATTATTCAACTCAAGAACACACCGCCCACTACAAAGCATGGAAAGTTCGTTGAAGACCAAAGAAGAGTGTAGATGAAAGGGTTGAGATAGCTACTTGTGACATTAG
The DNA here is from genome assembly GCA_034641835.2 of Pinus albicaulis. Lineage (NCBI taxonomy): Eukaryota > Viridiplantae > Streptophyta > Pinopsida > Pinales > Pinaceae > Pinus > Pinus albicaulis. Next base: position 82,866,100 of record CM076582.1, read on the forward strand.
TTGTGCATGATATTTGCACCACACTTGGAGGAAATTCTACGCAGTATTGCGCTCGAAGCCAAGGAGATTCGAACCTTGATCTCTCATTAGACCAGCCTTGATTGCGCAATAGAGGTAGGCAATTAGTGGATGAGTTTTGAACCCGTGACTTGTTCAAAACCAAGCTAGTTTGTGTAACTAATTGAGATAGTACCGAGTACTCTGTGGAGGAGTATTTTGTGCCATGTAATGTTACATGTTCTCTCCATATAATATACAGTATTAGCCGAGGGGTTTTTAGCTATGTTTTCTCCATATTGTGTTTATGTGCGCATGCGCATCGTTTCTATTTCCAAATGATGATTCATCGTAGAAGAGATTATGTGTTTCATATGAATTCGAATTAGTATGTGACTGTGGATAACTTATGGATAAATATTCATTATTCGAAATAAATTTCACGTTTTGGTATCCTTCCACTTCTGGAGTCCTATATTTCCTTTTTCTCGTGTGGGAATCTCCAAACTCGCTTCTCTACCTTCTCCTCGCACCCGCATGTAGTCTTCTCATGGTATCTGTGGGACTCGCGTAAGTGAATTTGGCGAGGGGGAGTGGTTTTTTTTGGTGAGGAGTTTGACTAAGGTTATGTTAATCGGGGAAGGAAAGCTCTAGGCACTCCTAAGTGGGTCGTGAGTCCGAGGGGCAAGGTAGAGGAGCCTAGGAAGGTGGGAGTTAACTAGACGGCACCAAATGTTGAGGGACAAATAATCATCACCATACCCCCACAAGAAAGGGGCGGGACCATCACTCTACATTTGGTCCACGCCCATGCACATGAAAATGGTAGAAGCCATATCCAATTGAAGGGTAGGGTAAGGCCTCGGTCTCAACCCTAGTGAGGAACGAGGGGGAAGTCGAGACAAGGTGTCACAAATTCCTCGTGGGTGAAGATCGAAAAAGGTTCACAACCCCATCAAATCAACAAGAGAGGAATTATGAGGGTTGCGTCAAAGCACATGGCGACACTTGCATTTCTCGAGGAACTTGAATTATGATACCGAAACTATGAATTGGGAAACGTCGAAACGTGATCTCCCCTAACTTGTTTATGGGTATTGCATATTCCATGGGCTAGAGTAATAGTCACGAGGAAGAAACTCCCTGCTTTCCATATCACTCAGCGGTGGATGACAAAGGTGGCGAGATGATTTTCATACTTTGAAAGAAACAAGAAAGAAGAAGTGGCAGGCTTATCAGTGGGACAAGAGAGCCAAAAGGAATATGGAAAAGTAAAACGTAAGGTAGCAACTTCTATGAGCCGACTCCACACAAACAAGAGGCATTAGAGGTCTCATGCATAAAATATGCAGAATACATTTACACGCTTATAACAAAAGCTCATCGACAATTTCAGTGAGAGTAGATATCTCCAAATGCGAGACAAACTTGAAAGAGATAGCAAAGTGAGGGAAGAGACACATGAAGTTGAATGGGATCCATCGGTTATGGAGCACACATCACCTAGAGTAAGGTCAAGGACCCCCCAAGCGATAGTTCATCCAAACCCATCGGATAATGGAAAAGAAATTACTAGAAAGAGCTGAAGGAAGGAAAAGCCACCAAAACTACAGAAGATCCTGAATCTACAAGTAAGTACATATGAATTCAATATCAACCAAGTCTCATGGTGATTAAAAAATAAATTCAATCATTTCCAGTTCCAATGTTTCCACTGCATCAAGCTTGGACGAATGGAGAAGTTGTTGTAGAGAATGCACCATGAAGAAATACCAGGGTCTAGTACGAAGGACCTAACACTAGGTAGGACTCATGAGATGACGTATTGTCAAGATCGTAGGCTCATCCTATCATTTTTTTAATATGTCAAATAGAATTTACATTACCGCCTGTTTATGAAATATAGTGGACAATACAGTTGTCAAAAATAAGATTGAACATTCTCAAAACCTATAATTTTTGGATGTCATATGATGCGTACCAATGGAAAACAAACCTAGTTTCCCGTGGGTAGGTTGAGGTCGCCAGAACATGTTTTTTGTAATATGCCTTATAGACAATGAATAGAGAAAGCATTTCCAAGTTTACAAAAAAAAAATTTACTAAATTATTATTAATATTATATAAAATGAAAATAAAGAACATATATTTAATAACAAAATATAGTTTTAGAAATAATTTTGCAAATTTTAAAATCTTAAAATTATTTAAAATAAAATATTTAGACAAATTTTAAGTGCCCGAAAATTATTGGAATTTTAAGGATTTTCATAGAGGTGATATTTTATCTTTAATGTCATCCTTGGAATTTTAAGGCTTTTCAGAGATGATGACATTCTTCTTTAATACCATTCCTAAAAAGCATTGGAATTTTAAGACTTTTGATATTTATCTTTTAACATCATGTTCATCGTTAAAATTTTAAATTCTTGTGAATGTCATGATATTTTTATTTTAACGTTGAATATTATAAATATGTTGAAAAATTACCCTTAAAAATACATTATTCTAACATCAGCTATTTTCTGCTGCCAGGTTTCAGGCACTAAAAAAATTGGCGACGTTATCTTAAACGTTAACACTTTTCATTTTCGTATGTTTTCGTACACAAAAAATTGGAAATGTTATTCCGTCAACATCGTTCGTTTCTTGTGGTTTTTTTTGCACGTAAAAATTGGTGATGTTATTTCAACATCAACACTTTCCATTTTCGAGGTAGTTTTTGCACACAAACATTTGGCTTTTACTTCCATTTTAAAAGTTCAAAATTTACCCAAAAAAAGATTATTCCACAATAATACTTTTCTATTTTGAGGTTACTTTTTCATGATTTTTTTATGCTTTTTTGGTTAGAATTATCGCTTTGAGTTAATAGTTATCATTTTATCGGTAATTTTTTAGGGGAAAAATAGAACAATAAAAACTTCACATCAACAACAACAAAAAAATGGAAAAGAAAAAGAACTTGAACTCGCCATACATTGTTGCAACAAAGATATTACGCACAAATTCAAGGGCTAACTCTATTAACTATATAGTTGTTAGAAGGAAATCCCAACTCGTTCACGAACACAATCTCTCAAATTTTCAACCATCTTAGGAAATTGTTCATACGGATCGTTCTCGTAATGTCCCAAAATTGCATTTATTTCATTTTTTCACACAAAAGGCCATCATCGTTCATATGAACACTCTCTTGAACCAAATGTTCCCAAAGAAGACAAAATTTAGTCAAGATTGAAAAATATAAGTTCTTTAACATCATAAACATCCAGAAAACAACCATCGAAAATTTCTCGTTGCACTAAACCACCCATGTTTTCATAGTTACCACTTATAGGTCTTCGTTTATTCTTCTTTTGCTAAAGCTATTTTTTTCATTGGTACATTTCTCTTCTTCGCGCTCTAATGAAATCCTTATTTTGTTGATACCACTACCGTTTGAATTCATTTGATTATTTCCATGCACCAACAAAGTGAGGTCTTTTCCCACCACTTTTAATGCTTCATTCGCCCGTAAATTTCTATGATAAAATTAAACATAGTTCAAAGTCATTTTCTAAATAGATTGTAGGATAACACCTATTGTTTAATCTTCAAAATTTTTAACTTCTAACCTTCCAAAATGTAAAGAGGAACTAAATATAATAAAATGGTGCCTTCGAATTTCAAGCATATACACACACAAATATTTTGAAAAGTATACTTCGAACACATCGAATAATAATCCCCTTACAAATAAATCATTAGGTCATAAAATCAAATTCTATATCAAGATGTACAAAACTAAATACTCCAAGCCAGTCGATACAATAAGAAGTTTCACTAATTGTGGATTCATGCCATCAAAACCTTCCTTCCGAATAATTAGGAAAACCTTTCCATTATATAAATTTCAATAAACAAAGAAATACAAAGTCTATTCCAAATTTTTGAAAATATGGACAAATAAGACTAATATCCAAGAAATATATCCAAATTGAGCATAGTTGTGTCCTCAATATAGCTTAAAAATGAATTACAATGATCTTATATAAATGCTTTAAAACATTTAACATGTATATCATATTCAAAAATATCAAAAAACAAACATGTTTAAGCCTCAAAGGTTAATTAAATATATCCATATAGGTGGAGGTCCGTCAACAATAGAATATTCATTTGGAATAAGTGAAAAAAATTCCATTTTCAATCAAATCATCAAAATCTCAAATCGTTTTCTACATATATGTCCAAGTCTTTCAACCACGAATATTCCACTGCACCTTTTTGTTTCACACAATCGAGTCACCAAACTACACTTCAAACCAACCCAACATAAGGAATTTTTCTTCGTGTGTGCGTAAAGGAAGGTAACATGAACATTTACTATTTATATCCACGAGATTGATTCAAGAAATGACCATATGTACCCCGAATCATCTTAAAGATCGAGACTTTTTTCTTTTGAGAGCCGACCAAATTCAAAGTTCTCTATCTATTCAATTGACCAAACAAAATTTGAACCATTATTAATAACATAAACAAGTTGATTTCGTATAACCCTAATGACATACACAACATGTCAACAATAAGAACAAATGAATAACCCCATTTTTTTCTATTCAAACCAAACAATAGATAGTAATCATACGTAGGGTAATCTTCATAATATTGGTATAGATATACCAAATAAAAATTAAACAAGATAGCCTCCTTCAAAGGTGTTACGCCACCACATGGAAGCCCCATCCTATTCCAAACCTTGTCAACACTACCGCAATCGAGAAAAATGTGAATCTATGTTTTAAGAAACATGTTTCAAGAACACCGATTCATATTTTTTTTGGATTGTATTTTTAAACCGAGAAGAACTGCCGCTCCCCAAGAGTAAGAACACTAATATTTCTAAACATTTTTGTAAAAGGTTGACAATGAACAATTTTTGCATGAAAATAACTTCCATGCGCATCGAACAAAATCATTTATCCCATTTTATATTCAACTTTGTATCGAGAATGAATAAAAGGAAAAACCACGGTAGACAATAGATCTTTATTGTTAATGTGTGATGCTATGTAGCAATCATGGAAAAAACCAACCAGAAAGAATAAAACCCTAAACTTTTCAACTTACCGATTACAACCGACACGGAAAATTAGGTTTTCTAAAAGAAAACACCATTCTCTACAAAGCAACCTAAATTTCATCAAGACCAATAAAGGAAGCCAATGAAGCAGAAGCTTAATAATCTCAAATGGGGAAAATTTCCAAATAGCGGGATCCATACCAAAACCACCAAGTTTTTCTAAGAACAAAGGAAAACTCCCCTTTTCGATCGCAAAGAAAAACAAAAACTTATCAATGATAATGGCCACAACATGCATTAACTATTTTAATGTCAAAATCGATTGTGAAAGCAATCCATATTCATATATTGGTCACTATTTGGTTGCTCGGGACTTGAATATTATAACTTTAAAATTCATAATTGGAAAAATCACATTCTAGTAAAAATTGGAAATTTGTCTAATAACCATTAAAATTTAAAATTTAACATTTTAACACAATTAACCACTCAAATTTAATATTCATAAAACTTAAATCCAAAATTTATAAAATTTTAAATTCTTATGACAATTAAGCACTAAAATAGATACCAATGATTATTAACTATTGTAAGATGCCTTATTTTATTTATATTTTAGACATGGATATTACAATGTCTAAATGGTCATATTTGGAAATAGTCGAATACATGCTATAATGGAAGATAGGGAATCTAATTCGATTTAATAAGGTGGTGTGTATGGTTTTTTTTTTACTATTATTAATATGCTTGCTAGAATGGTGGTTAATGTAAACTTATTTTGAAATATTTCATGCTTCTCAATGTTAAATTTATATTGTTTTATGTATTTCTTATTTTGTGTTTTTTTGGAGAATGTGTGTTGAATTTTTCACCAATATAGGGCCTTTTCACGTTCGTAGGTCATATTTCACATTGTAAAGTATTGTATGTCACATATGCTTTCAAGCATAAGTATTACATAATTAGGATTTTTTTTTTTCACATTGAATCAGATTTTTTTTACTTCATATAAATGGTGTCATGGTTGACTTTCATATTGAAACAATCCTTGTCGTAAAGCAACGTTGGACAATGGCCGATCATGCTTCGGCCAAAGGATCCTTTTTCATATGGAGACAATCTTTGCAAAAATGTGACAATGGACCAACATTGATTTTCATATCGAGACAACTACTGTCGTAACGACACGGGACCATGCTTGACAATGGTTCTACCATTATAGACTTTATGAAACATGATTGATCATGGTTGGCGATGAATGATCATAAACATTTGAACCCTACGAATATGAACACTTGAACCCTAAGAATAATTAATAAATAATTTAATAGTAAATAATAATTAATTAAAAATTATATTAAAATGAATGATATATTTTTTTAAAATTATATATAATAAATTCATGATTTAATTTATATCTCTTAAAAAAATTGTTTTAAGTTTTAAAAATCATGATTTTATTAACTTATTATTTCAAAATAAATATAACCCTTAAAACATTGGTTCATTGGTATAAAATAGCACCCTTACATTTCATTACTTTCATTCATCCAAAACACTTTGAGACCTTCCAATGTGCATAATGTGTATTCACTTAAGATTAGAAAAAGTATCATTAGACATGGTATCCAAGTTGATTTAGAACATCTTATTATTGTCAATAATAACCTCAATTAAGATGTAGCATCCCAACTAATTTAGATCAAATTTAACCTATTAAACTTTTTATTTCAATTTATGCATTTTTACTTAATCCTATACTTTTATTTATAAACAATTTAGTAACCAACCTATACTTTTATATACAAAAAAATGCTAACTTAATCCTATATTGTTACACCCTCACACCGTGAAGAATATGTTGCACTAAAACAAATCATCCTCAACCAAAAGAAGAACATTCCTATAACATAATAGGTTACCTAATTGATTCCACTAGGATTTCCTTAATAATGAATTAAAAATAAAAGGATTATAATTCTAATTATAATTATTCATGTCATTATGAAATGATAATTATTATTTATAATTTCAATTATTATAAAATGGCATAATTCTTTTTTAATTAATATTTTTAAATTGTGAGAAAATTATTATTTTTATTACGATTAAGCATAATAAAAATTAACTTAATAATAAATTAAATAAAAAGTCATAACTATAATTATATTATTAAAAATTATATTTTTTTTCTAAGTAAGATTAATTCTATTATATAATATAAAAGGATTTACAATTGACACTTTCATGAAATTGTTTATGCTGCTACTCCGTCATCGGTCATGCTTTAGACATCAAAGGGGTGGCTCGGCAATGGAAGGCTTGTAATCTCGAGGAGTCCTCTCGCTTATTCGACCGGGGCCGCGTTGCTCGTTTCGGCGTAGAGGAAGAGCACACCGCAACTCACTTGCCCTTCGCAGCTCTACTGCCATCGCCCCGAGGAGTACAATGTCGCTTTTTAGAAGTGTTGCCGATTTTCGAGAGTTCGGTGGTAGGACCGGGAAATGGTGGACTTTTGGCAGAATTTCCGAGAACCAAAACCAACCTGAGGCCAGACAGTATTTTAAGACGCAAAGAGACGCCGGCCGAGACACAAGATTGGCTCGCTTTCGGTGGGAATCTAAATCGAGCGTGAGTTCGAAGAAAGTTATTCTCGCGCAGGGAGAATGACAAAGGATCGAAGAAGGAAAGCTGGGGCGGGGATGGGAGGATTGGCCTCGTCTCTACCATGGGACACCACATCCTATGACACCCGCGTGCTGGCGTCGCACGTACAAAGCAGGCGGAAGGAGAGGGGATTGTGGGATGAGAATTGGCGGAGACCTGTCACAGAGGAAGCGAGAATGTGGAAGAAGGTTTGCGTGAGAGCCCAAAACTGGACAAGAAGGCTATCAGTGAGTGGCAATGAATATCATGGCAAGGATCCATGAAATAATGCAAAGTGTCGCGGGAAGGATAGGAATTAAAGCTTAGAACAAGTAGGTTGCAACAGTGGACAACAACAGTCAAATTTAATGGCAAGCACTCGAGCCATGTGCAACTATGTGGCAATGCCATGTGCCATGCAAGAACGCCACGTCTCACTGAAACACCCACATCTAGGATTATTAAAAATTATATTATGTTATATTAAACGTGCAAAAATATAATATATACATTAAAATTAAAAAGTAAACATATAAAACGTTCAAACACTTAAAAATTAAAATATATTAATCTTCGAATTACAGAAATTAAAATTAAAATTTTTATTTCCACATAAACGCAGTCTCCCCCTTAAGAACCTCCCCTCAAGAACTTTCTCGAAGCCACGCGTGCAAGATGTGATCGCATCGGAATTAGGATCAGATCGACCGTTGAGGCGAATTATAATATATTAATCGGGAAATGTCATGAAAATTAAATTTAAAATTTTATTTCACATCAATTTCGCCTCTCCCTAAAGAACTTCTCGAAGCCACGTGTTGCAAGAACTGAAAGCATCGGAATTAGGACTGCATCGGACCGTGAATTAAAATATATTAATCTGGATATGTCATGAGTATTAAAATTCTAATTTATTTTACATAAATTCTACCTCTCCTTAACAGCTTTCTGGAAGCCACGTGTTGCAAGATCTATCTACATCGGAATTATGACTGATCTGACGGTTGAAGTGAAACTATGGGTTACAATGGTAACCGCCTCGTCCATTATGATTTATTACTAGTTTGCTTCTTCTTTATCTATTAAGGCAAGAGTTTGTTCTCTTGGATAATTTATTCAACGAGAGTGATTTATTATTCATTTGTTTTCTCTCTTTATCTGTTCATGGCCAAGAATTTGGTTTTTTTTCATAATTTATTTATTGAAAGAAAGAGTTTATTTTTCTATAATTTATTTTAAATAATGTATTTAATAAAAATTTTGTAGAAAAGCTAGAAAGACAATGGATTCTTTAGAAAAACTAAAACTTATTGCAAAGATCAAGAAGAAAGCCCAAAGCAATCTGTCGCTTACACTAAAAACTAGTGAAAAAACTAGTGATCTTTCTGTCCCTCGCAGAAATCTTGCTCTGCAAGAGGGTTTTGGTGTCCCGTGCGAGCGGCCATTGATGCTGGAGGTATGTTTGCATTCAAAACTCCGCACACATTCAATACGTTTTACATGCAAGTTGTAATCTAAACGTAGGGTTTGACGGCCATAACGTTTTGTATGAATTTCCTCGCGCTACCGTCCTAGACTTTGATTTGATGGTTTTCTGCTTGCTGACGGCTGACGGCCGACATTAAGACAGGTAACACAACAAGGTTATACATTCGCACCTTTTGCAACATTGATAATGGCCATGGGTTTGCACCTTTCTTAGACCCGTGTCTGTCTATAGACATCAGCACTGGCTTTCCCAACTGTGGAGGTTCTAACTTGTCGTATTCAGACTGGTAGGTTATTTATAAACTTTGGGAATATTTGCAGCGAAAGTCCCTACCGAAAGAAACTCACAATCTTCTTGATTTGTTTTTTTGGTTCTAAGAACAACCGCTGTGCTCTGGCATGAGGTCATTGTGAAAGAATTTAGAATTCGAACTCTAATTCGAAATAAGGTTACTGTAGAGGAAATTGGGAATAAATTTTGGTTGCTATAATGATTCAGTACGAAGATCAGGTAACTTTGCACTAAAAACTCCACAAAGATTCAGTACATTTTACATCCAAGTTGCAATGTAAATCTAGGGTTTCACGGTCATTATGTGTTTTTTTTCCTGTAAACAGAGATGACGAATTTCTTGAGGTAATATAAATTAAATTAAATTTAAATTAAATTATATTAAAATAATTTATTACTTTTTTGGTGACTATTTTGTTTGATTGTGAAATGATAGTCATTATTTGTTGCTATTCTTTTCCGGAAGTATTTCATTTGATTTTCAAATGACAATTAATAATATATATATGAAATGATGTAATTTTTTTTTAATTATTATGATATGATTTATATTTGCTTGATTATTATTAAATTTAATCATAAATGGGCGGGTACTAATAGAAACTCCTAACTTTTGGTCGATAATTTTTTTCTTTTCTAAATTGTAAAAGAATTTAGAATTCCAATTCTAATTCCAAATTCCGTTACTGTAGAGGAAATTGGGAATAGAGTTTAGTTGATGTAATGATATTTAAGTTATTTCTAACCAGACTCCACTGTCATGGATAAGTGGCCATAGGTAACTTTGCACTAAAAACTCCGCAGAGATCGAGTACATTTTACATCCAAGTTGCCATCTAAATTGCCATCAAAACCTAGGGTTTAACGGTCATTATGTTTTATATTTTTTTTAATCTCTAAACAGAGACGAATTTTTTGGGCTAATAATTAAATTAAACTTCAATTAAATTACATTAACACAATTCATTAGTTTTTCGTGATTATTTTTTTAATTGTGAAATGGCAGTGTCATTATTTCTGGCTATTCGTGTTAATTGTCAAATAATTCAAATGACAGGTATTGTTTTGTGGCTTTTTTTTTTTTTTTTTAATTTGAGAAAATTACAATTTTTATGTCATTATTTTGCTTGATTACGATTAAACTTAATCATAGCTTTCGGCATATTTACAGCTAAAGTGCTTCCGGAAAGAAACTCCTAAATTGTGGTTGAATTTTTTCTTTTCTGTATGAACCATTTCATTTGATAATGAAATAATACGATTTTTTACATAGTCATTATTTGTGGTTTTTTTTTAATTGTGATAAATTTTTTATATTTATGTGATTATTTTTCTTCATTATGACTGAATTAATCATAAATTAAAATAAAATTAATCATCAATTAAATTAAAATCCATAAGTATAATATTATATAGTTCTTAATAATATAATTAAACAACAAAATATAATATAAACATTACAATATTTTTTGTTTTTGGCAAATATATAAAAGGTTGAACACTTAAGATTAAAATATATTACTCATTGATACCATTAAGATTTTAATTTTATTTTACATAAACTCCGCCTCTCCCTTAAGAACTTTCTCGAATCCACGTGTTGCAAGATCTGTTCGCATCAGAATTAGGACTGCAACGGACGGTTGAGTGTGGTGTTGGGGCAGCTACAATTGTAACCGCCTCCTCCATTCTGGCGCGCTACGGCTCATTTGTTTACCTCCTCGGAGAAGATCTTGCTCTGCAACGAGGGTTTTTCTGTCATGGATGAGCGGCTATCCTGCTGGAGATAAGTTTGCACTAAGATCTTTGCAGAGATTCAATAAATTTTACATCCTAGTTGCAACCTATACCTAGGGTTTGACGGGGTTTTTTTTAAAGGAGATGAATTTCTCGCGTTACCGTCGTGGACTTTGGTTTGATGGTTCTTTTGTTTGCTCACGGCAGACATTAAGAGAGGTAATCGAACAAGGCTATACTTTGCTGGACTCTTGTCGGATGGTTCTTCTGTTTGTTGACTGCCAACATTAGTATGTTAATTCAATAAGGTTACACAAAAATTTGGTTTGCAATGTTTATAATGGTAACTTGCCGGCGTTTATAAGGAGACCCGTTTGTGTCTGTAGTACGACCCGTTGGCTCGAATCATGGAGTTTCTAACTATTGGACACTCAAACCGCTAGGTTATTTATAAACTTTTCGTATATTTGCAGCCAAACTGTCTAGCGAAAGGAATTTTGAATTCTGCCGAATTATTTTTTTGTTCTAAGAACCTGCTCTCGCATCACGTCTTTGTGAAAGAATCTATGATTCGAATTGTAATTTGAAATTCGGTTACTGTACAAGAAATTGGGAATAGAGTTTAGTTGATGTATTGGTATGTAAACTATTTCTAACGAGACCCATTTATGTGTAGGACGACGTGTGTTGTGGATCCAATCATGGAGGTTCTTGGGGAAGGCTCGGTCGTCTTCCAACCACAGTTATGGTCAGTTGCAACCTCAACATTTATTTTCTCCATCTTTAATGCCTGCGGTGTCGATCTAAGGGTTTGCTTTCTTCTAATCGCATGCAGGGTTGCCTCTTTACTCAGAAGTTTGAGCAACGTTCATGATAGTCAAATTCCATCCCAACCTACGGGTTTCGAACCAGACTGTAGGATGACCTGTGTCGTCGCTCGAATCGTGCAGGTTCTAACTTCTTGCACTCAGACTGCTAGGTTATTTATAAACTTCCGACATATTTGCCAGCTAAAGTGCCTACGGAAAGAAACTCCTGAATTCTGGTTCAATTTTTTTTGTTCCAACCAGAACCCTGCTCTGGCACGAGGTCATTGTCAAAGAAATTAGTACTCTAATTCTAATTCGAAATTCTAGCAGTGGAAATTGCGAATAGAGTTTAGTTCCTGTAATGATATGTAAATTTATTTAATATATATTTTTCCTTTTTCGAAGCACTCTACCCAAAATGATATCATTTCAAGTTAGGTTCTATGCGTGCTTTTGTTTGTGTTAATCCCTTGTCTGAATATCGTAAGAGGTGTTTGTGTGTTAATCCCTTATCTGAATATCGCAAGATTTGTTTGTGTGTAAATCCCTTGTCTGGAATATGGTAAAGACTGCTAGCCACTGTTATGAAGTAGATAATGAATGTTAATGTGTGTGATTTATCAGTAGACCTGTTTACGAGGTAATACCTTTAGTTCAGGTACATGAATTCAGTCTTGGCACCATACAACTTAGGTGTTTTATTATTTCCGGCTCATTTACACTGACAAAAAAAGGATTTGTTTCAATGTTAAGGTCATTTAGCCCGTTAATGAGGCGGACGCATGTAACTTCCATTTACAAAACCTTCACCCAGGAAAGAAGGCGACGCATATGTGTCCGCATATTTTTTTTTAGTTTTATAATAATTATAAAAACACAAAAAATTAAAACGAAAAATACTGAAAAAAATAAAAAGACAAAAACAAAAATTTAAATATATTAAAACTTTATAATAAAAATAAAATGGAAAACAAAAATCAAGCTAATTTTTATTAACTCTCCTTTTTAAATATTACATATGACGTATATGTGTCGCTATTTTTTTTTTTTTTTGCGAAAGCGACGCATATGTGTCTGCCATTTTTTGGGGTCTAAAAAACATTAAAAATTAAAAAAAATACAAAAAAAAATACAAACTTAAATATATGAAAAAACACAAACTCAAAAATTATAAAACTTAAAATTAGAAAATTAAAAATATATTATAAATTTAAAAGTTATAATTTTAAAAATCTCAAAAATTTACTAAAATAGAAAAGCTAAAACAAAACTTAAAATAATTTAAATTTTAAAAGTCACCGGAAAATTTAAAACTTGTTAAATCTTTTTAAAAAATAAATAAATTATATTATATTAAAAATTAAAAACATTAAAAAAATTAAAATTAGCACAAATTCAAAAATTATATTTTAAAAATGTCAAAAATTTACTAAAATAGAAAAGCTAAAGTAATTTAAATTTTAAATTTTAAAAGTCACTGGAAAATTTAAAACTTGTTAAATTTTTTAAAAAATAAATAAATTAAAATATATTAAAAATTAAAGCACAAAAAGAGAATTATTTAAAAATTAAAGCACAAAAAGAGAATTATTTAGTTTATTTTTATTTGTTAAAATCAAAATCACAAATTCAAAACCAAAAATTATAAAACACAAATTAAAAAATTAAAAATTTAAATTATATTGAAAGTTATAATTCGAAATGAAAAAAAACGAACCAAAAATTATAAAACACAAATTAAAAAATTAAAATCTAAATTATATTGAAAGTTATAACTTTTGAAATGAAAAAAAAAACGAAAGTAAAAAAGTTAAAATATTATAAATTTAAAACTTGTTAAATTTTTTTAAAAAATAAATAAATTATATAAAATTAAAAACAATAAAAATAAAATAAAATGAAAAAATAAAAAATTATATTATATTAAAACTTAAAGCACAAAATTTAAAAGTTTAAATGTTCCAAAAATAATTATAAAACACAAAAAAATAAGAGAATTAAAACGTATTAAAACTAAAAAGTTTAAATAAAAATTAACAATTAAAAACCAAAAATAAAAAAAATAAATTACAAAGTTAAATTATACTAAATTTTAAAAAAGAAAATTTAAAATGAAAAGAATAAAAAATAAAATATATTAAAACTAAAGCAGAAAATGAAAAGTTTAAAAGTTCCAAAAAATTATATAACACAAAAAATAAAAGAGATTTAAAATTTAGTGAAACTTTAAAAGTTAAAATAAAAATTAACAATTAAAAACCAAAAAATTAAAAACTAAATTACAAAAGTTAAATAATATTACATTTAAAAAATAAAAATAAAAATATAAACCAAAAATTATAAAACACAAAAATAAGAATGAAATGTATTAAAAATTAAAAACCAGAAATTATAAAAGTAAAATTATATTAAAATTTAAACCAAAGATAAAAATAAAAACATATAATAAAACTTTAAAAGTTGAAATAAAAAACAGAAATTAAATTATATTTAAAATAAAAAATAAAAAAAATTAAAATATACTAAAAATTTATACAACAAAACTTTAAACTTTATAAAAAATTCAAAAACATTAAAATTTAAACTTTAAAAGTCACGAGGAAAAAAATTAAAATTATATTAAAACACAAAAATAAAAAATTGAGAAGATATTAAAAATTTAAAAGTTCGAAAGATTTGATACAAATTCAAAACATATTAAAACTTTATTAAAACTTTAAAAGTTAAAATAAAAATTAAAATGAAAAACCAAAAATTATAAAACTAAATTATAAAAGATAAATTATATTAAATTTTAAAACACACAAATAAAAATAAAAATAAAAAATATAAACCAAAGATTATAAATTATAAAACTAAATTGTAAAAGTTAAATTATATTAAAATTTAAAAAAATAAAAAATATATTTAAACTTTAAAAGTTGAATTTAAAAATTTATATATATTAAAACTTTAAAATAAATTAAAAACCCAAAATTTAAAAATTTAAAATAAAAATGAAAAGAATATAAAAAATAAGAAAGTTAAAATACATTGAAAGTAGCCACAAAAAATATGAAAATTTAAAATTTGTTATAATTTAAAAAGTCAAAATAAATTTTATTATATTAAAAAAAATTAAAGTAATAAAAAATAAAAAACAAATTTAATATATATATTAAAACTTTAAACGTTCAAAATTAAAAACCAAACATTAAAAAAACTGAATTATATTCAAAGTTTAAACTTTAAAATAAAAAGTTAAAATACATTCAAACAAATTTTAAAAGTCAAGGAAAAAATATGAAACTATATTTAAAAAAATACAAAAATAAGAAAGTTAAAATACCTTAAACATTGAAAGTTACGACAAAAAATATCAATCTATATTGAAATTTAAAACTTTATAATTAAAAATAAATAAATAAATTTTATTAGATTAAAATTAAAAAAAAATTAAATATATTGAACTTTCATTTTAATATAACATATTTTTTCTTTTAAACTTTAAAATAAAAAAATATGAAATTATATTAAAATTTAAAATACAAAGATGAAAATTTTAAAACTCAAAAATAGAAATAAAAATAAAATTATATTATATCAAAACTTACAACACAAAAATAAAAATTAAAATATATTAAAACTTTAAAAAAAAATGAAACATTAAATGTGATAAATAGACTTAATGTTAACTAGTTGTTAACTAGTTAAATGACATTTTTATTATTTCTCAAGAGAAAGACTCGAGACAATTAATGTTTTGCTAGAAAAGTTATTTTCATTGTTAATTATGAATAATAAAATTAGCGGGTAAAAGTAATTCCATAAAAGTAAAAAATGCACATGGGTAAAATGCTTTTCCAAGAACTCGAAAGGTGGTTGGACAACAGAATAGTTACCCTCGCTCGGGGAGAAGAGATCATCCGAGTGAGAACGGGGTTCCGTTCTGCAGACCAAGGAAGATAGTGGAAATTCTTCTCACCACTAGTACAAAATAGCTAACTAGTTACTAAAAAAATGACTAAAATTTGCATATAAACAACTATTTTTCGGTCGGTGACCAATAGTAGCTAATTTATAGTATCCTATAACCCGACCAACTTTTAGTCGTTTTTAGCTTAGTCATTAATTGGTTATCTCAATTTTGTTGTCTAGTAGTATATTTGGTCATTAATTTAGTCATTGATTTGGTCATTGTTTTAATCATTGATTTGGTTAATAATTGTCACAATTAATAACCAAATATACAACAAAATATAATACTATATAATCACTTGAGAAAACCAATTAATGACCAAAGAAATATGACCAAAATGTTGGTCGTGTTATAAGATACTGTAAATTAGCTACTAATAGTCATATATATGCAAATTTTAGTCATCGTTTGAAACTAATTAATGACTAAAGAAATATGACTAAATTTTTGGTCGTGTTATAAGACACTGTAAATTAGCTACTAATAGTCGTATATATGTGAAATTTAATCATTATTTGTAATCACAAATTTATCATATGCAGTGGTCATTTATCCTTTTTTGTTAGTTTCATATTCATTATATAAACGACTAATTTAGTAGTTTATATTCATTTCATTTACTTTCATTAATAATCATTATAAATGACTAATTTAGTCGTATATTTATTTTATTTGTGTTCATCATTAATCAATATAAACTACTAATTTAGTAGTTTTAAATTTATTTTATGTGTTCATTATTAATCAACATAAATTAATTTGTATGGTTTAAAAAATATCATACAATGTGCATGTTCATCTAATATGAAAACATAAAGTTGCATATGTTAATTATAATACTAAACAATATCAAGTGAAATTATAAATAATTTCAACCACATAAATTATATTATATGAAATGTTAAAGTATTACAATGAGTTTCCAACTTAATATTGGTTAGACTACAATTTACACATGAAATGATGTTTCATCACTAAACATTATCATTGCTTTGCCAAGGCATTGCACGTGAATTCACCAACTCTAAAGACCTGAACATCAATATCTATATGTGTGTCTTATGCAGGATATTGGCTCTAAGGGTATCATCAGACCAGTTCTCTTCTCTCCCCTTTTTTGCATTTGTCGCTCCAATGTTATTACTCTCCTCTTTCTTCAATTTCTGCCTTTTACCATCAATAATGAGTTCATTTTCTGAAAACAAAAGAAAATACAATGCAGAGTGTAAGACATGAACGACAATGAACACTAGAGGATGAAGTAAATTTGACTATAAATAGTTTATATTATATATACCTCAACATCAGCAATGTTAAAGCCATTTTTCCCCATACAAGTAAGAAGCTTGAACAAATTTTCTTCAGTTGGGCGATAGTGGCCACTATAATGTGGCCAGATGATCTGTATAAACAAAGCAAATAAAATGTCACCATATATAGAAAAAAACACCTTAGTAACTTAGTATTCAACCTTCAGGGAAAGCTTAGGAACAATCATGTCAACTAAGTTATATGCTAAAAAACTCAAGTTGTAGCTAACTTGTGAAAACAAATAATACGAGGTATGATGTTTAATCCTTGTCGTTTTATTCGCAAAAACATTTCATTTTCTAACACATGAACTTGGTCAAGTATATAAACAACATGTGCTCAAATAACAACATGAAAGTAAACTTTTCTGATATTCATGAAAATATTTTACCACAAAATAGTTATAAGGATTCCAATAAATATCGTGTAATACTAATTTCATCTTCAAGCTTTGGTTTTTTTTTAAATGGACATGATACCAAGTATTTTCAATTTCACAGTTAAACGACAAAACAAAATCAAAAGAAACGTCCAAAATACAATCAAACAATAAAGAGAGGATATCATGGAATGAAAATTTCAATTATAAAAAAATTGTTTACCTGTCCACCGATGTCATGTCTGGCATTCCTAAAACATTTTCTTGTCCAAAATAAGCTTGAGGTGAAATAATTAGAACATTAAAATCCATATGAATTCTTACTAGAAACATTTCCAAAGTTGATGGCGCATATGCCTAAAGGATCTCTAACAACAAATGAATCATATCCAAGATGTGTTATGAATTGTCTCCCCATATTGCAGGTGAATTCACCAACTTTGAAGACTTGACCATCAATATTTATGTGTGTGTCTTATGCAGGATATTGGCTCGAAGGGTATCACTAGAACCGTCTCTTCTCTCAATCTTTTTGCATTTGTCTCTCCAGTGTTATCGTTCTCCTCTTTCTTCAATTCGTACTTCTTACCATCAATAATGAATTCATTTTTTGAAAACAAAAGAAGATACAATTCAGAGTATGAGTGTAAGACATGAAAGATGATGAATAATAGAATATAAATTTAAGTAGACTATAAACTATTTATACGACATATACCTCAACATCAGCAATGTCAAAGTCATTTTTCCCCATAAAAGCAAGAAACTCGAACAAGTTTTCTTTAGTTGGGCGATAGTGGCCACTATATAGCCAGATGACCTATATAAACAAAGAAAATAAAACGTCACCATTCAAAAAAAAAAAAAACCTTACTAACTTAGTGTTCAACATTCAGGGAAATCTTAAGCACAATCATGTGAACTAAGTTACATGCTAAAAAACTCAAGTAGTACATAACTTGTGAAAACAAATAATATGAGATGTGATGTCTAATCATTGTCTCACAACAACATTTCATTCTCTAATGCATACACTTGGTCAAGTATATAAACATGTGTTGAAATAACAACATGAAAGTATTTTTTTCTAATAGTCATGAAAATCTTTTAATACAAAACAACTAAAAAGGTTTCAATCAATATCGTGTAATACTAATTTCATCTTTAAGCTTTGGTTGTTTTAATGGACATGATATCAAGTATTTTCAATTTCATAGTTAAAATAAAAAACAAAATCAAAAGAAATGTTCAAAATATAATCAAACAAAAAAAGAGAGAATATCATGGAATGGACATTGCAATTATTGAAAAAAAAAAACCTTTCCACCGATGTCTTGTATAGCATTCATAAAAACATTTGCTTGCCCAAAATAACCATGAGGTGAAAGAATCACAACATAAAAAAGCATGGAAACCCCTCCTAGAAACATTCCAAAGTCAATGGCTTAGGTGCCTGAAGGATCTCCAACAGCATATGAATCATATCCGAGACATGATTTTCATTGTCTCCCCATCATTTTTACAATCACATTTCTTGTAACTTTCCCACACCAGATTCAAGTAACAAATAGAGTTTTTGAAATATTTACACAAGGAGCAAGATGTGCAAATAGAGTTTCTGAAATATGAAGCAAGGTGCAAGTCTTCAGTAAATTTGACAAATAATTATAAGATTAAAACATTTATGTGGTGGATGTAGAGCAATTGAAGGTAAAGAACGTGTTGATGAAAAGTAGTTGGAGGTAAAGAACACATCAAATACAAAGGGCCATTGTTCCACTACAAAAAGATGATAGAATAAGACTATGTCATGTTGATCTTATTGTTGATTTATTTAAAAAGGCGATAAACATATTCTAATGTCTAAGTTTGAGATTTTCAAATCTTTCCTTTTCAGACTAAATTACTATGACTTTCCATGATATGAAATCAAGTATAACACCTTCACTGTTTCTCAAAGCCACGAAATATAAAATGAGAATAAGTACAAAAGCAACAAACATACACCAAATAGGCAGTGCCCAATTATAAATTGAAAGTAATATATTGACTCATAACTTGAAACTTATGCTAAAAATTTGAACCATGCAGATTAATTTTTCAATAATATGTGGCTTATGTAGAATATAAGTAATAAATATATGTTGAGATATATTCTAAGTAAATATTGTTAGACCATTAAAAAAAAAATTCTTGTGTCCAAAAAAAAGTACCGAGAATCTTGTAAGCATTTGCCAATTTGTTTAGAGTGGCTTTTCGTATTTAACCATCATGTTCTGTTCTTAGAGTAGAAACACTGTTAATTTTGGTCAACTAGGTCCAAACTTCAGGTTGCACTGCTCATATGATGATGATTATATTTTTTTTGGATTCCTCTTTCGGAGAGGTGCAAGATTGATCTAAAGATCATCTTGTTTGGATGATAAGAACATATATTTTAATTTTATTTTCCACACATGTGTTGCGTCCGCCAGATTTGTAATGTAGGGTCAGAAGCAAAATAGATCTGTCACACACCCTCACTAACTGATATAAATTGGAGAGATATGATGTCCATTTCATCATCATCTCCTCACACACATTCCTCATGATCTGATTGGTTCGTATAGCCTAGAAGAGACTTCTCTCTCTCCCACGTGTGAATATGGATGCCGAAAATATGGATGATGTCGGAAATCTAGATGTCAGAAATATGGATGCCGGAAATGGATGCCAAAAATATGGAAATTTCCTGAAATATAGATGCCATAAATGATGTCGGAAATGGATGTCGAAAATATGGATGATGTCAAAAATCTGGATGAGGGATTCTTTTGTTGACTTGCATTGACTTTTGGAGCTGTCTTTGAGGGGTGTGTGTGACGCTTGGAAGGTTGGCTGATATGATGCTAAGAAAGTCTTTGCTGGCTGATGCATCCTGTTGACTGTCGTAATGCACATCACTGTCTATCGTTGCTGGACAAGAAAAATTGTAAAATATAATCTACATTATTTGGCTTGTCTTCTGTTGATCTATTATTATGTTCTATCGACATTTTACTTTAATGTTTATGTGTTGAATTGGGCCTATAAGAAATATTAAAGTAAAACTGCATTAAGCATATAGAACATACCATGTTTATCTAAAATTAACATGATATCAAAGCTGAGGTGAAGAAAAAGTCCAAGATAGTGTGAAAATAAATCACCGAAGAAGAAGTCTTGTCAAGGACCAATGGTCTGATGATAAGCTGACTGACAAGTCAGCTTATCATGCATGAAGATGTCCTTGGATTTGGTATTAGAAGATCAAGATTTCATGGACTATGTGCAGGGGAAGATTCATGAGAATCCATCATATTTTATGAGGCTCACAGAAATCACGAATGATCTCCTTGCCATACGATAAGTATTGATCGAGAACTCATCCTCATTGCTCTTGGATGACTTCCCCAAGACTGGTATGTATTTAATACTACAATTCTTAATAATAAGATGATTCCTGATTTTGATGAATTTTTGAATAGATGCACTCAAGAGGAGACAAGAGTTATGGAGAGAGATCATCCCTTTAATGGAAATAGAGGTTACCCTACTGCCTTCGCCGCTCGTGCAAAGAAGAAGAACCATGGTAGAACAGGGCCCAAAGGAAGGAAGGGAACATGTTACACTTGTAACAAGTCTGGTCACTATGCAAGAGAGTGCCCCAATATAAAGGACTCTCCTAGGGATGATGAAAAAAACAACTTCAGGGGGAATGGAAATCAAAGGAACAACAGGTTCAAAGGAAAAAGGAAGGCTCCCTCTGATCGTAGTGGAAATGGGAAAAATTTCAATAGGTCAAGAAATTCCAGGCACGGTGAGTCTAATGTTGATGATAATAATAAAAATGAATATATTCTTGTATCTGCCCTCTCTGTTACATCTCCTCCTGACACCCTCGATGTCCAGTTGATTGATAGTGGTGCTTCAAGGCACCTCATTGGTTATAAAGAAGCCCTCTCTGATTTGATTGAGAAGGTTACTAATTTATAAATTATCCTTGGAGATAATGCCACATATCTCATGAAAGGGATAGGGACTGTGACCCTTCATCTATCTCAAGGTTAGGTCTTCTGTTTACAAGATGTGTTGTACGTACTTGATTTGAAGAAGAACCATATGTCTAGTTTGGCAATGGAAGACAAAGGGTTCAAGGTGGCATTCGTTGATGGAAAGGTACGCATATGGAAGAGGAACTTCAAAGAAGCTCTTACTATTGGTTTTAGAGTTGATACACTCTAATCAGTTGGAGGAAGTCCATTGGGGGCTATGTGATGTGATACAACTCTTCAAATAGAGTTATGGCATCGATGGTTTGCACATATTCATTACAAAGCCCTTCCCGAAGCAAGGAAGGTGGTGATAGGGATGCCTGAATTTAAAGATGATCATGAAGGTATATGTCAGGGTTGTGTCGAAGGGAAGCATACAAGGGGACCATTCCCCTCAAGTGTCATAAATACAACTCATATCTTGCAGTTGACACATTCTGATTTATCTGGTATGTTACCCGTGCCATCCTTAGGAGGATGTTCCTATTACATGACTTTTACAGATGACTTCTCCCACAAGACCTGGATATATTTCTTGAAGGAGAAGAAGTTACAGGACTGTGTTTAGTAGTTATAGGATTGTGTGAAGTGCTAAGTATAATAAGTGTGCTCAACGAAGTAATGAAACAAAAGTAATGGTATCATTAGAGTATGAAAATGGTGGACTATTCATCGAAATGAAATAAGACGTGTGTTTATGTTGAAGACCAATGAGCAAGGTGAAGTGAAGGTGCAAGGTGTGCATAGGATATTCTATAACAAGGTGTTGATATCTCAGTAAGGATCACATACAGTAGGAGAAGGGAAATATAGTTATACTAAGCTCTCTAGTCCTAGTGTAGAAAAGAGCAAGACCATGCAGGATAGTGTAGAAAAGAAGGATCAGCTTAAAGAGTCAATGAATTAGTAGTGACAACGTCTTGGAGGCATACAAGGGTCAAGGGTCTGTGTCATGGTTATGGTACTTGTCATCTAAAAGTCTATAATAATAAATTCTTGTGGGTTTTCCTCTCGAAGAGGGAGAGGTTTTGGCCCTGGCTCGAAG